>NW_019774125.1:102585-118317 GCF_001039355.2 Lingula anatina
ATATCCAGACCCTGAAAATCCTGATCCAGAGTATCCAGATCCATAATTACCACCTCCAAATAATCCAGAGCCACTAAATCCAGAGTAGCCGCCTCCAAAGAGTCCAGATCCTGAGAATCCAGATCCATTGTTGCTGTCTCCAAAGAGTCCAGAACCAGAAAATCCTGATCCAGAGAATCCAGATCCTTGGTTTCCAACTCCAAAAATTCCAGACCCAGAAAATCCGGATCCAGAATATCCAGACCCTGAAAATCCTGATCCAGAGTATCCAGATCCATAATTACCACCTCCAAATAATCCAGAGCCACTGAATCCAGATCCAGAGTATCCTGATCCAGAGTACCCTGATCCAGAGTAGCCAGATCCTGAGTATCCTGATCCAGAGTACCCTGATCCAGAGTATCCTGATCCAGAGTAACCAGATCCAGAGTATCCTGATCCTGAGTATCCTGATCCAGAGTATCCAGATCCAGAGTATCCTGATCCAGAGTTACCAGAACCTCCCATATTCCAATGATCATGGTAGTACAATATGGTTTTCAGGTATCCTTGCATATCATCAGCTATTCAAAAGGAAAAAAATCCAAATGTCATAAGTTACACAATTAAAATGAATTTTTATTACCTAAGAGAAATTAAACACTATGGAAAGACAAAGAGTAGACAAACATAGGAATGTTTGCAACAGACTGCTGTTCAACATTGACCTCCATACTTAAATCATTCAGTCAATTTCTGTCAATATAACACAACCAAAGTAAAAAAACACTTGTAATTTATACATGCAGTACATCCATTTCCCCTGATTGTCCATAAAACAAAATAACTTTTTAAACCAGTAAATGCTTTCTCTCTTCTTCCCTCTCTTCCAACAATTTACTTCTCAAGACTTAACAGGTCGTAAGAATAAATAAAATGCAAAAAAAGTCTGATTTAAATTATGCTTCAAGAAAGCCCCAAACACTGTTTGCTATATTAGCTTTACTTTCAGTTGTCTTTATTCACCCGATCCCAATTAAATCCTTTACCCTACATGAGCAACACAAAATTAATCTGTAATGTATCTGCATGCTTACCTGATCGACTGTTTTAATTACCCTACACCTACACCCACACCCTCCCACCTGTTCCCAGCCTTTTCTTCAACATGAGCTACACCAAATAAACCTATAAAGTACTTCTTTACTTGGTTGTTTTTTTTTAAGCAGCTTAATTGTCTGCTACGCCTACTGAAGCTGCTAGGTGGTAATTGATTGTCGTTAAGCAGCTTCAGTAAGCGTGCCAGACATCTAAGCCACCTAAGCTGAAAGCAATTTAGCGAGAAACCCATTGCAGATGGACCAATCCTGTTAGATCGATCTAGGTTGGGAACCCAGTCTTAGTCAAAAGGAAAGAGCACCAGAGGAGGAAGAAGAGGACCATATACCTCCAGAACATGTTGTGCCCTGGATTGCTGCCATGCCAACTGCCATCACATCTGGTTCATGGGTGTTGTTGCCCTGTTGCCGTCCTCCATTTCCACAGGTGAAGGCCAGTTCAGCCTGTGCGTATTCCCCTGGTAGGACGTCCATTGCGACCACTTGGTAGCCATGTTCACTGACTCTGGGCCCTTGGATCTGTGGAAAAGATTATAATAATGTATTAAAATCAAACTGTGTTGCCATAGTTATGAAGACATTATGTGTATTGTGGTTTATGTTCTATAATGCTTTTTGCAATTAAACCTATCCAGCTATCTAAGATATTCAGCAAAAAAAAAAGTGGTAAGAATAAAAATGTAACCCATTAAGACAGTCCTCTGCAGGAGTATTATTTTACCCATCAAGTTGTTTATTCCTTAAAGTTTCAATTTGACATACCTTGGTTCCATTATGCAGGAGAAGATCAAGACTAAAGGTTCCAGATCCTGTGAGGTAGATGAAGATAACTCCACACATTCCAGGGTGAAGAACTGTAAAGTTGCTATTGTGTACCATGGCCTTGTCACCAGGCTGAGCATTGCTGCAATACACGCCATAGCCATAACCTGAAATAATGGTCAAAAATAAATTGTTTCTAAAGAGACAAAGTGTATTTTTACTTGTGAGTATTACATTTTGGATCTTCATCAAAAGGCCTTCAGAACTTGACACATACATTATGAGGTCTGGAAAAAAACCTATTTCAAAAAATATGTGTACATGTGCAATTAATATTAACTGAAGTATTTATTGGTGTGACTTTCTGTAGGGATTCATTTTGCTCTGTTTTTACTGCACAAAAGTATGAAACACTGCAAGGCCATTCTCTGGACCAATTCTTCTTCATTAAAATCGGTATTATAAGTAGGAATGATTTTATATATATATATATATATATATATATATATATATATATATATATCAACAATAGGGAAGGGAGGCAATTACATGTTGGTTACAGATCAGATATCGTAATCTAGTGTTCCTTTTTGTGTTATAAAAAAACTAAGTCAAACAAAAAAAAATACAAGCTACATGCACGTATGTAAAGCCTCTCTTCTGGTCCTCAAATCAAGTTCGGTCCCTTGGTTCTAAACTGTTTACCAGAGGCTCTGTTCTGGTCCTACACCTGTAAATGTCCATCATGACGTGTTCAAACGTGTTCCCCAAACGTGTCCTTGGCTGACTCTCATTTGGACCCCAAACTTTTTCTGCGGTATAGTCTTCATTTGGAAACCTGCCAGTATGACGTTCGGGGGAGGGGAGGGGGTTGATTACTTGCAGTTTAGCAACTCAACTAACGGTCAATTGGTTGATTCGCGAGATCAACGGACTAGCTGGCTATTATTTCACAGCATAAATTGAAAGATATAAATTGCAGAGTAACCTTCTGTCACAAGGATACTACATATAATTATTTATTCCCTTCATGCCCCCCGGGGGTCACTTGTAATTGATACTCCGTATCTTGATTAATGTGGAAGAATCGACGAAAGATGAAAAGAGCGCGCAGACGTGCTTTTGACAGGTCAGGTCACGAAGTAACGGATACGGCATCTCAGACCACAAAATGTGGCTTCACAGGGCGGTGAACTAACTCGAGAAATTTCCCTCCCCGACAAAATTCCGAGCATATATGGTCACCCTGCTTCCTACATGTCTTTACAACAATTCAGTATCATTATACTGAATTGTATTACTGTCCTATTACTGATGTTGTATTCAACCATCTAATAAAATTTGATATTTGAACTTGAAGAAAATTTTATTGCAGGATTTTACAATATCACTACTTTGCACTATTGTTATTATATGGCGCAGAATAGAGGTTCCAAACAGGTATAGCTGCTAACAGTAAAATTGTTTGATATTAATAAAAATATAAACAATAATGTTGACAATAATAACTAAACCACTCTGCAGGCTAACTGTCTACGGGTTATTGCCAAGATGTGTTTAGTTTATAACACTCTCCTCTAGTTCGGGACATTTACAGAATGTCTTAACCTCTCTCTCTCTCGTCATAAATCAAAGTCTCTGACATTTAACATTAGTATTTAAATTCAGGATATTTACAGAAATGTGTGAACATGATATTAATTCGAGAAAGGGTATTTTATAGTATTTTGTAAATGCTACAAAGGAAATTACCAAAAATATATAGCTTTCCATATTGAGAAGACATGTTCCTCTACTCCCCCTCTCCAGATTTCCTGGCCCGAGGAGCAATATGTTTGTCCTAAGCTCTGAAGCTCTGAACGCATTTGATAGAAACCAGATGTGGAGATAGTGAGATTTTATTGCCCGAGCCAGACTACCGACTTTCCAATCTTACAGGTTGAAATAAGTGTGGGCAGGGGGGCTATATATCTTCTTAACCGACCAAGCTAGATAGTCACGAAACACGATAAAGTATATCAGTAAAAAGGCTCAACTTGACTTTTTTCATTTCAGATCGTTATTTCATAACATAATAGTTGCTATGCCCTTATGCTCCCCCTCCCACCCTGAACTCTTGTAATAAATATTCATTTTTTTTTCATATGAAAGATGAGAGCGTAAATTAACTTATCCCAACCGCTCACGTTTAGCATAACGTTTTTATTAATGTTTCATATTACTTTTAATAACTGCTGACTGCTTTCCCTGTTAGAGGGTACAATGAAATAAACCAGTGAAAGTAATGGAACGTGTCATATATTTATTCCGATATTAATCTAAATATATGTGGCTCACATTGTCACTTTTTGTTGAAAGTTTTCTCACATCGAACTTAATTAATTGGGTTGGAGTGTCTACATCTGTAGCGGTGTTTTAAAGGGTCATAAAGTGACCAATTTTTGACATAGCGTTATGCGGGACTTAGGTAACTTTTATATAAACGGAAAATAATATACTGTAGATTGATTCACAACTCTGCCTCCGGTCGACTGCAAGCCCCTTACGGACCAACCAAAATTAAATGCCCGTGTCTGGTGCGGGTGCTCTGTTTTCGTGGTTCTCTTACATAATTGTGCGATGCTTCGTTAATCTGGCAACAAATCTCGCTACAGATGAGATGCAAATAAAACGGTATAATGATCGACGCGAAAATGCCTTTAGTCTGTTTTGATGCTTTCCATGTACGCACATCTACTATAATGTATAGGATTCAAAATTATCAACATCGGATTACTTAAAATAACCATCCAAAGATCATGTACATTACGGCGCGTACACACAATTCGTTTGATTTGTGGTTTTTAATGAACTTAAATATAGATGCTGCGATAAGGGCCACTCATCTGAATAAGATATATATATATAGGATGAAAAAGAAATTGAGACGACCCTGGAGTCGAGACAAAATGTATGTTAAAGAATCCCGATTCTGTAATAACAGTTATGTTTGTCTCCAATAAATTAATTTGAATTGTGCTCTATAACAAGAGAGGCAGTCAATTTGTGGGTCGGTGGCACTTTTAATGGTGGGGATCGAGTATTCAAATTCACAGATTTCGGGCATGAAAGAAAATTTTGTGGTTTTCCAGAGGTCAGTTTGTAAGATCAAAATTCAGGCCAGGACGCTGTTCTGAATCTTTCCCTAGAAGTGGTACATGTAAATTGAAACGGGGATGTTAGCCTTTAATTTTGCCCAAGGGAGTACAGCGTTGTGTAACAGTAAATTGCATTGGTATGCATACTTATACTACGTAGTTATACTGGATCTGTCCTCTACCATTAGTCGATCAAATCGCCACAATGTCTTTGGTCAGATCACTGGGTTTTCATGATATTCCCTTCACTACGTTCCTATAGCAATACAATTGGGATGCTAAGTTGTCATCCTGTAGCAAAACATCACTTGAACATTATCCGAATGATATGGATATGGGATATGTAGCTTGTGAAGGCCTAGGTATAAATACCAATAAGGTATGCAGCACATCTCTAAACCAGCCCCGTCAATCAAACACACATTATGGTCAGTTGCGTCCTAGTTTAAATGCAGTCAAACAAGCAATTGTGCTTTAATTACGAATATATTGCGCGTTTATTAATAAACTTTGTTTATTTTAGATCCGCTGATTCGAAAACAATATAATCCATTTCTACTACTTGCACAAAACGCCTACATTTTGGCAGTTTTATAGTGACCTTACCTAAACCCTTAATCCTGAAAATTGAAAAAAAAAAAAAATCTGAAAACAAAATGCGTAAAAGAATAAAGTAGCTAGACTATCCTTGATAGGGAGCTTTTTACATAAATTGCAGTATTAATAGATTTATAAAACGTATGCAGTAAAATGCATTATACTGTGCCTATATAAGCTCTGAATCACTATAATTCTTGACGGTCCAGTGGACATTTAGGAAATTCACGGGAATAAACGCGTCCATATGAAAATAAGAACTTATACTAACTTAAAACGGAAAAAAGAACGCACGACCATGACAGTGAGTGAGTAGCCCCCCCCCCCCACCCCCCCCCCCCCCCCCCCCCCCCCCCCCCCCCCCCCCCCCCCCCACANCCCCCCACATGCACACAATCACCCATGAATGTCACTGTCTTGAAAACAAGAAGCAGAGAACGCCATAAATATTGTAGTAGTATTAAGCATCCTACAGGTAGTCACGCAGCAAAACTTTTGTGTTCTTTAAAAAATATGAGAATATATTATAGCAAATATAATACAATTTTAAATAATTGAAATGCATTCTTTCTAACATTCAGTTTACGTTCGTTTTTTGGTAGCCTCTAAAAGTTTTAAACCTCAAATATTGGAGACCATAATAGAGTCAGCCAAGGACACTTTTGGGGAACACGTTTGAACTCGTCATGATGGACATTTACAGGTGTAGGACCAGTACAGAGCTTCTTGTAAACAGTTTAGAACCAAGGGACCGAACTTGATTTGAGGACCAGAAGAGAGGCTTTACACACGTAGTCATAAACGAAGATGAAACTGAAAGCGACTTTGAGAAATAAGTCTGTCTAATCTTCTCACATTTATGAGGAACTTTTGCATACAGCTATGGAAATAATTGCGGGATTGCTTTTTAACAAAGTTAAAGTAAATAACGTTGTAATATTTTTTAAAAATAATTAAAAGTGATGTTTATAAACAGGTTGGTGTTGTCATGATCACGTATTGAGTTTGTTCATCGATGTGTATCGGTGGTTAGTTGCTCGCGTTTTAAAAACACAATGAAATTAATTTAAGAAATATTTATAAAAAGTTATGGGCATTACTAAGTATTAACCTGCAAATGCACAGCACTAACAAAGAAACAGAACAATATAAAGTACTGATATTATTCACAATGTAAGCCAAACACACACAAACTGGATTCTAAACCCCTGCACGAGAAAACCTACTCAGTTGCCAGTCCAGCTGGTCGTTTGTATCCTGCATCATCCCGCACTGCCCCGGGTCTAGAGCCGGGTTACATGGCCGTACTGGATGCATACATTCTGTAAGATGAAGTGATATAATATACTTATAAGCGTGCTAGTGTGGATTTTCACGTTACGAAAATGAAATACATACTTCCCACTCGGAAGTAGGGCAAAGCGCAGTAAGCTACTGCGCAGAGCAATTAAAGTTGTTAAAAATCCATATTTATTTACTATGAAATTATACCACGCGCAATTCTGAACTCTCCTGCTAGATTAAAAAAAAAACATTTAAAGAAATTTGAATTTTAAATGCAAAACAGAAAAGGTCTTGGTGCAATCTTCTTAACTAAGGTTAATTAGTTTTTACACTTTTTTGAAATTATTATCTTGAGAGTTATATCTGTCTTTCTATTCTCCTCCGTATTTATCCATCAATGTACACATCTGTGGCTATTTAAATATAGTAGGCTACAAAAAAAAAAAAAAAAAACACTTACGCGGGCCCGAACCTCCCTGGGCCTGGATTACTGGAGCTTCATAGAGGGCGCCACACACTAACACCACAAAAAAATTGAAGGTTCTTATCTGAAAAAAATTGTATTAAAAAAAATTAAGTCAAATTCACAATGGCTCAATTCTTATTTATTAGTTGTGCGAGGGCTGTTACTGAAAAGGGAAAGAAAACAAAGCAGTGTCCCTTTTTTAACGCATTGTCTTTTTTCCTAGATTTCACGCCAATTCGGATTTTTTTATTCTCAGATCCTTAAAACATAATTTGAAAATTTTCATACAGGAATTAACTCCATACATTTTATTCTGCCGTTCCTCTCTTTATTTATTTATTTATTATATATTATTTTATTTCATTTTTTTTTTCGAGTTTTATTTATAAAAGACTGATGTTTAAACAAAAGTGCTTGTAAAGAGAAGGAGAAATAAGAAGGAAAAATCTGAAGACAAAATCATTATTCATCGTGTAGATGCCTTCATAAAAGCCCTTGTAAAGTGAAGGAGAAATAAAAAAGATAAATCTGAAGACAAAGACATTTTTTCATCGTGCAGATGCCTTCATAAAATTTCGGTAAGTAATTATTATTAAATGCAATACCGACGTAAGCCTCTGTAAGTAAATGGCAGCATATATAAACCAACAAATAAAGAAGGTTACACAAGCGTGAAAATTGAAGTAGGCACTACTTTCGGACGCACAGTCAAAGTGCAAACACTGTGTCGGTCCACTTGCACCATTTGGTCCGTAAAGTACAAATATTTCTTAGTCAAATAAGCTTTTCAACGTGTGTCTTAATTTATTGTAATGGCTTTTCATTGATTCTGCGTGCTGTCACCACAACACTCGTCGACACTGTTATGACGAAGTTTTAGAAAAGACTTGATTGCAGTTGTTTTTCTACTTTAGACCTTTGTTACGACACGAAGGGTAGATTTTGGCCTCTGGGAGCGTATGTAGAATTTTCCCTCTGAAAGCTCCTGTCTTTGTTACTGTAGTGTGGTTCGAATAAAAGTTTGCGAACAAAAGTTTGGCTGGCGGGATGCAGAAAGCCGTTTGGTCATATGGGATTATGTGACCACATGTATCATCAACAAAATTGAACAACTTTACCTGTGTATTGATTGCATTGCCTATTACAATTTGTATATCAGAAAACAATATAAGAAAGTCATGTGAAATTATTAATGATATTAATTGTCATAACAGCCTTCTACGCGAAACTGCAGTAAAAAATATATATTTGCAAAATTCAACAAAAAACAATAATAATAAAGGCTAAAATAAGTGCACGCATCCTTAAGACCCCCCAAGGCATTTTCTTAGTTCAAGCAATTGACGAGAAAAGAAGTGCATTGTGAATTCAAACGACTTGCGTTTCATCACGGTCTCATTTCACTTACGTCTACAGAAATATGATCCAGGCAAATTGAGATTGCGCAATGCGGTTATACAAGGGAAGAGGAATGCCGACTCCAAAATAGATGGGTTCAATTTTGTTTTACTTGCAAAGTTTCCGTAAGGTTTCGTAAAGATTGAATTCCAAAGCGGTAAAAGACATATCTCACGTTCGGTAATATATGTAATCATCAGCGAAGATAGGATTTTCTCAGAAAGGCGTTTTTCTTATCTTGCAGTTAAACCAACTTTGGTTGCTCTTGTTTTGTTTCACAAAATATCAAAGAAAATAACTCAATTTTAAACACACAGACGCAATTTGGCTTAATTAATGTTCTTTCGATTGTATCCCTGTCTCGCAATTGGCATATATAATTTATGTTAATATGATTTGTCACTCTGTGGTGTAGCCTTTCAGCGTGCCTGTCTTTGCAAACGCCATGCAACCCTGTTGCCACTCTGTCACAGCAAAAAAAAAAAAAAAAAAAAAAAAAAAAAAAAAAAAAAAAAAAAAACTAGGTCTTTGAAGAAAATTCACGCTTTGGATTTGACAGATATTAAAATGGTGCTGACTTCCGGTCGGCTTCATTTTGCAAATATCAGTGTCGGATCCAGGGATGACAGAATGGGCCACGCGCCTCTCCCTTCACTTCTTATTCTCCCTTCCCTCTGTTCCCCCCTCTCTCCCCCCCCCCTACTCAGTATAAAAGAGCATAACAAGCGATAAGAGACAAAACCATACAATTTCCATACCTGCACACGCGACATGTAACATTAAATTTGTTCTTTTTTCTATTGTCTTCAATTTGCCTCAGTTTTTTTTTTTTTTTTTTTTTTAACTTTGATTGTTCCTCCATTTGAGATGACTTCGGCGTTGTTTGCTGTCTTCTTAAATGCGGGGCATAAAGGCATCATTTATGCCAAAGACTTTACCTCAAACAATTTTAACAATTTGCCAATGTTACTGGTGACTACAATAAGTATTTTAGAGGATTGAAAAAAACTTATATCGTTCTTTATGTTTTTCTTTTTCCCCTCTTTTCCATAATATTGTCAAGAAAACTATTCAACTATTAATTTTCTTTCTGGCCAGGGGAAATGTTTTGATGATTTGAATAAACGAAGATATTTAGAATTTGATTTTTTTAATTAATGTTTTATTTCCAGAAGTTTGTAATAACTTTATCAGTATACGTTATTTTCATTTTGGTTTGATGAAAAGAAGGCAGAGTTTCTTTTTACTTCAACGTAAAGTTAAGGCTAGGGGTCCGACTTATAATTATTCAAACGAGTGTTGTTCTTAATTGGCAAGATGAGTTTAATATTTCTTCTCCAGAATTATCCCGCTGAATCGAATTTTCTTCCAAAAAAAGTATTAGTAATCCTACTTACTAACCACTGTTCGAACCATCCCCGCAC
Source organism: Lingula anatina (assembly GCF_001039355.2). The sequence continues at coordinate 112,751 of NW_019774125.1, forward strand.
TTTAATTCGATGTATAATTACCTCCGCCAAGGAGGTTACGTTTTCACCTCTGTTTGTTTGTCTGTTTGTCCGTCTGTCATCAACATAACTCAAACAGTTATGGACCGATTTTGATGAAATTATCAGGAACTGTCAGAAGTTGGCCAAAAAACATATGATTAGTTTTATGTGGTGATCGGGGTCAATAATCAATCAATAATTAAAAATATTGAAAATTTAGGGGTGAAACGGCATTGGATGGAGACTTTGCTGCCTTGGCGGAGGTCTGCGCTCTCTGAGTGCTTTCCTAGTTTATTTTTTAATGACTGCCATTTCTTCAGACGGAAATACGGATATAATGGATATAATGTGCGTTTATATTAGGAATTTAATTGCTTTAAAGATCTCAAATGGAAAAGATAAGTAGCTTTGCAGGATATATAGACAATATTACTTTGGGACATTTTCCAACGATACTGCATAAGCAGACAGAAATAGTATTTATATTTAGATTTGAAATTTGGAAAAGTATTTTGAAGGTCTTGAGAATTGAAACGTAAATTGTGATGTTGAAAATCGAGAAAAATAATCAAAAACACAAACAAAACTCGTTTAAATGCCAAATTTCATTGCTTGGTGTCACACAATATTTTATTTTTAAACGACATTTTTACAAATACATTTAAAGAAGCGTCCAAGGCTCCTTATCGCGTTCCACTGACGTGGAAATGACTGACATTGTTTTATGACTGACGTGGTTGAAAAAAAAAGCAGGGGTTTATTTTCATAATTATTGTTCTACGTATTTATTTATTTATTGCGGCGGGGTTTAAGCACGTGTTACCAAAGTATCTACCCTAGCAAATTGTTTACATAAATGCGAACACGCATATAATGCCGAGCGCATCGCAGCAAAAAAATAGACATTCGCCCCCATCAAGCCTCGTCCCCACACCTTGCAAACCCAAAATTCATGGGACCGTCGATATATATATATATAACCTGTTAATTACAAACAACGGCGAACTTCTTGTTATTTCGGCTGGTTGGGCACACTTGTAATGCTTTGTCGGCGGAGGATAATCGTTGTGTCAATTTGTGTGTCAATATGTAAACTATGCCGCGATGAAGTGGATCACTTCCAGGGTTATACTTTGTCTCCAGTTATCATCACAATCTATTATAAAAACGGTTTCTTGAAAAATTACACCAATATAGGGATAAATCATAAACGTTTATAAGCAACAGAATGTAATTGAAAAAGAATATTTTAACATTAAGATTACATTTTAACATTAATTTGAGTCTGTTCCCAGATGTCTTTGTAATTAATTAATTGATTATTTAATTTATAAACAGTAATTGGAGAAGCATTGTTGCATCGTGGACGAAGGAACATAACGGAAAATATATATGTGAATTTATCTGATACAAATAGCGACGGGTATTGATGAACTAAGTGAACTTACTGGCGATCTCAGAAAACTTATGAATATTTTAAAAAGGATGTCATTGGAATTGTGATTAGCTGAACGCTTGTATGGACTGCACTGCCTGACCTGTTATGCACCTCAGTGCATCAAAGAAATTCCAATTAACACTTGTGTCTGCGTTTTTTGCTGACTCGAAGAATATGATGAAAAAATAGGTATAATTTATTTTCGAAAATTGTGCATGTAATTATCTAATTTTATGGATGATGACTAGAAGTTATTGGAAAGAAAATTGCGTAATAAGTGCACCGCAGACATGGGGATGTCCGCTTTGAACTTTTACACGTTTATCGCGAATTTTGTAATCTACGATTTTTCTTTTTCTATGCTTTTTGGTGTCATACTACATGTGTTTTAGTATTTGCATATTTTAAATAATTAAGGTTAGTATTTTTTGAAACCCTTATAGTGTCAACCCTTGCAAACTGCTACTGTCAACTGCAGTTCAAATATGCATTCCATTTCTGTATTTTGTTGCGTTCATAGATCCCACAATGATAATTAATTAAGGCAGTTCCTTCCCTACCTCCCCCCCCCCGAAAAAACATAAAAAAGATAAAGAAAAAGAAAAAGGTAAAAATATAAAATAAACATATAATCAATGCATTACTAGTTTGTTAGATAATCACATTTGATTTTTCAAAAAGGGATAACATTAGTAAAAAAAAACTTGGTAATTTACGTGCACCGCAGTCTGCGAAGTTAGCCATTGGTATGAGAAAAGTAACAATTACGGTTAGTATCGGAATAGCCAAAAGATAGGATTTTCAAAAAATAATAATAATAAAAAAATTGGAGTTACCTATTCAGATCTGACAAGTGAAAATTTTGCCCTAAATTCAAAGACTTTTCTCATTCACTTTGTATATCATTTTTATTCGGGCGAATAACTTTCCGCGGTCTACTGGCTGTACAAAGTAGGCAAAATGCAGTATTCCCCACATAAATATGAAAACACTTCATTACTATAAAATAAATCTTCGCATATATATATAAACAAAAAAAGTTAAATAAAAAAGTGAGCGCATTCTATAATGAAGGGTTTCAATAGTAGATTTCTGTAGCCTATTAGGCCAAGAAGTGGGTATTTGGATGACAAGTTGAAGGCGCAGACAACTATGGGGCCTTATCCATAAGTGTCCCACAGAGGATCAAATTTCACGCGAATGGCTCATTGGAGCTTAAGGAGTCACTTCTTGCAAAGGGGGGGGGGGGGCTTTTTATTTAATTGTCTTCTTACCACTAAAATCATTTTTATGAGAAATACATGCGCGTGAGGACATTTTTTTTTTGCAATTGGCATTTCCAGTTTTTGCGTTTCCAACATGTCTGCCGATTACATAATACTCAGAAGGACGATCGTAATTTCCCTATGTATGTTTCAATAATGCATTACTACTGTAATTTTACAATACAATGTGCTATGATACTCATATACCATATAATTAGATAAGAAGTTTGACATGACAGACGGATTTGACTTAGTTATGAGGGCCAAAACGCCCGAAGATGCTACTATAATGCTTACCATTTCACCTTCGGTAGGATGGTTCGTTTTGATTTCTTCGGTTCTCGGGTACACTCGTCCCTTTCAGATGTCTGTCGGAATAGGTAATTTTCCAATTAAGATGTCCGTTTCGTCATGAAGAATCCCAAGCGGAATTCTCTCGGATCGGACAGAGCTGCGTTTGGTAGTAGAAAACTGCCCAGTGACAACTAAAAGGTTAGCCACCGGACCTCGATCTTCACTCAAACTAATGTGACACTGTGCATTTCAGCGTTAAGCGTACCGTCGCATTATAATGGACCGATGAATTCAAGAATGGTGAACGGCAAACAGTGTTGTGAACAGTGAATTGGTTTTGTAGCACGATTCTAAGTAAACATGAAAGAAGCAATAGAGGTTACATAATCGGATCCTGCCTCACTGGAAGGGCATACATGCACGTTAACATTGAAAAGGTGTTTGGGCATTTAGTCGATGCGTGACAGGATCTGATAGGAGGGAATCGATTTTCTTGGCTGCTCTAGGAGTAATTCTGAGAGGGACACTGAAAAAATAACAATTTTATTATTACGTTAATAAATTTCAAAGACGCGTAAGGGAAAAAACGTAGAAAAGGGCAGAGAAACTTTCTTGAATTTTTGTGTAAATCCTTATAGTGCATTTTTTCTCATAAAAATAGTCTACACATTTTTTAAGTTTGAACTTCTGTGCAGTGACATCTGATTCAAAAGATTTAAAAAAAAAAAAACAGTTTACCCTTTCTCAAATTGTATTTAGTTTGCTTGCACTTATCTATGTCTGTTTAATGTATCACGTGATAAATAGGCCTACACGAGGTGCTCCGTCCCCGTTTTAAATTTCACATTTCTCACCACAAAGAAAAAACTCATTAAGCGACAGGTGAGTCGAACGGTCATCGCAAGGCCTGCTGTTAAGCCCTATACAGCCAACTTTAAACAAATCAGGTGGCATTCTTCAAGGTAAACAGACTGAAGTATTGTATTGCCGATGTTTACCGGTTATGGTCATGACAACGAGAACAACAACGGACTAAGTAAGCATCTCACACACAATAGCTAAACAAACGCTCTCTTGCATAATCGAATGTGACAAAAGTTGTTTTGGGTTGTGTATTCACGACGTCGCTCGCTACTCCTGCCGGTCACTCGAGGGCTTTGGAAAGGGCACGTAATGATGTACATTATATCACAGTTGGTCGTATTAAAAGAAACGCGCACAAAAAATAGGCCTCGGCCTTGGTATCGGGCAGTCACTGTGCCAGTGTCCAGACATTCGAAAACGATCGATACACTTAATTATCGAGATTGACACTGAACGGACCATAACAATGAATAGGCAATCAGAGCATGCATAATTAAGGGCAGTAGTCTAACCCAACTGAAAATATATACACGTAAATCACAGGTGCTTTGTTTACTACACATTCTCTTAATGCACTAAGCTTGAACTCGTTAACGGCTTGAGTGGATATTGTCAATAAAACGTCGCAGGATTTGTTCATAACAAGCAGTATACAGTTCCTTTGTATCAGAAGTGAGAAATGGCCAAATTGCAGACATTTGACACAAATTTCAGACACCTGACTATAAGTACCTACACCAACAAAATTTTGATCAAATAAGCCTATTAAAAAAAAAAAAAAATTCAGCCGAGTCATCTGACGGTTCAATCCAATTTCCTGTAAAATTTAAGGTGCAAATATGGCAAGGGTTAATCGGGCCAATGATCTAATCATTATCTATGCAAGACCAATTTCAGTAAAATATTTTTTGAATAACAAAGCTGATGGATTAGCGTGTGTCGGTTCAAGTAAATGTTGTAGGTGCGACTTTTCCGTCTCATCCAATGTGTTTTCTCACCGAACACATTCTGACCTCAACGCATTTTTTTGGTAGCGTTCCATTTCACGCTCCACGTTATTTTCAATTGTTTTCGTACAAAAATATCGTTAAAACATTTTAACGCAAAAATCGTACATCATAAATCTACAACTTGTATCACCAATTTTGATTGATCCCCCAAATAAAGATCCGCACTTTATTATTCTTGTTTATATTTGAAGTTATACATTTTAGCGAGTACTTTTTCTATCGTCTGCCAGCGTCCTAAGAGAGAGATCTTTCACAAGATGATCACAGATATTCACAGCTGTGCATAATTTTGAAAAGTCTGGAGATTTGTGCAAAACAATGAGTCAGACGTTATCACATAGATGTACTCTGGCAGAGAATATCATCAATCGTCGAATTTATTAACCACTTCATGTAACTCATTCTTTGGTATAATAAAATTTGTTTGGTTTACATAAAGAATGCTATTTTTTATTCTAGTTAAAACTTAGAACAGACCTACTACTTCAAAGTTGTTCAACATTAGGGGAGACCGGGGCTAGTTGGCCCAGTTAGACACTTTTGGCCTTGTAGAGCCAACTAGGAGTGGGTCAGAGTAACAAAACCGGTTTCAAAGTAAGCCCCATGAACTAAGCTACGTATGCAACGTCATTATTTTTCAAATATAATGCCAGGTGGCTCACAATTTGCACAAAAAACGCAGTTGACATCAGGGGG
>NW_019774125.1:125992-158360 GCF_001039355.2 Lingula anatina
GGAAATCACTCCCCCCCCCCCCCCCCCCCATGCACAGACCTTGACACTGTCTTTACACTGATGATGTCTTACTTCAGAGTGATTATTTGTGGGCCTTTTGTGTTTGATACAGATACTTTACTTTTGAAATGACAGGTAATCATAAGACATTTCATTTCATACACAGATGTATGTAAGCAGCATGTTTTTCCCAATGCACTTTTTGATTATTTATCAGTTATTTTTAATTATAGCAGTAGCAACAATAGGTATAGATCATTTCAAATGATTTATACTAGTATATATTGCTATTGTTATTTAACCATGTACAAATCATAGAACTTTATTATTTTATTAGCAAATCTTTATTGTGTTAATTTGTGGTCTGTCTGTCTCTTTATTTTTTAGTGTAATATGGAATCTCATCTATTAAATCTATTATTCTTTTATTGCAGTAAAACTTCTTCAGTGGAAACAGACAGATAAAGATGTCCGTCTTGCACTGGATGTGGGAAATATAACTGAGAAAGATGTAGATGTCGGTTACACACAGTCTGGTGTGCTAGTCAAGTTTGAAGGTAAGGTGCAGCACACACACACACACACACACACACACACACACACACACACACACGTGCACATACTCGCATCTTCAGTTTTGTATATTATTGTTATGTTCTAAATTGATTAATCAATTTATCAAATTTGTTTTTAGATGGACGTTCCTGGAAATGTTCATTCCCACATCCAATTCTTCACAATCAGAGCAGAGTCGTTCTGGCTGGCGGAAAAATTCTTTTGAACTTGAAAAAGAAAGATGAAGTAACTTGGAATGATCTTGGGGTAAGGTCTATATAGTGCTTTTTTTACCTTAATATGATATATTTAACTTCATGTTTAGTGTCCCTTTTCTGTAATGAACATTGCTATTTGCTTTACTTAAGTTGCTGTTAATATTTTTATTATTGTTATTTCTTTGGTTATGACAATTGTTGTTGTTCTTTTTACGTTATTTATCGATAATATGAAAAGATTTAACTTATAAAAGAAAAAAATTGTTTTTTTTTTTTTAGACATTCTCCAGTGAAAGAACTGGCGTAAAAAAGGATGCAGCAACAACTTCAGTTTCTGATGTAAAAAACAACGAGTCCCAAATAGAAAACGAAGAAGAGAGTGCAGCAAAGGAATCAGTGGACATGGTTGTTGGAAGTGAGAAGGAGAAAAGTGAAAATGACGGCGGTGACGAAGCTCCTTGTGTTTTGGATCATGTGAAACATGACTGGTTTGAAAAAGTATGGAGAATTTAGCAGATAACTGCATATAAAAACAGAGAAATACTGTCCTTAGGGCAATTCTAAAATTTTTTTTCCCCTGGTTTTCATCTTTTCTACTGCTAAACAGCCATCTTCCCCTTTGCTCCCCACCCCCACCTAAGTATGAGTTTTTTTAGTCTGGAATATACCCATTAAATATGACACAAGTGCTGAGCTAATGAGTGCTCGATTTTAGTGTGTATCAAAAAGCTAAATAAATGCACACTAAAATCTGGGCATTTGGCATCTCAGCACTTGGGCTATATTTCATGGGAGCATTTGAAAATTTAAAAGCCAAGATATGAAGTAACTGAATGTATTATATGTAAAAGACAAAATGTCAAGACTTATGGCTTGATATGGAGCATTTGATGAATTACAGAAAGAGTATACTGTATATGTGGTTAACTATGGTATTTACTTTTCTCATGTTTTCTAGGGTACAGACATCATGGTTGTCCATATGTATGTCAAACAGATCATTAAAGAGCACCTGGACATCCAGTATCAGAGTGACACAGTGAAGATACACTTCAAATCAAGGTAGATAATTTTGGGAACTTTTCTAGCAAAAAGTTTTGTTGCTGTGAAATAGTTTTTTTTTTCTGGTCTTTTGTATGTAGTTATTCTAGAAAAGTAGAACATGTGTCTGAAGAGTGAAAGTGACTCATCAGATATATGATCAAAGCCCTTTGATAAAGGACATGTACATCATGCCTCATAGGTGAAAAATCCGTTTAGTCTCTTTAGAAACATTTTTTGTTGCTAATTATGTGTTTTACAAATGATTTTAAACTGCAGTACAAAGTTCTGTAATGGTTTTGTAATTTTTTTTTTTAATTGAATTTTTTTTCACAGAGATACAAAGTTTCTCAGCTTACACCAGGGCACTGGAGAAGAGACTTGGTTTTGCTGGAACTTGAAGTTGAGGTGAGTTTTTCCTCCTCTTGAGAAAGGTGAGAAATTAAGAGACACTGACTAACACAGCTGTGTTTACTTCTGTCATAGATCAGAAAGTCACTAAGGCCATTTGAACAATGTGTTGTTCACTGCCTTTTCACAGCATTTTGACTAATCTTAACATGAAATTATGCTACGTGGGGTTTCTCTCCCTTACATAAGTTTGCTTCCAACTAGTTGGATTAATTAAAATTAGTGCAGGTAATGTCCTTGTCAAGAGTGATGGTTCTGCAAAGACAAATTGTTGGGGTCAGTTTAGAATAAACGGCTTAGGACCAGAAGTTGGTCTTGTTCTTACTTTTGATTGAATATTATGTAATCTTCACAGGCATGCTATTCAGCCAGATCAGTGTAAATCAAGGGTGACGGGAACTATGGTTGAACTGTCCTTGAAGAAGAAAGATGCTGTGAGGTGGAAGGCTCTGGAAGCACCTGTTGGTAAGTGTGTGCGTGTGCGTGCGTGCGCGCGCTTGCATGCGTGTGTAAGTGTGCTTTTCTGTTTGTGTGTCCAGTTTCAATTATCTTCTTAGAATTAAAAGAATTAAGGCAGATGTTAATGCAACTTCTCTAGATACAGCACCAGTAGCCCCAGCACCCCAGAAGGTGGACAACGGTGTCCAGCAGGAAATGACCAGTGGCCCAAAGCCTGTCACATTTGATGAGGTGGACCGTGTGACCACAAAGGGCACCAGCACAGAGGGAAGCACTATCCAAGATAGCACCAAGCCAGCAGTAGAGTCCACCAGTACAGCAGCACAGGTTTGTCTGCCTGTCTGTCATAGTTTTCAGTAATCCTTGTGTTTAGCAAAGGAAAAAAAAACAAATGCTCATCAAAATATTTTAGTATTTTAAAAAGTTCTCTTTCTTCTTGAAAGTTAATTAACTGTTCAAGTAGACACACCCAATACACGGACCCCAGAAATAAAGTTTTCTATGATTTATTTTTTTAATTCAATGGCTGCAAATTTGTAATAATGATGGTAACAATTTATGAAGAAAATCACAGCCCATAGGTGGCAGTTATATATAATTGTAACAACATACAATCTAATTAAGAACATAAAATAAAAGTAGGCTGTTAGAACAGATTATGAAATGGGAAACTTTGTAATACAATTGCCATATGAAAATGCACTTTAAAGAAAACAATGTCTAAGTTCTAAAATTTTCTACTTAAATACGATCATACATGAACAAAAATGTTTTTTGCAGAAGCCAACCTGTTTGGTTTCCCCACTGAACAAACCCAGTATTACCAAGCTTGTGGAGCCAGGATTTACTGGTCTGGACAACCTCGGCAACACATGCTTCATGAACAGTGTGCTTCAGGTCCTGGCAAACACGATAGAATTCAGAGATTTTTTTCTTGGTAAGCAGCTTTGTTTTTCCTTGTCTTCAGGTTCAATGCAGGTCAGCTTATTTATTTTCAAACCATCATTTCCCCATGCTTATAAGTATTGGATTTTGACTGTCTGTGGCAAATTTAAATTTATCTTTTTAAGGGTATACTTTTTATGAATTCATTTTTTGCTAAAGAACTTTTCTCTAACTAATTTGTAGTTATCTGTAATTTTGCCTGAAAGCACCTTATTTTGTGTGCCGTAATCATGGTAATGTTAGTTAAAAATTTAATTGATATAAAACTCGGAAAATATATGTCATTATTATTATATTTTATCACTGTAAAAATGTTTCCAGATGGTCACTACCTGAAGGACATTAATGAGTCCAACCCCCTGGGCAGTGGTGGGCGGCTGGCCGCCACCTTTGTTTTCCTGCTTAAAGTGCTCTGGTCAGGGACACGGTCATCCTATGCTCCCTCTAAACTGAAGGTCAGTACATGGACATGAACATGCATGCACACACACACACACATACATGAAAAAATGCGTGAATACGCATGCATCTACACATACATGCACATGATAAATAGATCCTTTCTTTCATTGTAATGTTAATTGAAGTTATTTAGATTAGAAGGTCATCAAATAAAAGTAGTTCACAGATGTTCATTGTTTCCAAGGCATGAGTCGAGTCTAGCCAAGTTATTTTTCATTTATTTCAGAATCTGTGATAAAAAATTTGAAATGAGAAGTTTGATTGACTGAACTTAAAAATGTTACACAAAGATGGGGGTTAGGAATGTTTGTTTCTATTTTGACTTGTGCCTTGATAATTTTATGATTAAAAATATATTTCAGAATCTGATAGCCATGAAAGCCAGTCAGTTCACTGGATTTGCCCAGCATGATGCGCAAGAATTCATGGCATTTCTTTTAGATGGACTACATGAGGTATGGACTGAGAAAATTTTATTCAGCAATTTTATTTAAATATATGTGACCAGTAATTAAAAAGAAACTACGTGAGATGTGTCGTGTATGATTTCAATGAAGTTTTTGAGATAAGGCCATGTGTTTAATTTTCTTTTTAGAAATACTTTCTCTAATTAAGTTTTAAAGCAGCTGTAACAAAAATTGAAAACAAGCATAGTATCCCGTATTTTATGGCACATTGCCTGTTTATGGTTACAGGACTTGAATCGTGTCCGAGACAAGCCTTACACAGAGACAGTTGAAGACAAAGGGAGACCAGATGAGGTAGCAAAGTCTTTGTTGCTGTAGTCATTGTTGCTGCTACATAAATTAAGAATTTCTTGACTAATGTTGCTTCAGCTAAATATGACATTCATTGTTTGATTTGTCATATTCATCCGGTTTTGTAACATTGTTAATTGAAAATTATAGCTGTTATTTGTAATCTGAGCAAAATTTTAGCAATGTTGTCAGGGAAAGAGAAAATGTAATAAAGAAGTTAAATAATACTAAGGAAATGACCACAACATTTAAAACTGGTGTTTATTTTTATAACTTAGGTCAGGTTTTTTTTTTTGTGTTTAAGCAGGGAACGTATTGATCAGGAAAAAGAAATTTAAAATGAGAGGTTTTTTGTTGTTACTTGTCTTTGGTTTTCAGCATATTATACAAAAGTTTGAAAATAAATTGATTGCACCTGCATCCAGGTTGTGGCTGCCGAGGCATGGGAGGTATACCAAAAGAGGAATAACTCCTTCATAGTGGACTCTTTTCAAGGGCAGTTCAAGTCCAAATTAGTCTGCCCTCATTGTAACAAGGTTGGTGACACTGAATTGCATTATGTCATTTAATCACATCAAAGACAGCTACTTTGATTTGTGCAAAACTGATTTTATGATGAAACCGAGGAAAACTGTTGAAAATTTGAGAAAGAAAATTGAAATAAGTGTTTGTGATGTAATTAGATAACACAACTAATGTTAGTAACCATGTTATATTACCAGACTAATGGTATTTAAAGAACCAGAAGCATTTGATTTAAGTTTTATCACAAAATTGTTAAAAAAAGGATACATGTTTCTTCAATTTTTGATATCGCTTGATTCATTTGAAATATTTCAAGAAATCATTGAAGTCAAGTGGCCTAATAAAGCATTGGCCAGTTTCTGAACACATTTACAAATTTTCACTGGTCTTTCTTCATTTTTGGTGTGGGATTTTTTATCATTTGTCCTAGAAATGACGTGTATATATAGTTCTCAATACCTGTTAATTCCATAATGTATTGTAAATTTTCCAGGTTTCCATCACATTTGATCCCTTCATGGTATTATCAGCACCACTGCCCAAGAAGTTAGTCTCTTTTCCTGTCATATATATGTCAAAAGACTCATACACAAAGCCAATCAGGGTAAGTGGATTAGTAAAGTCATCAGATAATAAAAGTGTCTTTACAAAGGTTTCTTTTGTTAGTTTTCTGGCATCCCAACCACTGAGTTCACTAAAAAACTCCAGACAACCAGAAATTGATTTTCATGTAAAAATAAAAAAAAAATTCAGTCCAATGACCAAAAATTTTTTGTCTTTGTATAAGCTGAAACTTGTGGACTGAAATCTTCATATGACTCATATGACAAATTTGGTCCTAAGGTTTCACAGGTCCAATGAAGTGTACTGTAATTATACTTTGCTGCACTTTTTTCAGTACATGATCAGATTACCTTGTGATGCTGGTATAGGACAGCTTAAGCAGGCCATTACAGACAAAACAGGGGTAGATCCTAAAAATGTAAGTTATAAAAAAAAAAAAAAATTATCAGTCCAAGGAAACCTGTTACACTGTTCATTAGTTTGTGGTTAGTTTTTAATGAAGTTGGGTTTTTGTTCTAGAACCAGTGTGATTTGTGCTTTGCCTGTAGTTTTGACCAATGATTTATTAGTATTTAGACTTCTGTTATGGTTTTGTTCTTTATTTTCAACTATGAAAACAAATTGCAATTTACTCTCTTTTATTCTTTATTTCTATAAGTATGTAAGATGATTTTGATCTTTGGCCCTTGACATTATAATATTTTTAATATAAATGACTATTTTATATAATATTTCAGCTAAGACTACTGGAGATGTACAAAAGTAAAATACACAAACTTATAGACTGTGATGGAGATGTAAGCACCATCAATGTCAACGATATCATTCTAGCGTAAGTCAGAATTGTGTTGAAATTACAAATATTTTTCTCCTGGTTGTATGTAACAAGAAACTAAAAATTCCAACAATTTATATAATGATATTTAGTTTGTGCTAGACACTTTTAAGCCTACTTGCCCTTTGAGCCACCAGGATCAAAGAATCTGTTGGTGAAAGCAGAAAAGGAGGCTTAGCCTAGTAACTGAGTGAATTTGCAAAATTTGTTATGGTCCGGTCTTTATTTTCAAATGTCACTTACCAACATAGCACTTAAGAGTACAAACAAATAAATCCTTCTGTCAATTCCCTGAGTTAATAGTTATAATGGTTATAAATGTAATACTTAAATGTTGATTTTGTCTTGTGCTTCAGGTTTGAAGTATTGTCAGAAGATTTGGTTGGAGAGCCTGTTGTAGAAATTAATATGATACAGGTAAGAGTATAATTATAATGATATTTCTGTAATTACACCAAAAGCCTCATTTCCTTATAATTGTGACTTGTTGGACACAAAAATATTAAAATGCAAGAAATAATCCTATGTTCAGCTGTTGTTAAGTGAAAAATATACATACTGCAGTAGTACGGATTTTTCTGTAAATTTGCTGTGATAATTCTGAAATAAATTTCAGCGCACGGTATTGCCTGTTCAACTCCCAACACGTTGCTCCAACTGCAGACAAGAGTGCCCTCCTGACGGCAAACTAAAACGCTGCACAAAATGCTACAGGGTGGGATACTGTGATCAGTAAGTGCATCCTGGGCCCTGTAACTTGAAAGCATCACGCACTGCGACTGAGCGCAAGCGTCTCAATTCCATAACTCGCACATATTTGCCCCATTTAGTACACTGTAGCCTCTATGTGATATCGCTATTTGCAATACGCAATGCTTTCGAGTTACAGGACCCTGAACGATATTTGGCCTATTAAAATGCACAAAGTTGTTACTGTATCCCGAAAACACCACTTACCTTACTGTCTTGGGCCTTCTACTGTGCAAGTGCAGCGTGACGTTATATCTTAAAGACGGATTTTCAATTATGTCAATGCATAAGTGGTTAAAATATCTTCTGATAGTGTCAACTGGGACAATGTATTGTAATTACCTTAACTAAAATGTGAACACACATTTTTAAAATACAGATATTGCTTTTCTTGTTCTAAATAATTAAATTTGAAAATTTTTATCCCTCAGTTTGCTTTGCAAACGGATACATCAGGAATGAGACTGCCATTTAGTGAAAAAGTCTGAAAATGTGGCATGGGGTCTAGGGGATGATCTAGCCGATGATATTTTGGCTCTCAAAAAGTCGGAAATCTGCCTTTAGTCTGAAAACTTTTCCCTGAAATTTACCAACATCTTGGTCAATCAAATTTCTCTCCAAATTTTTCAGAACATGCCAGAAGAATCACTGGCAGCAGCACAAGATGGCGTGCAGACAGGTGATGGAGCCGGTGGGATATCCTTTCATCTTCAGCTTACCCCAGTCTCAGGCCACCTTCAGCAGGATTTGTCAGGTGGCAGAAGCCTTTGCAAGGTAAAATATCACACACAATTTAAGTTTGCTGAAATTTTCAAAAAGGTAAATTTATTTGCAGTTTTGGTATATTTCTTTAAAACAATTTGTGTGAAGGCATTTACCATATTTCTTCATTTTAAACACCCCCTCAAAAAGGTCAGCATTTTTTTTCAGGGGGGTGGGGGTTATTAACAAACTTGTGACATGGGGGTAAGATAGAAACGATAAAATTGAAGACACCTTACTTACAACATATATAATTTGTGTTTTACAGGTACTCAGTGGATGTTTTCCAGCCTCCTGTGCAACAAAAAAGTTGTGAGACTTCATCATTATCATCATCTTCATCATCGACCTGTACTACTACTTCGGCTACCTCCTCCTCATCCCCAACGACTTCTACATCTACCGATTCAACACTTGTTGAGGCAGACGGCATCTCATTAAATCAAGAAAATTTGACAGATCTCAGCTCTCAAAACTCAGACACGGATGTATCCGACAATGGTGGTTCATCTGCACAAAGAAATTTAGACATCCAGGATAATAATGTTTCAGGAAAGGAAATGGACCTATCAGAAACAAATAATGTAGTTTCTGCGGAATCAAATGAAGAATTAAACAGCCAATCAGAAAGCTCAGAAACTACTGCCGCTCTCTCTGACACCGTGCACAATGAAGAACAAAAATCTTCAGAGGAAAATTCTGACAAAGAATCTGAGACAATAGAAGAGATAACAGGCAGTGAAAAGCAAGAACTCGGAAGTGGGGACAGCAAAAATGGGGTCTGTTCTGAGACTACAGAAAATGATGTAGCCTCCACTAGTAAAACTGTCAAAGATGGCGTTGGGTCTAGCACGAAGAATGGACCTCCACAGCGTCTGGTGTTAGGCAACCCTCACTCACACAAGACAAACCCACTGTTTTTACTGAAACTGGTCAATCAGTTTGGACAAAATATATCGGGCCAGGATCCAAGAGAATTAGAGGACAAAGGTAACTTTTGTTTTTCTTTTTAGCATGCATACCTGTATGAAGACATATTGAACTTATGCTTGAGTAACCCACCTATTTTTTGACTTTCGAAAAACATGCTAAACCCAACAAGTGCAGGTCACCGCAGTCAATTTTCGTTGCCTTTTATTATTTTGTATTGCCGTTTAAAGTTTTAGATTTGTTGACTAATTTGATAAAGGGGAAAAAATGGAAAGTGAAAACAGTTTTCTGTGTGATATTTAAGCAGACAAATCTGATTCAATTTTTTTAAAGGTATGAATTGATTTATTTACAATTATTTTCTTCAAATCAGACGAGGAGCCCTTGGATCTGGACACTGAGGACCCCGTATGGATGGCCATGGACTGGAAGAACGCAGAGAAGTTGACGCCATTTGTCTTGGTGCAGTCCAAGGACCTTGAGTGTGAAGATCATCGTAGTGTTCGCAACGCAGACAGCTTGGGTAGGTGTTTGATATGGATGCAAGGGCGATTCCCCCCCCCCCCCTCCTTTCCACAGGCAACTGTACCCTTATCAGTTAGTTGCCTATTAATCTTCACACAGTGTAATATATCAAAAAATGTTTCCTTTGTCTTAAGAAATTATATACCTTGAGGAAGCATTACAAAAGTATTACAAAAATTGAAGTATTATTTTTTCAAAAGTAATTACTGTAATCCAATTGATGGTGAGAAAAATGTTTAAACATTTACAGACACGTAGAATGATGTGACATTTTCTTTATGTGACACATGGTAAAATATTTTCAGAAAAGCCAAGCATTACTTTGAATCAGTGTCTGCAGCTGTTCACAGAACCAGAGGTCTTGAGCCCTGAAGAAGCTTGGTAAGTTCATTGACTTTCTGAATTTTTCACTTCTGTAGAACTAAACTGCAAGGTCATTTGTTTTCAACAGGCATGTTTATTGGACTGTCGGTTCCACAGCAAAAAAAAAAAAAATTTATTGTTGTTGTCTTTTTGTCCACCATACAGCAACAACACAAGAGTGAGAGTTATTGCAAGTTTGTGTTGTTATTGTTAAGGATGGTACTGTCCCATCATGCAAACAATATAAAGAGTTGTAACAAGTTTGTACTGTTATTGTTATTGTAGGTGCCATCCATCTTGCACACAGTGTAGAGAGTCGTAACAAGTTTGTACTGTTATTGTAGGTACTGTCCACAGTGCAAACAACACAGAGAGATGAAACAAGTTTGTACTGTTATTGTTATTGTAGGTACTGTCCACAGTGCAAACAACACAGAGAGTTGTAACAAGTTTGTACTGTTATTGTTATTGTAGGTACTGTCCACAGTGCAAACAACACAGAGAGTTGTAACAAGTTTGTACTGTTATTGTTATTGTAGGTACTGTCCACAGTGCAAACAACACAGAGAGTTGTAACAAGTTTGTACTGTTATTGTTATTGTAGGTACTGTCCACAGTGCAAACAACACAGAGAGTTGTAACAAGTTTGTACTGTTATTGTTATTGTAGGTACTGTCCACAGTGCAAACAACACAGAGAGTTGTAACAAGTTTGTACTGTTATTGTTATTGTAGGTACTGCCCACAGTGCAAACAACACAGAGAGTTGTAACAAGTTTGTACTGTTATTGTTATTGTAGGTACTGTCCACAATGCAAACAACACAGAGAGGCAACAAAGCAGATGTCCCTGTGGAAGTTGCCCCATATTCTCATCATCCAGCTGAAACGCTTCTCTTTCCGTAACTTCATCTGGAGAGACAAGATAGACAAGATGGTGCAGTTTCCTGTGAGGTGAGATTTTTTTAAAGCAAACAAACAATTTTTCTACCATAAGTATGGATTTAAAAGTATACATTGTGTCAGGAAAAAAAGGTTCCTGGAAATTTCTGCTCCAGGAAATTTAAGCAGTGTCCTTTTCGTTTCCAAACTTGTTATGTATTATTCTATCTAGATAGATAACTTGAAATTTTTCTCAGTATGATAACAATTTAATAAGTATAATGTTACCATTTAGGAACTTGGACCTTACGAATTTCTGCATGGGTAAAATTCACGGTGAGGGGGAAATGCCCATATATGACTTGTATGGAGTGGTGAACCATTATGGAGGAATACTTGGCGGCCATTACACTGCCTTCACGCGCCTGTATGACCCAGAGAATCCAAGAAAGAACAGACTTGGTGAGTATTCCAGAAAAATGGCCAAGATAGTGGGCATTTTTGAGTTTTAAATTGAGTAAAGTGATGTGTGGAAAGTGCTAAAAAATTGTTGAGGACCCAAAGAAATTGGTGAATTGTATGAATTTTTCTTTCTCAGAATGCCTTATACGCAATTTATCTAGCTTTCATTTTAATACTCATTGCACAAATATGCTGCTTATAAAAATGTAAATTAGTTCTAATTCTAACATCTTTTAAAAATTTAGACTTGTCAAAAAAAAAAAAAAAAAAAATTCAGTGGAAGAAGTTTGATAAATAGCCTGTATGTAGACTGAATGGATTCTGATGTAGTTAATACAAGCAGATATCAGTAAGACTGAAGATAGGACTGGAAAGTTCTGTGAACATGTTCAATAACTGGTCACTGTTCCTGATTTGAGACTAATAGATTCTTAGACCCTGATGGCTCAAAGAGCACGTAGGTTTGAGTATTTTTGGCACTTTCTGCAGTAGACACTCTGGCTAGACTAAGTAAGCATCTTCTTGAATCAATCAGTAGTTGAAAAGGTTTTTAGTACAGACTGTAAACATCTTTATTATTAACTTAATCTCTGAACTAAATAAGGTTGTTTTTTGTCTTTCCTTCAGACTGGAGAATCTGTGATGACAGCAACGTGGGCTACATCAGCGAGAAGCACATAGTGAGCCCCGCAGCCTACCTTCTCTTTTATAGGCGGCGCCACAGTCTCATCCAGTTTCCACGGGAACTAACCCCTCCCCCTCAAGACCAGGATGCTGATGGCGATGAAGAGGCAAATGATGAAGAGGAAGAAGAAGGAACGGGTCATTCTTCTGTGTCAAATTTTGAGTCTGAGACAGATACTGCATTGCAGTCAAGAGAGTGCGAGGAACCTTTGTTTACTGACATGGATGCTGTTGATTAGGCAGATATTAAGGGACACTTCCTGAAAAAATGAATGAAATATTGGAAATTAATTTTTTAATTTCATTTTTGCATATTTTTGTCATTTTTATATTACTTCTTATCATTATTATTATTTCAGGTTAGAAAAATGATCACTTTATTAATTTGTTCTTACTGAAACAAATATACTGTATCGAAGAATTGAATCATCATTTTCCAAAAAGAAAGCGTGTAAATAATGACTTCACTTTTCTCTCACTTTTCTGATCTCACTTGTAAGAAAACGTAATGTGGCATTGATTTTGTTTTTTCATTCTCATCACCTCTTGGAATGGGTGAAAATACCAGTTTTGTCCTAAAAACTATTAAGTCTTTTGAATGTTTTCTTCAGTTTTGTTTTATTTATGAGATTCAGTATTCAGTAAATAAATGTGATAGAGAGAAAAACACTGTGAAGGTTGTAATTATAGAATTATAATTATGTTATCATTGTCATATAATTTTTTTCAGTAAATATTTCTGTATATTTACATGCTTCTGTGCTGCTACTTTCCAAGTTATATGTGATGTGTGCTAAAATGATTATTGCATTTAGGATAATTTTGGTGTGTGACACTTACTAATATATGAACAGAAAATGATAACATTGTCTTTTTTCCAATGTCAAGGTCAGTATAACAGCTGAAATTTGGTCAGTATTCTTAGTGGCATTATTTGAAATTTCAAGGTGAAAGACCTGTCACATGTTAGCAGATATGGGGGAAACTTTGGAGATACTGAAGGTGCAGGGGCCTGCACTACAAGAAACCTGCAGGTCCTCCCAATTTTGTTCTTGTCTGTTATTCGGGGGCGTCTTGATAATCCGAAGTTTCATTGGTCTGAAGGTTCATTGGTCCGAAAAAATCATTTGTACTCGCTTCTGATGAACTTCAATTTAGTGCCAGTAAACTTTACACTTTGTTCATGCATTACTTCCGTATCAAACCTTCAGATCAGTGAACCTTTGGCCCCTGTTATTCCACGTTTACATATGATTTACTATTAGGAATTATTGTATTTTCACTTAAACCTTGCCAGTCCAGAGGACCTGTGATTTCAAAAAATCATGGCCAGTCAGTCAGGCAGCTTCCCCATTTCTGTCTTGGACTGTTTTGTTGTGATTGAAATGTCAGCGTTAATTTTCCATAAGATTTTGATATGTAGCTCTGTGACTCAAGAGGGCCGGGATAACCCCCAAGCAGAGATTTGTTAAAGCTTATGAATGGTTTGGTAAAACTACCTGCCATATTAAACACAAAGGCATGATTCTAAGCTTATTAGGTCTGTTATGCATATGTAAAAGAAAATGAGAAATTGTAGACTTAGTGGTTAATCTGTGTTGTTATTGAAGATTGGCACAAGATTAAAAATTTAAAGACACAAGGACAATTTGACTATATAATGTATAGGTCACAGGGCTTTGAAAAAAGTATTGATTTTGTGTTGTTTTGTTGCTTTTACGGTTTTAATTGATAGGGGGTGTCCCACACAGGGAACACCAGGGGTGCTTAAGGACAGCTGCTACGTGATCTGTTATCAGCCTCCATATATTTCCAGGTCTTTCAAATCTCATGTGGCATTGACTTTGACATGTGATTAGGAAAAATGTATTTATAAAGTGACACAGTTTATTTAGTGTCTTTTAAATAACAAATCAGGAGTAAAGAAGCCTGGAATTGTACTTTTTTTGTAATTGATGTTGACTGGGATATATTATATACAAGTGAAATTTGTTATATCTTTAACGTTTATGTTGTTGTTTTTGGTGAATAACAATTTTTATGTTCTCTTCTTCTTCTAGATTGATTTCCTGTTGAAAGGGCATATTCTTGATACTTGTTTTCTTCAGACTCTTTCAAATGTTTATCAGCTCATAATTTTGAAGTATATGATGATAAGATCTTCATTAAGCATAGACTTTTAATTATAAACTTCTTGCCCAGTGGGGATAGAGGAGAGAAATAAGCTAATGGAAATTGTTAACTCACACACGCACACACACCAACTTTGTTTCAAATAAAATGGGCGTATGTTAACTCCTACTCATTGTTTATGTTGTGCAAGATTTTTTGATTCCCTTTGTGTAAATTTTCTTTAGAAAAATATAGACTGTATGGACTCAAAATTACACTCTCTCTCTCTTTCCTTTTTTTCTTCATCCTCATTTTATCTTTATTTTTATTTATTTATTTATTGTCGGGGTAGGAATTAGATGATGCAACCGGTTGCAAGCTCAATTTACTCGAACTCGGTAGCATAAGTTTCGTGACGTCCATCCAGATCACTGACATCTGATAACCCAGCTGATAACGCCGTCTATATATTGAGCGAGTTTTCACGCGTGTTAGCTTGGCGCTATAAACACTAACGCACTACACGAAAATGGCGAACCTCGTGGAACTGTTCACGAGTATTGGTTTAACGGAGCAGAGAGCGAAGGAAACTGCCAAAAATGAAACGGTTTCAAATGTTTTAAAAGATATTATAGACCAGGTAAGTATGTAAAAAGTTTCAGATCTATTGAAAGTTATAAACATTACAAGGAACGACTATAAAGACACACGTGTGGAGTAAATATTGCACGTTGGCTGTCGTTGCATCAGCCGGCATAAAGATGTGTTTAACGTTTCAGTATGGCTTTCTCTCAAACAATATCCTGAAATTAAACGATTGACTTACCTTATAATTTAAAAGCAGTTTCAAGTTGGTATTAAACAGTGTGTTGCTGTGTTTTAACGCACAATGTGCGGCACATTTCAGAATCGGGATCTAGCCCCCCCCCCCCCATATCCCCTTTCACTTTAACTCAGTATTCATGATGTCAGTCAGGAAAAATCGTGCCACCCTATCTTATCCACTGTAACTTATTTGTCATTTGCAGCATGATAAGAGTCAATTGCCTGTAATTGAGCCCCCTGTATGTTGCGCACTGAAAATTTAAGAGCAGTTTTGAAAATTTTTTTCTGAATCTGAAGTGATAGTCATTGCAGTGCTAGTTACATGTCATTATGTCCCCGCACCGATACTCCCACACACCAGTACATCCCCGCACCAATACTTCCCCACACTGATACTCCCCCACAATTGCAGATATACTGAGGGGGAGTATCAGTGCGGGGGAGTATAGACATGACCCCGCAGCGCTTGCTAGAGATATAAACTTGATGAGTGGCAGAGAGCGGTGTCATGTTTGACCTCCCCCCCCCCTCATGCCCCCACTTTAATCCTTTTGTTTTGAGTACCAAAGGGGGAAGCAGCAGGTACAATTTATGAAGACTTACAAAAGGTCTTGTAAAAGCATTGCTGAAAAATAGATTGTAGCCCTTCCTTATGATTATAAAGAGAGAGAGAGAGACAGAGTGTAGTCACTGGTGTTAATCAACTTAACTCGGTTGTACATGAAGAGATGTAGCCATTTACTTGACTCTTATGTTTTATTGTGACTTACATTAGACAAAACATTTAACAGTATCAATTCCTTATGAAAATGAAGTTGTTTTCTTTTATAATACATCTTTTTGTCTGGCTGTAGTCTATAAGTATAAGCATCAGAGCAGTAGATCTTTAGCTTTGCCCTTGTTTTAAATCCGGGCTTATTAACATAGCCCAGTCATTTTAGACACTTGAGACTATGTGTTGTAAAATTGCTGTGCCATGTATTTGTTTAAGATTTATTGAGGCTCCTCACTGGGATAAGATCTTTCTGACTATCGACAGATTTTCAGACTTTTTGGGAACTAAAATTATCATAGGCCTGCCATACTTTCCAAACTTTTGAAAGTAGCAGACATTTTCGGTGAAAAAGCGGAATTCTGTGTTTTATAAATCATTTCTGATGGTTCCTGAGATTTGTCAAGGTTAGGTGTTCATCAGTATCGCTGCCTTTATTTTTTATCTAGGCATTATAAACAAGACCGTGTGTAATAAAAAAATAAATGCTGTGCCATGTATTTGTTTAAGATAATTCAGGCCCATACTGCCTCTATTTTTTTTTATCAAGGCTCGGTTGCATAACCAAGGTACCATAGATAAGACTATGTGTAATAAAATGTTGTACCATGTATTTGTTTAGGATTTATTCAGGCCTCTATTTTTTTTATCCAGGCTCGTCAACATAATCCAGGTACCATAGACAAGACCATGNATCTCTATTTTTTTTTTATCAAGGCTTGGTTGCATAACCGAGGTACCATAGATAAGACCATAGGTAATAAAATGTTGTACCATGTATTTGTTTACGATTTATTTGGGCCTCTGCTTTTTATCCAGGCTCGTCAACATAACCCAGGTACCATAGACAAAACCATGGGTAACATGCTGTACCACGTGGCTACCAAGTTGAAGTCTCAGATTAGAAACAAGCAAGGGTTACTGGTGGAGTACATTGCTAAGAAGAAATTAGCCACAGAACAACAGCTCAATGGTATGATCGAGTGTTTGTTTCTCACTGCAGTATATGATGAGTATTATTAGTACTGATCTTGAAATAAGTTCATTAGTTTGGTAAATTGATAAGATTAAGTTTCTGAAGATGTCAGATTAACGATGAAATGTATCTAGTATCTTCAATCCTTAGTTTGTGGTATTAAAAGAACCTTTACAGTCTCATAATTGCTGATCGTGTAATATTTTTGGCTTAATATTTTCTTAATGAAGAAAAGAAGAAATTTGCTTTTAGAAGCAGAGTTGAGTCCATCTTCATTTATTAAAAAAGAGAAAGCGAGTTCAGCTCCATTTGTACATCTTTACTTCAGCTGCACTTGACTATCTACTTCACCATCCAATGGATCCGACAGATATTAAAGCTTTCGAAACAGCGTGTGGGGTCGGGGTGGAAGTTTCTCCAGAACAGATTGAGGAAGCAGTAAGTGGTGACACCTATCCATGATAGTCTATGAATTATTTAAAGTGATTAGCATTTACAGGGCTTGACAAAAAACTAGTTTCAGGCACTCTTTGAAAATCTACTTACCATACTTGGGTTTGCGGGCCAGTATGACTTGGAACTCTAGCCTTTCCAATTGCTTATTATGTAAAAAGTTTCCCTTGGGAAACTGGCATGAAAACTTGCATGAAAAATTCCTTGTAAGTATGCCATGAGACCATGCAACAACAGGTATCAGCTATTGAAAAAATCAACATCATTTTGTTGAGATAATTATAATAGTGGTATTGGATTGGATTAGTTACACACTAAAGTATATATATATTTAGCTTTTTATATAGAAGATAAATGGCACCAATTTCAACTATCTCCAACATACAACCTTTGTTAATCCCATTCCAGGTGGAAGCTGTGATAAAGAAATACAAGTCCAAACTGGTGGAAGAGAGATACAGATTCAACAGTGGCCTTTTATTAAGTAAGTCCTGCACCAAGGTTTGAATCGACATGCCCTTGTGGGCAAGCCTGCAGTGGATTCTCCTTTATAAAGCCGCATGTCCATTTGAGTTGACACTGCTTTACTGAGTGTCATGAAACCTAAGCTATATCTTTCTTTTTCGAAATGGGCACAATACTTCTTTTAATTGGACTAGGACTGGTTTATCTTGGGTCAAAGTAGACTAAAAGTTTAAGTCTTAAATATTTAGACCAGTTTTTGGACTAAAGCTGTTTTTGTGAGAGAGATCCTTGTGCCTGTGAAATCAGAAATTTAAATGTATTTCACATTTTGTGTATTTGCAGTGCAGGTTGGAAGACTTTTTAGTATGTAATTTTAATAGCACACCAGTTCTTTGTTGTCATTTATCACTATGGCAACAATGTCAGAATTGTGCGACATAAAATTCTGCAAGAGAAATTAGCAGACTAGCTTTGTGTGTGTGGCATGGTCTGTCAGTCACTTTTGTACAAATATCCAAATAAAAATGTGATCCTTTGACCTTTCCTTTTGTTTTATCCAAAGCACTATTTATCTTTATACCTCCGCCAAGGAGGTTGTTTTCACCCTGTCTGTCTGTTTGTCATCAACATAACTCAAAAAGTTATGGACCGATTTTGGTGAAATTTTCAGGGTAGGTGGGAAATGGGTTAACTTAGAAGTGATTAGTTTTTGGTGGTGATCCAGATCAATAATCAATCAATAGTCAATAATAATAAAAAATTGCTGCCTTGGTGGAGGTCTGCGCTCTTGGGGTGCTTTTCTAGTTTAGCAGATGAATTGATTTGATTAATTTTTTCATGCATCAATAACTATATAGGAAAGTATTATTAAATTTATTTTACCTTCTGATAAGTGACCCTTAAATTGCCAATTACAGAGGAAGCAAGGGAGACGTTGAAGTGGGCGGATGGCAAGGCTTTAAAGAATGAAGTTGATATCCAGCTGCTGGACTTACTTGGACCAAAGACTGCCGAAGATCTGGAAAAACCGAAGGTAATAAAGGGAACTGGAGGAGACCGCTTTTTCTCTGAGCCCAGGCCTTCACTCCCGTTCACCTCCAGCTGAAAATTACCTCTTGGCTTCACGTCTTACACCACTAGACGTCACTTCCGGCATAATCCTGTCTCCTCCGGTTCCTTTTATTTATATGACTAGAAATTTAGCTCAAGTAGAACCTGGGCTGTGAGGAGAATTGAGTTAACACTTCCAGGGCTATTTTCACTTATCACATGTCTGCAATTTGTATGTACTTTGAGGTTTTCCCTTACCAACAACTGTGTAAGGGCTGATGTATCTGTCAGCATCCTTTCCCCCCTTTCTGTCAGCACGCCATATATTTAGTTTTAAAACTTCACTTCCAATCTGGTGTTGCTGAAAAAAGAAAGCTCACGTATCTCTGCCTGCACTTCTATGTTGGCAAGAGCAGGTCTTGTCCCTGAGTTTAAACCTTTGATGACTTCAAACCATAATCGTTTTCTCATTTTATCGCTGTTGTTAACTGTAAATCTTTACAAAAAATTTATAAAATTTCCTGTGAGTACATTTGCCTGTGGGTGGTATGGGCTTGTCACCCCCACTGCTGCAATCTGTGATCTTGGAAATAGTCTCAACCATGACATTAAGAGAGCTCTCCGCCTTGATCTGATACAATAACGCTTGGTTAACCAAACATCCTCCTCCTCATCGACTGTTACTCTTTAAAAGAATATGAGAATGGCAACTTTTCTTGTGGGAGACGAGCCCAATCTGGGCAGCACAATTTTGCTGTAGAACATGGGTATAACATGAATGATACCTGCTTGATATATTGCCTTTATCGTGTATTTCTTGTAACAAGGAATTTTTTATCTTCACTTTCCATGATTCCTTTCCACTTCACCTTCTTCCTCTCTTCCTTCCCAATTTCCTGATCAACTTTCTTTCTGACAGCTCTATAGTAAAGCCAGCTGCTTTCGGGCTAAAACAGAATAATCTCATTTATCTAAGCTGTACCTGGCAATTTTCCCTTTATTAAATAGTCTTGAAATTTTTACTTTTTAACTTTGTAATGATTTGCTGCAGTTCTTAAAATTGTTCCTTTGTCTTATTGGACATCCCTCTTCTGTATCTGCTGTATTTCAAGTAAAGATGTATTGCTTGGAAATCCATGGTGACACATATTGTAAAAATATACATGCACAGTGATTTCAATAAATATCTAGTGTTGTTCAGTAGTTTTCAGATCTTGTGTGTTAAACTGTTATTATTATTTTTTTTTTTGTTCACAGGACAAGAAAGAAAAGAAGGGCAAAAACAAAGCAGAACAGAAACAGAACACCTCAATGGCAGCAAAAAATGATGAAACTCTGGGGGATTCCAGTAATTGTAAGTAACTCCAGTAATAACAATTATCTTTGTGTTACTTTGGAGGACAGTTTACAGCTTTTATGGTTATTGATTAGTCTGTGACCAGTTGTAATTGCCAACATCTGGAATTATTTTATGTTTTTGTGGAAGTGTTTTTGATCATATTTTTGACACACAACACATAAAAACAAATGTATATTGTTTTTTTTTCTTTCAGATATGAGTGCTACAGGAGAGGTGAAAACCTTCATGGATATTATGGGTGATGCTGTTAAGTTTCATAAGCCAGGTAAATATCATTGACGGCCATTTTGGATATTTGCATACAGGTTAAATTGTATGGAGCTTTTGCTTTCTTCTAGTTGGAGCAAGCAACATTTCAAATGTAATGCTATATAATAACTCCGCAGTAAGCCTTCTATCTAATCAAGACAAATAAAAATGATGCTTAACACTTGTCATTTCTTAGGGGAGAATTACAAGACAGACGGCTACGTTATAACCCCCAACACGATGAATCTTATGAAGAAACATCTTGAGGAAACTGGCGGGCAGGTAGGAAGTTTGGACGCTACATATCTTTCGTAATTTCTCTGACCAGTGTGTGTGCTAGTTACTTATGGTGAAGAGAAGTAGTTTAAATAAAAAACACAATAATATAAATGGAATGGAAGAAACTACAATCTGTTGTCAGACCAGGTTAACTTTGCTTCAAGTAAAGTCTTGATCAAACTTTTCTTTCTTTTCATGCAGGTAGTGACCCGTTTCCCACCAGAACCAAATGGAATCCTCCATATTGGTCACGCGAAAGCCATCAACTTTAACTTCGGCTACGCCCTTGTACGTATGCAGAAGATGATAGCAGAGGACTTTTATTGTTCTGTTTTATTTATGTCTAAACATATCTAAGATTCAGACCTTAAAGACCCCCCCAGGAGAAATGACTTTTTTGTAAAATCTTGGAATAAAAAGATTAAGGAAAAGATTAATTAATTTTATAACCTATAGACCTACTTAAAGGTACTTCAGGTTATTATAAAATTAGTAGAGCATTAAACATTTTGCCTACTCAAGAATGATCATAGAAGATATCTTTAAGAGGTGATTTATTGAATAGTGGATTTTTTCTTGATTCTTTTTCTTATCTTTCAGAAAAACAATGGTATTTGTTACTTGCGTTATGATGACACTAATCCAGAGAAGGAGGAGGAGAAGTTTTTCACTGGAATTTTGGACATGGTACATTGGCTGGGTAAGTTAAATGTAATATTAGGTTGATGCAAGATATTGTCATAATTATGCTGAATGTATTGGGTAGATGCCCAGTAATGTCAGATGCTAAAACTTGAATTCATTAAAAACTTTTGTATTTGATAAATGCATCTGGAAGGTGCAAGATGTTGTCAAAAGCTCAACTTCAAATTTTAGCTTTTCAAAAACTTATCATCATCAGACCTGTTTGAAATATGATACTACTTCGTGGTAATGACTTACCAGCTGTGTGCAATTTCAGGTCATTTATCAGATTATGAAAATGATTTTTTAGAAAAACTTACAAACATCAATATATTTTCTTTATTTTCATGTCACAAATTTTGGGAGTTTCATATGTATTGAATGTAAAGTTCTAGAAAACCAAGGCATAAAATCAATGTTTTTCTCATTCTTTTCAGGTTACTCTCCTTACAAAGTGACCCATGCGTCGGACAACTTCCAGCAACTGTACGAGTGGGCCGTGGAACTGATAAAGCGCGGACATGCATACGTCTGCCACCAAACCATGGAGGAGATTAAAGGAATCAACCCTCCGCCGTCGCCATGGAGAGACAGGCCCATTGAGGAGTCTTTGATACTCTTTGAGGTTTGTTTTATTTTAAGAGCTGCGATGAACACTTTTTCTCCATTTTTGATACTGGAAAATGGCCAACATTCAAAAAAGGGACCATGAAGATGAGATTTGTGAAATTGTTCTATCTTGAAGGCACACACAGTGGGTTGTTGTTATGTATTTCTATGGCAACACTCTCAAATGTGTGCAACAGTAATTCCTGCAAAAGAAAATGATAGCAGATCAGTTGACTTGTAGCTGTGTCTGAGAATCCCTTTTGTACAAATTGATTTAGAAAAGCGATCTGAAAGGCACATTTTGTGGGGCCTTTTTTTATGTTTTCCTTTTTTGTGTTACTTAAGAAATGCATAGTTGCATTAAAAATGTTCTCTTGCTCAAGATAGTTAATTTTGTATGGGAAATTTTTGTAAAGAAAAAGATTTTTGTTAATTGACAAAAAATTAAATGAGCACTGAAAAAAAAACTCATAGAATTGTGACAAAATAAGAACAGAAAAGATGTTCTATTCAATAAATTTACTAATCAAGTAAATAACTTTATAGCTATTAAAACCGATCTTCCAGACTAAAAATTGAAATTGAAAGCTATGTAAATAAGTGAAAGTGAAAGCTATGAAAATATGTCATTACCAGGCCAGTTTTTATTTCAATGAAGTGTAAGTATTTTTTTCTGAACCCTGTATTTCAGGACATGAAGAAGGGGAAGATAGATGAGGGGAAGGCCACCCTTAGGATGAAGACCACCCTGGAGGATGGAAAGATGGACCCTGTGGCTTACAGGATTAAATTTGCTCCGCATCACAGGACAGGGGATGAATGGTATGATATTCTCTCTCCCTCTCCCTCTCTCTCTCCCTCCCTCCCTGCATTAAAGAGTGAGAATATTGTTAACTTTACAGGCAAAGCAATGATTTGGGAATCTTATACATTCCCCCCCCCCCAGTGGACAATTTTGATACATTTAGCATTTCCCCTAAAAATGTAGTATGCAAGTTTATCCTTTTGAAGCCCTGAATTTTTTTTTTTTTTTTTGTTTAGAACTCCTATTTGATAATAGGTTCAATTAACAACAAAGGCAATAACTGGCACACCAGTTCTTTGTTGTCATTCATTACTATGGCAACAATGTCAGAAGTGTGCAATATTAATTATCAGCAAGAGAAATTAGCAGACAGGCCTTGTGTGTGTGGCCTCGTCTGTCAGTCACTTTTGTACAAATATCCAGATTTTTTTTCATGAATAAATTAACAATTTAATGAATATACAAGTATATATAATTTATCAATCTGTGTGTCAAAATATACTGGGGAAGAGGTAACACTTAATACTGTGACAATGAATTTTAAATTATGCGATATGGGAGTGGCAAATATTACAAAATGCTAACAGTTGGGTGTCATGGCATGATGTATAACAGGATTCAGCAAAAGAAAGTCTGTGTTTCAATTTTAATGCGAATATTAATACAGTTGATTTAGATTAGCAGCATAATGTTTCTTTTAAAAGAAATTACCATTGAAAAGAAATCCATGATCAAATTTTCCTCTTCTAGGTGCATATATCCCACTTATGACTACACTCATTGTTTGTGTGACTCCATTGAAAATATCAGTCATTCTTTGTGTACTAAAGAGTTCCAGGCCAGGTAAGTCTTTAATTTTTTGCCTTCCATTTCTGGGGCATGTTTCACAGTACTTAAAAGTTTATGTTCATCACATGCCATCTTAAAAGGTGAAAAGTAGAATTTGTAGACTGCTGTGCTTGATGGATAAGCTGTTACGCCTTCGCGGCCGAGTGCCTTATGAAGGTACAAATAACAATGTACTTACTGGTGTCTCAGAGTCAAGAAAAACAACCAAGTCAGAGAATTACCCCAAAAGAGCACAGAGAGCCAAGAGTCAAGAGAAGATCACAAAAAGCCTCAAAGAGCCAAGAACACAGAGCCAAGAGAGGCCGATTTATTTCAAGTCACACCTTATATACAAGTTCAGATAGTACACGTTTTCCAATCAGAACCAACTATACAGTGAACAGTTTTACCTTTAAGTTACCAATCACGGGAGAGATTCAATCTTGCACACCGGGTAACACTTTACTTATAGAGACATCTACCGGTAGCAATGTAAAACAATCTCAACTAACGCACTACATCGTCACAAAGCAAATCATAACAATTTGTGCCTGGTCTTTATGGATCTGTTTTATCTTGACATGGTTTCACCCCTCTTTGAGAACATACAAACCAAGCAGTGGCATATATAGTGCTCGGGGGTTTTCATCCACAATTCCGAGTTCTGCCATGCCCCTGTCTTCATTTAGAGATGAGTGTTTTTCGAAATTATCCACCCACCCACCCATATGTAACTGCCCCTCTTGGTGCATGCATTTTCAGGAGTTTTTTTGAAAGGCCTAATTTCATTTCTGTTTTTTTTTAATATGCTGTAATTAAAAGATGAATATAAAGATATTTTGATGTTTGTTTTTTTTTTTTTCTGTTTACCAGACGGTCTTCATATTACTGGCTATGCAATGCTCTCGATGTTTACTGCCCTGTACAGTGGGAATATGGCAGGCTTAATTTGAACTACACCGTTGTATCCAAGAGAAAAATTGCCAAACTTATCGACTCAGGAATCTGCAGGTAAAACGAAGAGACATTAATTTTATTTTTATCTATTTATTTGAATTGATTGGTCTACTTTGTAGTGCACACACAGTGGGTTGTTGTTATGTATTACTATGGCAACACTCTCATTTGTGTGCAACAGTAATTCCTGCAAAAGAAAATGATAGCAGATCAGTTGACTTGTAGCTGTGTCTGAGAATCCCTTTTGTACAGAAAAAAATTGTCTGAAATTTTGGTTTTAGATTTTTGTGTGTTGTACAATTTTTCATGAAATAATTGATAACTATTTTGCATTTAAGTTCCCATCAGCATTTTCAGTTGCCAAAGAAACCATAATTATTATTGTCTTAATTGTTTGTGTTTGTTTTAACCTCAGAGACTGGGATGACCCAAGGCTATTCACTTTAACAGCTTTAAGGAGGAGGGGATTTCCCCCAGAAGCCATTAACATGTTCACTGCAAAAGTAAGTTTTTTTTCCACAAATCATGGCCACACTTTGCTTACAAACACTTCTGGGCTAGCTCCGAGTCTTGATTATTTATTCCAAAGATAAGCCCTGTTGATAATCAGCTTTTTGTAAATGAAATTAGTTATTTCAAAGATGTTTTTGACATCACAGAATATTTCTAAAAGCACACACAGTGGGTTGTTGTTATGTATTACTATGGCAACACTCTCATTTGTGTGCAACAGTAATTCCTGCAAAAGAAAATGATAGCAGATCAGTTGACTTGTAGCTGTGTCTGAGAATCCCTTTTGTACAAGTATAGATGACATG
Organism: Lingula anatina; assembly: GCF_001039355.2. Next base: position 151,364 of record NW_019774125.1, read on the forward strand.
AGCAAGGGTATTCATTTGTTATTTAATTATCCATTTATAATTTTCATTCTAAAAAAGGGCCCAAAATATCTTTAGATAAAAAGTATAATTTTATCTTTATGACCAAAATTTTTGATCAACTGTAGGATAAATGTAAAAATTTTTCAATCAATTGTCATTTTTTAGAAATTAAATAACAAAAATATTATGGATTGATGTTTTTTATCTTGTGTGAAATAAGACTAAAAATAATTTACTCATGAACTTGTGGTCTGAAGTTCTTTTGTGAAACAACGCCAACCATGATGTATAAAGACATTTTGATCCACTTTCAGGTCGGAGTGACCATGTCCCAGACTGTCATTGATCCTTCCATGTTAGACTCCTGTGTGAGAGATGTACTGAATGTCAAGGCTCCCAGGTAAGCTTCTTATTGGCAATTTTCAGTTCTGTAAAGAGCTTTGCAGGAAATTATTCAAATTCTACCTTCCCACCATCAAATAATCTAAATAAACAAGATTTATATATGTTAAGAAGTAACAGATAAAAATCTTATTGAAAGAAAGCATGTCAGAGGGGAAGTAAATAAATAGTACAAGATCAAATTAGCAAAAGAAGGATATATGAATATTAAAATGAACTGTTTTAAACATAAATCCAATGACATCTCCACAACTTTGTGACATCTTCTCTCAGTTTTATTGCAGCAATAGATAACTGCCAAAATATTTAAATTTGAATTCTTGAATCTGATAACTGCTTTATAAGTCTGGCATTTTCTAAATAGATTTTTGTGAGAAGTTGTGCAGTAAACATCGAGTTTTTGCTTCCTAGAAATTAATAAAAATAGGTTTTGATGAGTTGATAGAATTAATTGGAATCCCTCACAATCTCTTACTTCGGACATTTTCAGAGCCATGGCTGTCCTTGACCCTCTGAAGGTCACAATAACTAATTTTCCGTCTGAACCGACGGAGATTGAAGTTCCAGACTTCCCTGCAGAAGAGTCCAGAGGCTCCCACAAAGTTTCTTTTGGAAAAACAATTTTTATTGAAAAGACAGATTTTAAAGAGGTGGGTTTCTCATGGTGGGCAATTCTTTCATTTGAGTCGCAACATGAAGTTGATACCATCTAAATTTTTTGTTTTCTTATTTATGAAAATTTGTAATGGCAAAATGCGTATGATATAAATGAAAAGTTATCCTGTGTGACTTGACCCCATTCTCTCTCTCTCTCTCTCTCTCTCTCTCTCTCTCTCTCTCTCTCTCTCTCAATGTATAAAATGGTAGATTTAATATTCTAAAAATTTTGTACAAATTTTAGAAAAATGAAAAAGGTTACAAGAGGTTAGCGCCAGACCAACCAGTTGGACTTCGACATGCTGGCTTTGTCATTTCTGTAGAAAAGGTCATTAAGGTGAGAGAAGATGGAGAATATTAAAAATTATTAACTGGATTAAGATAGCAATAGTGTGGCCCCTGTCTGTAAAAACTTGTAGAACCTGTACACTTTAAAATAATTATTCACAGTTCTCAAAAGTTAGATGAGAAGCAGCATGAAACAGTTTGGAAATGTGTTCAGTTGATAATTAGACCTTGGAAGCCTAAATGGTTTTTTGAACAGACTATTTCCAAATTAATACTTAGACTGCACCAATACTAAAAGCTGTTACCAGTAAATAAATCTAAAATAGATGGGAATTCAAAAGAATTGGTGAAATTTTGTTATATTGATCCAAAATGATTTTAATCAACACTTGTATTGATGACACAAGTAAACATGCTTTTCTATCTATAAGGTATCGCACTTAGGCCCGCCGTCAAAGGACCTTGATCACATCATTAACTTGTCCGTGTTAACAGAAGTTTTAGATAATTATAATGAAAAACCTACTTAACCGAGTATTTATGTTCTCGCTAATGAAGTAAGTCCCAAAATGTTTTACTTTGTCTTGTATTCTTCCACAAGGACAATGATGGATCTGTTTGTGAACTGGAGGTCAGTTGTAAGAAGGTGGCTGACGCAGAGAAACCAAAGGCATTTATTCACTGGGTGGCAGACCCTGTCATCTGCGAAGTGCGACTGTACGAAAGATTGTGAGTACTATAATTGTTTTTCTCTTTTATCAATGTTCTTATCTATTTCACCACAGGTGTGTTATTTTTGATTTTTTATCGCAATNGCTTGTCAAGCATAAGACTGGTGGCTGTGTCCCTTATTTTGTGTATGTGGGGGTCTATACGAATGCGCTTGCTCCAGCTGGTGGTACAATATTCGGAGGCGGTATCGCCTCTCTGATCCTCTAGTTAACTCATCATTTGATAAGATGTCATGTTTTTTCAAAGTTTTTATTAATTTTTTAATCAGGATTCTCTGACAGTCCTGCCCTCGGCCATGGTGGACCAGTCCGTAAGGGGTGCCAAGGTCTATGACAAGTTCCAGTTTGAACGCCAGGGCTACTTCAGTGTGGATCCAGACTCTACGGAGAAAAAGGTAAATAAATGCGCTGTAACTTTTTATCACTCTTATCCAAAAATTGATATTCATACAGAAGCAGAACATTACGAAAGCTTTTGAAATAGGCCCTGAGTTTGATAATAGTATAAGATCTGGGATGTTCTGTTTGTCACAAAATAAACTAGATGGGGATGGAACACTAATTTTCTACCACTGGTTACAGTAGTGACACCTACTGATTTGTCAGTGCCGACTGTATTTGGTTTCCCTGTGAATTTCTATAATATTAGTTCGTGATAAAGGAATTTTTGCAATCTGTTGTGAAAGTGTAGATGTTAGCTTACTGCTTGTGTACGTACATCTGTCTTTAGCAAGCTGTGTCTTTAGCAAGCTGATGAATATTTTTTCTCAGATATGTTTTTGTTGTGTATAAATATTAAACATCATGGGTCACAGGGATTGTAAATTGTGCTAGCACTGAAATGATTTTAACGTTTTTTTTTAGGAATAGTGCAGGGTCCTTACCACTGTTTTATGTCTGTTGAACCCAATTTCTGATGAATTCTTAGTTTTAAAAGAATGTTTGTTTAGTGAAGTTTTTACAAACAATATATTTCTTGTAGTGCGTTTTTGTAAACTTAATGTAAAAGATCACTAATACCTATAGGCCATCCTTTATCTATCCTCCCCCTTTTTTTCTCTTGACTTTTTTGTTCATTATTTATTTAGATCATGATATACGTGCTGTAAGACTGTTCTCCTCTAAATATTTAACCTCCCCCTCCCTTTGCAAGCCTCAACTATCTGCTTCAAGTATTTTGAGAGAGATCCAAAAGTCACTGTGGAAATTACCCCTGTGGTGAGATCAGAGGGAATTTCACATTTTTTAGGAGTTACTTACAGCATAAATAGCTATTGTTTACTGCCTTAGAACGTATAATTTAGATAAAATACATAGGATGTTCTTTGTGATAAGGGTTTGGGATGGAATGCTGAATTTTTTTTCATGAAATTTGAAGACAATCAAGGCTGGTTGTCCTAAGAATGAGTTAGACTGGGGTAGCTTCATGACTAAGGCAGGCATGGAAGTCTTAATTTGCACAAATATGTGTGCGTGTATGTTCGTGTCAGAGTTTTTCAGTTGTGAGTGTGTGTGTGCACCTGCAATTTCAGCTTTTCTAAAGAAAAAAATACAAAACGGTCAACATTATCAATGAAGATTAGAAAATAAGAATACAGAAAATAGCTTTTTAAAAGAACAAACATACGGCAATAAATGTTATTTAATATGTAGACCTGCTTGTGGAATATACAGATAAAAGAGTGTACAAAAGAGTCATTAAGGTTGTAACATCTTGTCTGTACTTTGTATTATGTTGTCAGTCAGCTTTTTATCTTGTAGCTTGTCCAGTTTGATTTGAAATCACATCACAAGAAAATCAGATGTACATGTTTTTTTTTTCCAAGTTGAGATCTGTGTTAAAGACAAAAGTTCATGTCCTGTTGGGATCATTATATTTTGTGTTTCTATCTCTTTTGATCGTAATAACTCAGAAATTTTAAACACTGGTTCTTACAGTGGTATTTTCATAAATAGTGAAATTTTTTATATTAGAATGATCTTTTCAGGAGTTTTCAAGAAAAATTAAAAGCAGTGGGGTGTAAGCAAAGTGAGTTTCCTATTCGCTTTTTACAACAATTCGTAATCCTTCAAAGTGGATGCCTTCTGTATTTTATTGAGGGGGAAGTCAGTTCACTTGAACACCATGGAAAAAGATCTGAGCATAGATTTTGTTTTTAAAATGCTCTCAGACTATTAGCGTATAGTTGATCTCAATTGCGACCCAAAAAAAAAAAATGTATTGCAGCTAATAAGGGGAAAATGTCCAAATTTTTGCAACCTTTTTGGTTTACCTCGATGACTCTTAATGGCCAGAGTTGACCTCAACACCTGTGTAGTAGACATCATGATAAATTAGACAAGAAGAGAGATGAACCCTTATGATAATAAAGATATACAGTTCTTCCTGTCTGGAGTGCTATGTATGGTATGATATGCTTGTAGATGTTATGATGATCACTTCCCTGACAATTTGTAATAGAACTGGAAAAAGACAGGAACATGAAGAGGTGTTGCAGCACACTCAGGGTTTTGTTGATTTATGATGCTTACAAGAAAGCAAGAGTTTTGTTTTGAAAGGTCTAGGTTTATTTGACTGTGTTGTTTTGAAAATATGTTCATTTATTTTATTTATTTATTTATTTATTTATTTTTTGTTTGTTTGTTTGTTTGTTTGTTTGTTTGTTTGTTAAGACAGTGGGTTCTTTTAATTTAATAATTTGTTTGTGAGTTGTTTTGTGTTATTGGATATTAAGAGTGTCCCAAGTTATTTTACCTACCAAATATGAAGTCATCAATCTTTGTGTTTCTGACCCAGTGTTCCATTTCTGATATCTTCAGCGCTATTATAAATCAATACTATTTTGTTTGAGGACTACCTCTTCCAGCTATCTAATATGTATCAAAGTATCAAAACACAGCATCGACAAGTTTTTCTCGCTCCCTGCAGGGAGTTCTTCGATGTACACTGTCAAGACGCGAAAACGATCAATAAGAGCCTCCAGTGATCATTTTATAAAATAACCAATGCATGAAAACACAAATTAATGACCTTTGAATCGGCTCCGTGGAACTGTCTAATGGATAGGAGGCTAATTTGCAGTCGGAGACTTGGGGCCTGTTTCACAGGAAAATTTGATTTCGAAAAATCTACAGTCTTTATCTTGAGACCAAGATTTTTAGTATTGATTACTTTTGACTCCAGATAACTCTGTGGTTGTCCAAGCAAGTGAAATATTGTGTTTGTTTTAAAATGAGAAACCACTGTTTAAGTATGAGTGCTTAATTTAAGTAAACTGCTTGGAGGTGTTAATCTTGAACTGAAGTTGATCAAATCACTGGTCTAGAAGTTTAGAGGGTTATTCTACAAAAAAAAAAGAAAAAATAATAATAATTTGATTCACCTCAGCAACACACATTTTCTGTACTATTTGCATAACTTCTGCCCCATAATTTTCTCCGCTTTATTCTTCAGTACCCTGCAATAAGCTTTGTTATTTTAAGTTACTTTAAATATCTTTTCTGACTTGAAGCCCACTCACTTTTACAATTTCTGAATAAATCAACAACTTTGTGTATTTCTAAAGAATAGAACATTTTTTAAGGAAAAGATATTAATTCATTTGGTTTGAATGAGATGAGCAATTACTTAGTCCACAAGGTGCCTTTAAATTCACCACCCTAATTCCCAGATATAATTTGGTTGTGAAATTTATGCCAGCAGAATGATTTGGATTTATTCGCCAGAGGAAATGTGTACTTTTTGACCCAATAATGACAGTTGAGTTGCTATTAAATCGTCAGGAGTGATAATTTAATCACAATCCATAGACGTTCTTATTGAATAGTGTGTATTATCTGTGTGATATTTTGGCATGTTTTTCCAATTCCATGTCTTTTTCTTTCCTGTTGTGTATATTTGGGTGTATATTCATGTATTAAACATAATGACTGTCAGTCTTTGCTTGTCTTTGTGCGTATACCTATCAGCCCTTGTGAATGCAGTTGCCTGGGCATGCTTTCGTGTTGTCTTTGTTAACATGCAACTTTACGTGATGTGCTGTCTCTCCACGTTTTTTTGTGTACATTTGTGAGTCTCTCTCTCTCTCTCTCTCTCTCTCTCACATCATGTGTCTGGGAAAGGGGGAGGGGGGGGACTCTATGCACACTGAATGTTGTCCTAAAAAGCAATACAAAATTGTGCATAAATCATGCTGAATGTGTTGTCATACTGTTGTTCAACAGACTATAATCGAAAGAACTTATGAGAAGAACATCCATGTATAAATTCTGTTAGTTTTTATTCATTGCCACACTGAGCTCATAAGTTCGCCCTTTTTTTTTTACCCAACTCCACTCAAAATCCTTGCAAAATCTTTCTTGATATTACATGAAGTGTTGTGACTTTGAGCTATCACAGAAGATTCTCATTGATATAATCGTAGCTTACGTAATGAAATAATAAAGTTACTTGCACAAAACCACTTCTCACATAAAATAACTTCCTTCTTAGAAATATTTTACGATAAATCCGTTTATGATGGCATTTGATGTACAGATTAGATAAGTAGTGAACAATAAGATTACATTAGTAATTGGTTTGCAAGATTTATCTTTTTTTTTTTTTTTACTGAGAAGCCTTTAAAAAGAGATAACTTGGATAAGCAAAAAAGCAGCCTGTTTTTGTATTGATCTTAATGGAGATTGATAATGTAATAGTTTGAGGACTTGGGTTACACTATCAGCCCAACTTTTTTCCCACCGATATTGAAGGGAAAAAGTGAATTGGCAGCAGGTAAATATAACATGATGGATGGCGTATTCTTGAGAAAGGCAGGATGCTAGTTGTGTTGCGTAAGTCGATTGCACCACCCACTCAGTGTTATAAACATATCATCTCTCTTTTCTCTCCGCAACTTCTCCTGTGGTTTATCAAGTGC
>NW_019774125.1:165515-240803 GCF_001039355.2 Lingula anatina
CCCCCCCCCCCCCAAAAAAAAAAAAAAAAGAAAAAAAAGATAAAATAATGCATTCTATAACGCATGATTGTCTTTTATTCTTTTGGTGAGAAAGGCGGGAGGCAGGATTACTAGTCCTGTCTCTGGGAATTGAAGTGGGAGGGGGGCTAGATCCGTCTACATTAAGTAAAATATCAAAGCACCTGTGTTCAGCAAACCTTATTGTGAATAAATTGCTGAAATGATGAAGATCTAGATTTGTTGTTTCTAAACCAGCGTCTAGATGGTTTCATAACTGTTTTTGCAATAATGGTATGTTTTTACAAGTGGTAGATGATACAAATTCTTTGGGGATATTTGCTCTGAGTACTCTATTCCAGTTGCCTGAAAAGACAAAACCGTCGTCTACAAAGATTTTCGATCTTTGGTCTATTGCTTAAAACTTGATGGTCAATAGATATTTTAGAAAGTTTGCATGGGTGGTTATACTGAGAAAACCTCCCCGAGGTTCACAGGTTAATGGACACTGACCTGGCCATTTTCAACTTGATATTTTTTGGAAACGAACGAGGCATTCTTAAAGTAGACGTGAGTTTCCGGGAATCTGAAATGAAACGGCTTCCAAAACGACAGCCCAAAATGTTCCATGTACTAGGTTATTCGACTACATGATGATTTTTAGCTAATAGTTTTTTTTTTGTATTTTTTTCTTTTAACGAACACTTAATCATACGTCTGTCAAACTTGCATGATCTATTTGCACCGACACATAATGGAGGCCGTGTCGCTAATGAAGTGACGATTGCAAAGGGATGAGTTCACTGTAAAGTGCCCGGACCGGTTCTGAACTGGTTTGCTGCAATGCGTTCACACAATTGGTCCAGTATAGAAAAAAAATACGACACCATCTCTCGTGGCCAGATAATTTGTGTAACTTTGCGACATTTCACCGGACTAACTTTCAATTACATGTCATCGATGGTTATTTTTTTCACGTAATAAAAGCTTTTGCTGCTAAACCATAGATCATATAGACAATTAGGGGGAAATTTGCAATTTAATCGACAACGCGGATATCTTGATGACCTAATGCAATCAACTCGTTTGCGCCATAACCGTGGTGACGTAAGAGTATGTATTTATTCTGGGATGGCTACGAACCGGTTATTTGGAGTGAAATTTAGGGTTGAAACTGAAACAAAAACGAGCCAGAGCCTAATGATACAGGTGCACTGTGAACACGAACGCAGATGCTGTGTCGCTAATGAAGTGAAGATTACACGCTTCGTCTGTCTGAAAGCTTCTTTGTAAATGTTACAACGAAGAGCAAATTAGACTTGCGCAGGAACAATACCCCAGTAACGAATTTCACGGTCTGCAGCGTCCTGAAGCACTGCTGGGTTCGCCAGAAAGAGCGCTTTCAACTGAAGCGTGTTTGGTACAACACTGTAAAATCCAGGGTTTTAGGGGCTAAAAGGATAAAAAAAAAGTTGTTGAGCAGTGCTAGGCAAATATTAAACAGTCGACTTGTTTTTTAAACCGTACGCTGGGCACAGAGATGGGAGACTGCTTTTTTATGGAAAGAAGAAGGGGAAGAGGGGTAACTTGGGGGTACCGCTAACCTGTAATTTGTTACAAAATTGAATAAAATCTTATTTTTAATTTTTTAACAAATTTCAGAGACCCCTGTCGGAGTGTGGGGTAGGCCTACCTCCTCCGAAGTCAAAGGAGAAGCTTGTTTTATGTAGATACAAATAAATCAATGTTTTTTTTAATGTTAATTCTCTCTCTCTCTCTCTCTCTCTCTCTCTCTCCTTTAATCATAATTATTTCATTTTGGAGATTCGTTTTAGTAGCATCTGTTTTCGTCTAAAAAAAAGGATGGAAGGGGATATAAACGTGTTTTAGGCCAAGGATTTAGAGATGCTCGTGGACAAGTTTGAAGGAAATGGTGATGTGTAGACAAAGAAAATATGACTCAGGGACGTTTTTGGACGCGGAAACGTGATTGCTATCAATGGTGTAGATGTAATATAGAAATAAGAGGGATGTATACACGTACAGCTCTGACTGAAACGAGCATGATTATATGTATATAACCTCTTTTGCTGCAAGAAGTGCTGCAATCAGGAATGATAAATAATGATGAAAGAAACTGAGAGAGAGAGCGACACAAGTCTGAAAGGATAGAGGTTATCACTGAACTATATTCGAATCCCTGTCCTAATGGGATCATTTAGAGCGAATCGATAAGATGGCCCCTAGGAAAAAAAAACTGAAGCAAAAACTATGCAGTTTGTCCTTCATGCACAAGAGTACAAATGTGAGAAATGGTGGTACATGTAGTTCTATTATGCTTTGTGTGTTCTAGAAATGTTCTTTTGTGATTTGGTTCTTGAAATAAAAAATGTATTTGTTCTGCCTATATGAAAATATTTCCATCGGCGCTGGCTTGAGTAAAGAGATGCTGTGATGTGTCCTTGAGCAAAAATAAAAAGGAATTTTTGGAATAACGTTTACGTAAAAATCTGGTCTTGACTTTGCTCCGTCTGTCTTTGCGAATGTGCACCACGCTTGCTTGTTCTCAAAATTGCCATTCCGAATTTTATCAGTGTTTTATGAAATTTGTACATAGCACGCTGCCATTGTGATGGAGTACATGTATTGAACATGTCACATACCATTGTTTTGCTAGTGCGGAAACTATTTAGCAGAATTTATGTCGATCGCTGCGAGCTATTAGGTTCCCAGTCTACAGAGATCGTCGTCTCTGTATTCATGGTATCATGATTTAAGTACACATGTTTCTGACTCGCAGATATGCCATAAAATGTCATTGTTTCTGAATAAACTTGGGAAGCAAAAAGGGATTGAATACCTGATGCACAATATAGCTGATATACTCCCATGCATACATCGTATAATACATGGTATGCATATAATTTTTACACTATGAATATCATCAAATGCTATCAAGCATATATATGAAATATTTGTGTATGTACGGTGTGTGTATATGTGTATCGTGAAGAAATTCCAAAATCGCAGTTCGAAATTAGAGATAATTTTAAGATGCCTCGTATGGCGACATCCTTCATTTCTAAAACAATTTCTAGAATGCACTGCCGACTGTTTTTTTTTTTTTTTTTTTCTCCCACGAGTGAGTTTATCCACCCTGCCACACGACATCTCTCCTCATCAAAGAAGAAATAATACTAAAATAATCTGCTTATCCTCAACAGAAACTTAGCCATGTTTCTGTTCGTAAGATTCCGTGTTGATTTAAACCAGGGCGACATTTTAATGTCTGTGCTGGGTTATTGGTTCCATTAAGCTGTAATTTAGGTCTGGCAAACATATTTTCCTCTAAATATTTGACATTTACGTATCGTTTTGAAACATCGCAGAAAAATGGTCTCCTTGAATTGATTTGAAGGATTCTTCCGTGAAAGGTTTGGCGTGCCTCATGCACTTAATCTTGCTACTTGTCTACAGGAGGAAAACCTGCCCACAATCCCCTTTAAATATGTGTTTGTGGCAGCGTGCGATACATGTGGGCTCAAAACCTCAACCATGGGCTCGATAACAAAGCGATGAAATTAATCTGTGCTTGTGTGTGTATGCATGTATGTATGTTTTGATAAGCAAAGACCAACTTTCAATTTCTGTATTTTCGGATGTTCTATTTTTCATAGGACCGATTTAGATATGCCAAAGGCGATGAAAATGTCCGTTTTGCGCAACTCCTATTTTGTCAATTATTGCTTGATTTACAACAAATACATTTTGTTAAAAATATTATCTGGTTTAAATCTTTATACACATTAATGTTTAATCTTAAGGTTCGAATGGAAAATGGAGGCGTGCGAAAATTCTAGATTTCGATTTGTTGTCATTGGTGTCAAACAGGGATATCACAATTACGCCCTTGTGGTCTTTTTTATTGATTTCTACATTGTTTTAAGGTCGGGTAGCTGAGTGCTTAAGAAAGTTGTGTCGCCAGCCCAGATTTAAGCCACCTGAATGAGCGAAGAACTGATTTAACTTTTATTACTTTTAACTAACCTAAAGGTGGCTAACTTGTACAAACATTTAAGTACTGTACTATTGCCCTTTCTCGTATTCGTTGTTTCTGGAACCAGGAGTCAGAAATTGAATATATATTGCCTCAGTGCAAAATTGTATTGATCGAATAACTGCAAAAACATGATACACGAAACAAAAGCAAATGTTACGGTAACGAAATGGCACATCTGCAAATATCTGGCTTCTTTTTTTAATTGAGAAACCTGGTTACATTTGACTGATGAAGCCCATTACAAAGAAGAAACAAGATCTCTGTTGCGTGTCTCCCTGCAAAGTATATAAAGCATGAAAGCTCTGTACGCTCTATGCTACTCCATGATTCACATAAATGCACGCATTGGTCTGAGAGAGAGAGAGAGAGAGAGAGAGAGAGAGAGAGAGAGAGAGCGAGTTTGGTGTAATGATGAGAGCATCGTTTTTATCATTCTTTTATTTAAAAGCTATTTATTGATCGCCTTGACATACAGAGATAAAGACAACACAATACAACACCAATAAGATGCAATACAATGCATTATAATTTATCATTTTAATTGGCCTTTAAGTTTGAATTGTACCCTTTAAATATTAGAACTGACCAAAAAAGTTAATAAGAAAACTGACGAGAAAGACTGTATGACCATTGGCTTTGATCAGCTTGTCGCAAAAGTAAAAGCTTACCATAAATTACTCTTAGTCACCCAAGTGCTCTAATAGATATAATAGGTTTTAATTGAATTATCCCATAATTTATAAGTGTGTGAAAGCCATAACTGGGCGTTGCGGACTACCACCGCCCTTATTTTCCATGATGAGATCTGACGAGTAAAAACAAGGCACATCTGTCGGTAAAGTCTCTCACGCGACAATGACTTTTAAAAAAGCCATCTCTTTGTGTGGTCGAGTTACGAAACAGAATACGCAACATTGGAGACAATGGCAATTTCATCGGGTGATTCGTGCCTAAGTGTTGCCAATCCTAATCACAGTCGATCAACATTTAATCAATCTATTTGTATGACGTTTGTTTTCAGATGGTATCATGTAGTTGAAGCTGAGACTAACAATAAACCTTTTCATATTGATGTATATAATCGGAAGCGGAGCAAGACATCAGCGCGAGCAGGTTGAGGTTTTTGGCACTTTACTCCACGATGTTTTATCTATTTAATTTCAATGCTATGTTGTTTGTTGGGTCATTTATTTGTTTCTTGATATTTATACGTCTTGCTAATACCTCTCAAAGCACGTTTAGAATTGTCTTTGGGGAATGGGCGGGACCGCCCATTATCCGCCACTGCTATTGGATGCCATGGGACTCACCCGAGAAAACATAAAACGAAGCATTGCGTGACGTCACACGCCATTTGAAAACATGCAAGGATTTTCTTAAAGTTGGGTTGATTTTCTAGGAAAACAGGTGGAACTGTATGCGCCGGAATCTCGCCCTAAACACGCAAAATATAAAAGTGACACGCAAGATATGGTGTTTTTCATCTGTTGTGCAACAGTCTGTTGTTCGATAAAATGGAATGAAAGCAACCTGAACATATTCGCAGATAAATGCAGTCGGCTTGTATCTGCACTTGTTAGTCTGCCATTTTTTTTTTTACTACACTTTCTTCAAAATCTCATTTAATTTTAGTTAAGTTGCGAGACGTTGAGCTATCCTGGATGATATGATGTTGATCTTAGTGTTGCTCCAGAGTGAAGCATTTGGTGCTGAGAATAATCAGAACCTTTTAATGACTTATCTGACATCTATGGCTGCATTCCCAGAGCTTTTAGATCGATCTATCCCCGCGGGGAGTCTCACTAGATTACTGTCAGATAATCCAGCTTAAATGTCCGTCCCGCCTACTACAAGCTGTAAGGGGGTAAATAACTTTCGTGTCCGCTCGGCTGACAGCTATTTAGCGTGAACCCCCAGGGAGTTAGGCCGATCTAAAGTAGATCGATCTAATCTCTGGAAATGGGGTCTATTAGTTATTGCCTATAGACATGTACTTCGCGACGTCATACGACATTGGAAAACATGCTAGAACCCGCTAGAAGATAGGTAAAAACTCTATGGACCAGGAATGTCGTCTTAGAAAGTCATACTAAAGTAACACACAAAATGTGGCTATTTCGGACCGTTGTGTAACAGACTGCTAGTCGACAAAACTAACACAAAACAGCCAGAAAAGATTTTGAGAATAGATATTTCATATTCGACACCTTCTAATGTGGCTGCTATTAGTGATTGTCTATAGAAATGCATATGGTCTGTTTCAATGGTAGAATAGGCCCCGAGCTGTGGTGAATATTTCCCTCTCTTTTGATTTAGATATGCTGAAATGGCAAAGCCAGTCCACAGAGTCAATACCACGAATTTCACGACAGCTTGTCGGTTTTCCGTTCCTTAATCTTGCGGGATGAAAGCAGAGGCCAAATGTTTGCACATTCTTTGGTTTAATCTGGTTTATGGAAAATTTAGCAAAACCTATGCTTGACGTGGGCTTGGAAAATCCTTTTTCTCTGAGCCCCCGCCTTCACTCCAGTTCACCTCCAGCTAAAATGACCACCCACCTTCACGTCTTACACCACTACACGTCACTTCCGGTACAATTCTGTCTCCTCCGGTACCCTCTATTCAAGGCAATCAACAACGGATGTTCTTTTTCAATCAAGTTTGTGATAGAAGTAATTTTTAGCACGCAGTTGAATGTAATGCATGTAACGTTTATGTATTTTTAACATTTCTCAGATCTCTTTGGTTAACAACGATAAATGTTATGTTGCATTTAGGTATTGACAATAAATGGAAGAACAAGTATATCTATATTAAACAATATTTTATTATTTTACATTTCATCCAGAAAAATATGATGATAATAATAATAATAATAATAAGACCAACAGCACCAAGATACAATATTGCCTGCCTCAAAATCTGTCTTAACTAATCGACGTTCAAACTATCTCTTTTAGGTTCACTACAAAAGAAAATGCACTATGAAATACACTAAAAAGAAAAATTATCAAAACACCATTACCAGAAGTACAAAACAGAATTGCTTAATTGAGTTATTATTTCATCCACTGGGTCGTATTTGGCGCCATTTTTAAATGTTTCAAGCGTAAACCTTAAAATTTGTACTTTATACTACACGTTGCGTTCACAATAAGGAAACAGCATCGACATTTGTGACTAAATAGGAAGTTATAAATTTGTAACTTGGAGCCATTATCTTGAATAACATTTAATGCTTATTTGGTAAAATACTTAACTCACATTCCGGCAAAACCCATAGGAAGAATGCTGTAAGTTAAAATCACGAGAAAGGACAGGAAGATTGCCCATTAAAAATCGTATATGATAAATTAGTAAATACTGCGAGAGAATATAGATTGATGCTAAAAAGCTAAGCGACTTGCCACCATTACTGCGCGTAATATCACTTATTTATTATACATTTATACGTGACATAAAAGCTAAAAGCGATTTATTCTTAACATATTGTGTACGTTATATATTTGTATCGACAGGCTGGATCGTTGACAAGCAGAAATTTTCTAATGCGCGATGGAAATCAAATCATAAACATAAACAAAACAAAGAGCTACATCCGATGATAGCCAATAACTTGAGACTATGTAGCCACTGTATATATCCGATTAAATCCTCCAAATCAATCATATAATTAATCCATTTAATCATTATTATCATAAAGTTTAATGAAATAACTATACCATACAAGCAAACATTCGAAGTTCACCCAAAGCTTGTGTGTCGTGAAACACTTGCACCCCATTTCCTTAGATTTTTAGATCGATCTATCCCTGTGGGGAGTCTCACTAGATTACTGTCAGCTTAGCCGGCTTTAGCGTCTGTCCCGCCTACTAAAAGCTGTAAGGGGGTAATTAACTATGGTGCCCGCTCCGCTGACTGCAATTAAGGGTCTATTCCCACAACTTTAGATCGATCTATCACCGCGGGGACTCTCACCAGACTACCGTCAGATAATCCCCCTTAAGTGTCCGTCCCCGCCCACTACAAGCCGTAAGGGGCAATTAACTTTCGTGTCCGCCCGGCTGACAGCTATTCAGCGCGAACCCCCAGGGAGTTAGGTCGATCCAAAGTAGGTCGATCTAATCTATGGAAATGGGGTGTTAGCGTGAACCCCCAGGGAGTTAGATCGATCTAAATCTCTGGGAAAGCACCCTTGGATGGCGACTGTTGCTTTCTCTACTATAAGAAAATATTAAAACAAATATCAAAAGAGCAACCATTCCCAATATTCGGATTCTCGGTGCCACAAACCCACCCTATGTCTGGGCACACTGTGCGTGCGCATTGCATGTCGCTTGTGCCTCACTAAAACGCGCTCATCCTGAAGTCATGTGACCAGAATGAACTCCATAAACTTTCACAACCAGAAATAACACGAACCATTACATCCAGTTTCAAGCATAAAGCGATGTGAACATTACAGCCATGTTCACGGATTGGCACGTAGGATGGGCCTACCATTACTGTTCTTCTCAAAGGCGTCATGCCGTGGGACACGCATGCGCAAACAATTAGCTCTGAAGCTTACGCTTGCATAGGTTTGAGCGTCTTGAACTTGATACTTATACCTCTAGTAACTTTCATAGGCAACGATTAACTTAAATTATTCCATTAGTCGACAAAAATGCAAATTTACATAACTTTGCAAAAAGTTTTACAAAGAATATGCTGCCAAACTGTCTCCTCCTGCAAAGGGCTCGAAGCCATCATGGCTTCCTCGAATCTCACTCCCCTCCATGACTTTGTCGCAAAAACACCTCAGAAGAGTCTGTCGTCTGCCGCCTTCTCTCTCTCTTTATATGTATGCCAACCCAAGTCTATGAATATCTTACGTTTGATTTTAAACTCAGCATTAGGCTAAATATGTTTATATACACTATATTTTTACATATCCAAAGAGATGGTATTTCAATTGAGGCTTCGGACATCATGGGGTGTTCTTGGCTGAGAGACAATCCACTTGGAAGTAAACATGTTTCTGAAGAAAATGGCAGTCAGTATGATTGATCACAGTAACAGTAAAAGACACCACCAAAACACCATTGAGAGGAATTAAGTCTTAACGAAGCCATCGATCTCTCTCTCTGATCATCTCTCTCTGTGATTATGTCTTTGCTTCCTTTTTAAGTCTCATGTCAGTATTTTTTTTACATTCGATACAAGTCCAGTGACAGAAAGGGCCAGAGGCAGAGACAGGAGCCATGTAGACCAAACATCACAGATTTAGACTATTTTTCACCACGGCGTCTTGGAAAAAGGTGCCTTACTTGGAGTTGAGTAATTTATTCACGATGTCCTCCAGGTGAGGAAAAATGCAAGTCCAAGTTGTAAACAAACATTTACGAAAAGAAGAGTAAGCGTGGGTGCGTCTTGCACGTGGGCCGTACTTCTGGCGCTCTCCTGTCTATTGGTGCCTTCTCCGGGAGACGACGTTGCTCCGGAAGCTGAGCTCTGAATAAAATGAAGATGAAAGACAAATAGATTGAATTGAAAAAGAAAAGAACATGACTTTCTTTTCACTTTGGTTGGATTTTACTGATTCTGTTTCTTAATTTGAAACCTTTTTCTTTGCAAAAAAAAACAAACTAAAACCAGTGCGGGATTCGCCAGAAGATCAATTGTGACACACACATATACACAACAAATATAAATATAATAATAATAATAATAATAATAATAATAATAATAATAGTTGTACCTTTGTCGTCCCAGCGAGTGCTTTACTTGAGCAAGTTTGACTGAGGTCTAGCGCTGTGTTCACTAATACATCAGTTATAGTGGAGGCTTCTGGACCACATTTAGCAAATATATTATCTTTTACACAGTTTAGGAAGTCGTCCAAACGTCTGTAAAAAAAAAATCGCACCTGTGATGACCTTAATAATGGTTTACCATGTTTTTGATAAAATATCCATTAAGTATAATAATTAAATATAATAAAAAGAACATAAAATATGCTTGCATTCACAACGCCTGCCATTGAGCTTCTAAATTAATTGTTAACCCTCCGAAGTTCCGATAATGTCATATTGCAGATAATATAAAGCCTGCTTCATTAATCCCCCCTAAAAAAAAAAAAAAAAAAAAAAAAAAAAAAAAAAAAAAAAAAAAAAAAAAACTCAAGGTTCATGGTATTATCTTTTATACTTTGACAATACCATGAAAAAGAACCATGCAAAATACTAAAAAATATTTTACTTACATACAAACAATCTGAACAGCGGCTTGTTGTCCAATTTTAGCATTATACGTGACGTCATCAGAAACTGTGTAATACGTACGATAGCAATTTTCGGAATATTTTTTTTGTGCGATGTAACAATTCTGATGCATGGCATACACTGAAAGTAAAAAGTTAAAGTGGTATTTCAAATATTGTGCTCTAATATTGTGCTAATTGTATAAAGGGAAACGGATCCTTGTAAAAGTTTTTAAAGACGGCTTCTTAAAAGCTGTTAATTATACAGTGCAAGGAGTAAATATTTGATTCCTTTAAACAACGAGAAATTATGCTCTCAGAAAGCTTGATTAAAATTCAAATAAGGTATGAGTATTGTCCATTGTGTAAATAAGTGAAAACAACACAAATAATTTCAAGATAACTCCCCTTAAGACGTTTCAATACACCATTTATACAATACATTGAAACATATAAAATTTATTACCGTTACCTTCGTATAGTTTAGGATGGGTGCAGAGTTCTTGAAAATTGGTCATATTATATAAATAAGTTTGGACTTGTGACTTCGTCTCTGGGCACATTTTGATCATAAATTCGAGACACCGGGTTCCTTGATCGTATCCCCTGAAAAATATTTAAGTAAAGTATATTTTAGTTAAGCAGTAAAGCACGCGCGTGTGTGTGTGCGCGCGCGGGCTCGAGTGCACGTGCTTAAATGGTTGAACAGACATGTTACGCACGTAATATCCATTGGCCAATTCCATTTACGCTACTATAACAAATAGAAAAAAAGGAGTTGATAAAATCTTAATATTACTTTAAAAAAGTGAACATGCTTATTAAAAGGAAATGGTATTTGCAATACATAAGTCTACGAGGATCCCGCGCTATCAATTAAATCTGTGAAGGTCCCTGGACTCATGGTGAACAAATAGCATAAAGTGCGTAGATCGATTTTCCAGTAGCTTTCTTTTTGTTTCAGAGTTTTGTGTCCTGACATAAGCGGTTGAAGCTATTTAAAGTGAATGTTATACCACTTATACCGGGAACACAAAGGAAGCAGTGAGGTATATATTCAAAATGAGCGGTTAACATTCGTACTAAAATGACAAGAAAACCTGCTGTGACGTGAAAACTATGTTTTGACGTCATTGTTTAAAATGACGTCACAACAAATGTAGATTGTCGTGGCGTCACCATTATTGTTAAGGTATGCTTTGTGTGGATTTCAAAGATGCCTTTATAATGGTTTCCTCAGTTTGATCTAATCTGTTTATTTAATGGACTAAAGGTTTCCTCCAAACAGTACACCAAGCACCGATGAAAAAAAAAAAAGAAAAAGGAAAAGAAAAAATGCTTCTTGAATTCTGATCACCACTTTCGCAAACAAACACGAAGTAGATTTAATGCAGCAACTTTACACCGACGTAAAGCTGTTTTTTTTTTTCATAGAGTGAATCTAAGAACGCCACATGATTCAATGCACACACATTTGTATGAATAGATATTTTAAAAACGCCAATCTGTCCTTTACATCACTAATTTGCTTCTGATACTATGTTATGTATGGGCAAAACATAAAATTGACTCCTCGGGGGAAGAATATCAGGCTTACCACCCTGTGTATTGAAGTATAGACAATAAACACAAGAGTACACATCATTTATCTTCTTCGTTCTCCATCACCATCAAGACCCTGAATGTCAGGGTGTCCCTTCGAAGCTCAAATCTGCACACCTGGCGAACTTTACACGTGGATGCACACGCAGGCTGTTTTTTGGGGTGTACGGGTCAGAAATTTTGCTGCTTCAAAATATCAAATGTCAGATCAGGATTATGAGACCATGTGGGTTTATACAGTTTATGGTTTATTTATTGCCACCTGTCCGTGCTAACTAATGCGGTCCTTTGAGTACGGACCCCTGCCGCTTGAAAGGTACTTAATAGCAGAAACTGTATATACTTTTTATTGTTAAAGGCCATCAAGTTATCTTCCCCATTTTCTGCTTTATGATCACGCTGATGTTGGAGAAAGGGGGTCAGTACTTCTCTGCCTAATACGAGGGTGATAAATTGTATATATGTCTTTAATAATAATAAGATAATAATAAAATTGATTACTCTTACGTAAAAAAGCATGATATGAACCTCAGCAAACAGCTGAGGTCGTATGCGTTTTATTCCAGAATTATCACTTTAAGTTTTGCATCTTATTTACAGCACAACTTTCCGTCTTAAAACTCCAGTTATCGGTTATCTCGGATGGATCTTATGGAAACTATTTATTCTTTATTAGCTGAAATTTATATGAACATTGCTAAACTCATATCTTCCCGTTACTCGAAAAAATATCCTTTCCGAAAACGTCCTAGTTGTGCCGAGTCTACAATAGCTGGAAGACAATACCATATCCAAGCATTCGCTCAACTAATACCCATCCTTTCAAATAGCATTCCTCTGGCGTCCTCGCTCAACCTCGAAACATTAAGTGGTTTTCCGAGTATGTATCACGCAGCATGTTTGCTTAAGCACTATAAATTAATAGAAAAAACACACAACTGGCAAGTGCCAAACAGCCAGAGGACTACCATGCGTGTATCCTGTTATCTGAAATTAAATTCTTCATCATTATTTACTTGTTATTGGGTTTTAAGCGGTAATCGTATGTTTGAAACCTGACACTTATTGGTATTTATAAGGGTAGGCCGGGGTTTAATGTATTATAAATCAACGGGGCAGACTGGTTCTGAAGAGTTTGGAGAGGTGGAAACGCCAAAGTCAAGTACTGCTCGATTTTTCTATTTTTTTTTTCAAGAAATATTGTTAAGCTTTCTGGGCAAGAAGATCTCTTTTTCATTCTTTCCTACTTCTTCTTCTTCTCAGTGTTGTCATTATCATTATTATAACAGCTATAAGCTATGTAATACGTGTGTCTATCAGTAATAATGGCGGCCATAAGATAACTACTTTACCTCCCTCCTCTCCCTATCTTGCCGTCCATAACTCCCTCCCCTCCCTCACCACCCCCCACCCCAACCCCCTCTCTCTCTCCCCCCCCTCTCTCTCTCTCCCCCTCTCTCTCCTCTCTCTCTCTCTCTCTCTCTCTCTCTCTCTCTCTCTCATAGGTCATGCCGTACAGTTGTTACGATGTACCAGACAACTAACATGTTACCAGACGAGTTCTTTGTGGTACGTTGTACTGGGTGTGTAGTATATCATTTCGTCACAGCATCACATTCAAGAGTCGGGTACATTTTCTCTCATAAAAATCTCACACACTACGGCGCTAAGTGGAACTAACTGCCAAGATGTCACAAGTATTTTCTTTTCCCCTTATCCTCGTCCACTTCATGCTATTATTTCCCGTGTAGACAACATGTACCTCTTATGTGTACTCAAATGAAAAGATGTAATCCATAGATCTTTTCTTACATAAACGCACACACCCTGTGAAGCAGGATTTATAGGCAAGTCTTGACAGAAATCCTTGCGTAAGACATTCATTTGTCATGTTGCATTAATTTCATCGCGAATGTCCTCCAAACGTGCCACACGCGATTTTCTACTTTCAAAGAATCATGCCATGATATCGTGTACGCATTGCCCATTATCAGCCTTGGTTTTCCAAAATGGCCTCGAAAGACAAAATGGCTGTCAAAACTTAGCGGCTTCAACACTAAATAAAGATGGGATGCTTTTATGATAAAATGATTTTACACTATGCTATACGTATCAGACATCAAGATTATTGGTGGATCCTGGGGGAGGGGGCAGAGCAGACATGAACCACCCTCTAAGATACGGATGTTTTCATTTCTACCCCTCCTCTCTTTTCCCTTAGAAACAATACAACGCACGATTTTAGACCAAACCAAACCATCTTCATCTCTCTGTCCCAATTACTTTTTTCTAGCGAAGCAATGCAGTTTTTCATTTATATTACCCTTATTTTATTAGCAAAATCATATTATAAGCAATATAATTCGGTGCAAGGCAGACTTACTGGCAGAATGTTCTGATGGCTTCAACGTCGACCCCAGAATACAGAAACCTTGGTCCTGCTGTCAGTTGCCCCAGGTGCTGATTGTAATTCTGTGTGCAGCTCTTTATCTCTTCTCGTACCTGGGAACTGCTGGAGGGACATGTTACGTCTCTGTCCCTTCTTTCTCGCGCTTTGGCATTGCCTGCAAAGCCTCCTGTAAAAGAGGGGAATCAACCATCAGTATAAAGCTGGGATTGATCTACAGGCTCGTAGCCGGGGGGGAGGGGTTCGGGGGGTTTGAAAGAACCACCCTTTTTGCTGGGAAAAGGTCCACTCTGGGTAAAATTTGACCTATGTACTTGAGGATTTTATGGTAAAAGGTCCACTTTTTCAGAAAACGAACCCCCCCCTCTGAAATTGCTGGCTACGGACCTGATCTATGTACTAATTGTACAAGTTATTGAAGTAAAAGTTGTACAAGTTCGATATGAACATAGTGTATAGTTTTCTCGTTTTTAAGGCCTGAATTGGAAAAGATAGGCAGCTTTGCATGATATGTAGAGTTAGGATTCGAAAATATGACCTGG
Source organism: Lingula anatina (assembly GCF_001039355.2). The sequence goes on from NW_019774125.1 coordinate 180,365, forward strand.
GGAAGGGTAAAACGCGGAAAGTATAACATATATGTATGTAAGCACTAGAATGTATAATTATGATATATCTATTTAGAGTCTTGAATCCATAAAAATATTTTCTGTAGACTTTGCAAATAAAATACGAAGTTAAAAGAATCATTTTGAAATGAAAAGTTATGGTATTAATATATTCAATGAAGGGATGCTACATCATATTTCAGTAAGGTGGTTTTTAAATTGTCAGTTATTTCAAAAATAATCGAGCAAAATATGGATTTTAGAAGAGTGCGTTACAAAATGTAGATTATTATTGCCTAGATTGCTTGTTTGTCCATTTCTTGGTTCACAAGAATGGTTCAACCGCTCTTCTCCAACCGTCTCTACAGAATCTTTTACATGCAGTCTGGTATACCATGTGCAAAAGTGGTTTGCTCTTGAATGAAGTTACATGTTTGCATTCTGCGTATTCACCAAATCTATGACAGGAAATCATTGCAAAATGGGAACCAACTGCTGAGTACACGGATCTGCAGATAAAAGATCGCAAAATCCAATATTTTCTTATTTGATAACTGATAATCGTGATTTATGCCCATAGTATATCTTCTATTATCAGCAAGGCTTTTATTGATGGTGCTTGAAAATCGCCCGGTTAAGGAAAACTATGGGTAGTGTTAGCCGTCGTAATGAGATGGTTCACCGCTGCATGGAATATTGCTGTTCTTTAATTAGCTTTTTGTTTGAAAAAGGCGACTAAAAAATCCCACTTTGATAGAAGTATGACCAAAATGCCTTATATATAATATAATACTGTGGCGGATCTCAGAGCGCATTTCCAATGAAACTACAGTTTTACGTAGGTCGATCCAACTCCACAGCGGCTCTCGCTGAATGCATTCAGTTCAACAGATTAAGACGCCTCCTCCTGGCGTTGAGTAGAATACAGAAAAGCTGGTGATTAAAACGAGGTTGTTTGAAATAAGAGGAAGCGTGTTGGATTAATCTACTTAGAACGATAGTGTCATTGGGAAACAGCCCTTACGAGTACGTGCCCAGCACCCACCCACCCACCCACCCCCCACCCCCACTTAGATCGGAGGTACCAGTAACCACTTCCACTGGTACTCTCAACGAAGAAAAGGAGTATAATAAGAGAAAAGAGACAAGACCAAGCAATTTTAAATCACTGTGCACTTAATATTACAGTAAAATTATCCTCGTCAACTATTTGAATTTTTTCTTTAACCTTGTGCACCCCCCTCTTCAACTCCGTCGGCTGAATTCAGTGTAGTAGCTCAATTTAAAGTAAAATTTACCTTATGAATTTCGAGCGCTGTCAATATGAGTGGTGCAAAATTGCTTGGTTTTGTGCCTTTTCAGTTCGTCAAACTGTTATATATGTACCGCACATAATTGTACTAATTGTAAATGCTACTGAACAGGTTTTGAATTTAAAATTAACATTAATATATTATTAAATATATCATTAAACATATTATTAGATATATTATTATGACTTTTTTTCGTAGTTAACATACACCAAAGTATCAAGTACATGTAAAACCTTTTTTTATTGGTTTAAGAAAAATATAATAAAATATTTAACCCATATCAGAGACGCCTGCACTAAGGTAACATGTGAAGAGACGTCAGTGGTATAACGCTTCAAAAAACGCAATGTTTGTTGACGTCTGAATGGCGAAAAATTTACAGTGAAAAGCATATGCCATAGAAATTGAGTAGACTGAAACAGCCCGCTTTCTAAATCAAAGGGACCGACAAAGCGCACTGTCTAATTATGGCGAATTTATGAACGTTATGTTGGCATGTTGTTTTTAATGCAGACGAAAGAAATATTTTATGTTCTTCAGTCGGCTACAGAAGACGCCAACCATTAAGGTTTTATAATTGCCGTGGAAATGTAGAACAACGCGTGCCTTAAAACAACAGGTAGGACGTAAAAGCAATGGCGGACTCAGGGGGGGGGGGGGGGGGGTCTCACATCTACTTCCTGACCCTCAAAATCCTTCTGAAATAACCTTGTCTTCACTTTATCTACCCACATACTGTATAATGACAAAAAACAAGCAAATTTTCATCATACTGTAGTAAAGTTATAGCTACTGCCCCTGTCAAACTTCCTCAAAGCCCTAGATCTGTCAGTAAAAAGGCAATGGACATAGAAAAATGGTTGTCAGAAGAGGAGGCCGAGCACATGTAGAAGGAAAGGCCAATAGTTTATGCAATATATCCCTTATTTATTATGTTTTATAAGTCATTAAAGTACATATAGGCTAGGCCTAGATCAAGGGTACCCCATACAACCAATTCATTTAAAAGAGAGTAGCAAGTAGTATAATAGTGCCCCACATGGTAGCAAACATGTATATATGAACGTCAACGAATGCCTGCTACCACACACAAGTCGTTAAAAAAACAACAAAACAATCAATCAGAATTAAGGACCTGTCAATCAATGGTCTCATTCATCACGGGACAGTGAGAGAAGCAGCTCCGGCCAAACGGAAAATCTATCCACTCATTGGTCATTCTGTCAGTCTGTCAATTATTCGTTTGTTAATCTATGAACCATGGAGAGGTCTATGTGACGGACTATCACTCAAACTGTCAATAGCAAAATCATGATCATTTCTATCCAGACAATCGGGTTATCAGCCAGTATCAGCGCGTACAAATGTATAAAGTATTTATTTATTAACGTGACATGTGATATAAATACATCACCCGGCCTCATGGGCCTACAAGTCACCGTTCTTTGTACATATATCAGAAACAAAGAAGAAAAAAAAACATATATATATATATATAAACAAATATTAAGGTTGTATATGTGTCCGATTGTGCAAACATGCCCGTGTGTGTAAGCATGCAATGACACTTTCTATGTGACTATGGACGTCGGTTCATGCGTTTAGTTTAGAGCTTACAAGCTTGCTTACATCCCTCGCATGTGACGAGAGAGAGAGAGAGAGAGAGAGAGAGAGAGAGAGAGAGAGGGGAGAGAGAGAGAGATAGAGAGATAGAGAATAAGAGCACTTTGTATCGCTGAAAAGCACACTATCTACAGAACACCGGGCACGTGCCTTCACAACCGGTAATCTGTCATACCTGACACCCATGCAGGTCGTTTTGGGCGGTCAGTCGGTCTGCTGCACCCTACAACCCGTGTAGGTTGTCTCGACTGCTTGGCAAATCTATGAATCTTCGTTATACCAACCTAAACGGTGTAGATTTAATCTAAAACTTTCTTCTCTTTTTAGATCAAAGAACCTTTGGATCAAAGGAACTGACGTGCTAGCATAAATCACGAGTAATTGCTTAAGCTAGTTCTTTTATTCGTTGTTATAAGGGTACCGTCTAATTTGTTTTGTGTGTGTGTGTTTTTTTAAATTTCAATTATATGCATACAAACGCCAGTCATGTGCTGAGAATATAGTTCCTATATTTTAGAAGTAACAATTCCATCGCAGTTGATTCACCAACTCAGACAACAAAATCTTTCCTTTTTAAATGGATGAAAACATCCCTATAGAGTTCCATTTCAAACAACATGCCTACACTTTAAATCCTATCATTGCAAAAGAACATCACGAACACGTCGATATAAAATTGTTACTTCCTCTTTGCTTTACCTGTGTATTGACATTAAACAGTGTAATACTTTAATGTGTCTGCCTGTCCATTATTTAAATGCAACGAACCCAGCGTTCAAGAGCTTTTTATCGCTCTCCAAACTTTCTTTTGATTTGCGTGCTCTTTTCTGAGACCAGGCGGTTGAGGCGGGAGCTTAGTAATGTAGGCAGGCCGCTACTGATCAATATCAATTCCATTTCTATTTTAGTTTATTTCGAGTGCCGGCTTTTAGATTCCAACTATGACTAATGGGCGGTTTGCGAAAATGATAGTTTTCAGGAGAGAGAGAAAGAGGTAGGGGAGGGGGCAAATGAAGTGAATAACAAAAAGGCAATTGACAGACGGAGAAACAAACATTCAGATAGACAAAGNCTAATTTCTTTTCTATTTTAGTTTATTTCGAGTGCCGGCTTTTAGATTCCAACTATGACTAATGGGCGGTTTGCGAAAATGATAGGGAGGGGAGGGGGCAAATGAAGTGAATAACAAAAAGACAATTGACAGACGGAGAAACAAACATTCAGATAGACAAAGAGATATATATTATGGAAAAAAGGAATAAATTAGAACAAGAAATTTAGCTTGTGTATTTAAGGCATCCGTTTATAATGCCAGGTAAACTATAAAACTGTTTGTAACAATTGAGTTTTGGTAAATGCTGTATATCCAGACGATATAAACCCATAAAAAGTTCAACACATCCGGGCTTATCTTTCATCAGTTACATATAGTCATTATGAAATATGGTGACATGCTCTGAAAGACGGGGAGTGACATCACGCGCGTATCATTTCAAATAGCAATGACATTTCATACCTCATGCACGGGCCATTATCTGCAGATTACCGGCGATGCGGAAAATAATCTCGACAGTCGAAACAAGATAAAAATCCCCGACCCTTCCACTGACACGGTATTCACCATATCAACCACACAACAAACAATTCTTTTGTAAATGACAGGCAAATCTGAAAAGAATTTCTTAAATTACCAAAGATTCCTCACAGGACAAAAGGTTATCTTTCAAACAATAAATTTTCGGTTGACACGCAAAAAAATACTGGAGTTCATTGGTGGCTTTCCCTTCGGGAGAGTAATAAATACTGAAAGGGAAAATACTGCTTGGGTAAAATAAATAACCCGTGTGGGAGTTCTGTTTGTGATAGAACTTATTTCTTTGCTAACTCACAAATGATACTATTCAAACTATAAAAATCAGTAGTTCAGAAATGATTTAGGAAAATAATGATATCGTCAAGTAAAGCTATATTTTATCGTAAAGGCAGCATTAAAACGTTTTATTTTATCAATTACTTTACCGAGGTAATGTACTGTGCATTTGTGTGTGCACGAGAGAGAGGCTGTTATGATTTTTGATAGTTTATTGATATCTTCATTATAAATTAAGATGATTTAGGACACTTTTAGCATACTTTTTAGTGCTACATGTAGTATTCTAATCTAGTTAACGGTTGTTTCTATCAAACTCATTTTTCTTTTCATTTCTTTCTCTCTTTCATGCGTTGATTCTGGAAATTGAAATTATCCATATATCAAATGTCGTCAATCTCAATTATTTATGTATCACCGGCGATCGTGTTCCGTTTGAAGCCTCAACCAACAGGGCGTCGGGCGGGCAAATGATCTGTTTATTGACTGTACGCCTCATTTTCTTCTTTCATCTTTTGTCCCATTAGAGGAGAAAAGGCAAACTTGACAAGCAGACGACACACAATGGCTGAATGACAAGCAGCGGGAGATGCACTTCCCATTTTTAAGCGATTTTTTTTGTCGGAGGCGTTCACATTGCTCGATCTTGATCCGGTCTTGTTCTTCTAACATTTGTCCTGCGTTCAGACAGTGCCGGTAAAACTGTAAAGGGCTGCCGGTACTGAATTTGTTTCATGCTGAGACCAAAGCATGTAGTGATGTCATCATCTCGTACTAGTCACAGTGAATGCTTGCAATCAATGTAGGTATTTTGTTGTTTTACATTAGTAGGGATGCCTATTTAACCAAGGACCAGTAACACAAAAGAACATAGAAAATTTGTATTTCTTTTGAAATCAACATTTAAGTCTACTTTAGGACAAAGAAAAACAAACTGTAGCCCAATATTAATGAAATTTTGCGCCTGTTTTATTAAAGACTTGGCAAATGTTTGAAACCAGTATGCATTTTATGGGCCATGGTAATCTGGAGCTGAAGTACACAATTTTGGTCGCAAATTTTAGACCAAATTTCAACCCAAATTTCCTTTGTAATAAACCTGGTCCCAGTTCAGAACCGTCCTGCAGTAATAGGGACTCATCAGCGTAAACGGGCCCCACAGCGCTGCAGCGGTTCTGCTAGTGCCCGTAATCCCAGCACACACCTCAATGGCCGGTCCAGGTGTGGGAGAGATCAGATGACACCTGTGTCGTCATCACCACATACTGGTTGATTCTGAACTTGTCACTCTGCCTGGCAGGTGCGCCGCGTGCCTGTTACGTTTGGGAAATAATCTTCTTCCAGTCAAGACTGGCCCCAAGGCTGTGCCTGAATACGATCCACTCCAAGGCTGTGCCTGAATACAATCAACTCCAAGGCTGTGCCTGAATACAATCAACTCCAAGGCTGTGCCTGAATACAATTCACTCCCAGGGCTGTGCTTGGATACAATCCACTCCAAGGCTGTGCCTGAATACAATCAACTCCCAGGCTGTGCCTGAATACAATCCATTCCCATTTTTTTTTTTTTTTTGAAGTCGATGTACTCCCCCCGGTCTCCCAGTTTAATCTTTTGTCTACTTTTACCTAAGATAAATCGGTATTTATCCATATTAATGGGATATTGCCTCTAATTTATTAAGGGAGGTAGTGGCTATGTTTTAGACCAAAACTTACCTTAGACTGTGTTGGATATTTGTTTAACCGAAGAAGACTGCATTTTAGTCAAAAAGTTTAGCCCAAGTTTCGGGTTTAAATTATTTTGGGAAAACCGGACCCGGATTGGTTTTTCATAAAGATAGCGTATTCAAGGAAAAGAAAAGTCAGTCTCCTTAGACACATCCATAATCGTACCTCAACGTTTAACAACAAACGCCTATTCGTTTGGAGATCGATAACTGCATCGTACGTATCCCATTTGTCGACGAAATTATCGGAACATCTAAAGAACTCGCGATTTTTTTTAGGTCTCTTGTCTATATTTTCTTTCTTGACAGAGCCTAAATATCCAATTCCCCTGCTACCATACAAGCGACGATATTTTGTCAGAATCATCGCTGTCTGCAAAGCAAATTACAAGGAGGATAAGACTAAATTCGGACCAATTCACACTAAGTTTAGTTGGATCGAACTTATCAACTTGGTCTGCAGCGGATTTTTTTTTTTTTTTTTTTTTTTTTTTGCAATCAGTACATCTTCATCTGCAGTGAACTCAGAGACAAATTGTATATAACAGGATTCCTTCAATATTTTTAATTTATATGGACACAGAAAATGTCGGTGTTTTAGAGGGNTGTATATGTACCGCACATAATTGTACTAATTGTAAATGCTACTGAACAGATTTGGAATTTAAAATTAACATTGATATATTATTAAATATATCATTAAACATATTATTAGATATATTATTATGACTTTTTTTCGTAGTTAACATACACCAAAGTATCAAGTACATGTAAAACCTTTTTTTATTGGTTTAAGAAAAATATAATAAAATATTTAACCCATATCAGAGACGCCTGCACTAAGGTAGCATGTGAAGAGACGTCAGTGGTATAACGCTTCAAAAAACGCAATGTTTGTTGACGTCTGAATGGCGAAAAATTTACAGTGAAAAGCATATGCCATAGAAATTGAGTAGACTGAAACAGCCCGCTTTCTAAATCAAAAGGACCGACAAAGCGCACTGTCTAATTATGGCGAATTTATGAACGTTATGTTGGCATGTTGTTTTTAATGCAGACGAAAGAAATATTTTATGTTCTTCAGTCGGCTACAGAAGACGCCAACCATTAAGGATTTATAATTGCCATGGAAATGTAGAACAACGCGTGCCTTAAAACAGGTAGGACGTAAAAGCAATGGCGGACTCAGGGGGGGGGGGGGGTCTCACATCTACTACCTGACCCTCAAAATCCTTCTGAAATAACCTAGTCTTCACTTTATCTACCCAAATACTGTATAATGACAAAAAACAAGCAAATTTTCATCATACTGTAGTAAAGTTATAGCTACTGCCCCTGTCAAACTTCCTCAAAGCCCTAGATCTGTCAGTAAAAAGGCAATGGACATAGAAAAATGGTTGTCAGAAGAGGAGGCCGAGCACATGTAGAAGGAAAGGCCAATAGTTTATGCAATATATCCCTTATTTATTATGTTTTATAAGTCATTAAAGTACATATAGGCTAGGCCTAGATCAAGGGTACCCCATACAACCAATTCATTTAAAAGAGAGTAGCAAGTAGTATAATAGTGCCCCACATGGTAGCAAACATGTATATATGAACGTCAACGAATGCCTGCTACCACACAAGTCGTTAAAAAAAACAACAAAACAATCAATCAGAATTAAGGACCTGTCAATCAATGGTCCCATTCATCACGGGACAGTGAGAGAAGCAGCTCCGGTCAAACGGAAAATCTATCCACTCATTGGTCATTCTGTCAGTCTGTCAATTATTCGTTTGTTAATCTATGAACCATGGAGAGGTCTATGTGACGGACTATCACTCAAACTGTCAATAGCAAAATCATGATCATTTCTATCCAGACAATCGGGTTATCAGCCAGTATCAGCGCGTACAAATGTATAAAGTATTTATTTATTAACGTGACATGTGATATAAATACATCACCCTTCAAGTCACCGTTCTGGGCCTACAAGTCACCGTTCTTTGTACATATATCAGAAACAAAGAAGAAAAAAAACATATATATATATATAAACAAATATTAAGGTTGTATATGTGTCCGATTGTGCAAACATGCCCGTGTGTGTAAGCATGCAATGACACTTTCTATGTGACTATGGACGTCGGTTCATGCGTTTAGTTTAGAGCTTACAAGCTTGCTTACATCCCTCGCATGTGACGAGCGAGAGAGAGAGAGAGAGAGAGAGAGAGGGGAGAGAGAGAGAATAAGAGCACCTTGTATCGCTGAAAAGCACACTATCTACACAGAACACAGGGCACGTGCCTTCACAACCGGTAATCTGTCATACCTGACACCCATGGAGGTCGTTTTGGGCGGTCAGTCGGTCTGCTGCACCCTACAACCCGTGTAGGTTGTCTCGACTGCTTGGCAAATCTATGAATCTTCGTTATACCAACCTAAACGGTGTAGATTTAATCTAAAACTTTCTTCTCTTTTTAGATCAAAGAATCTTTGGATCAAAGGAACTGACGTGCTAGCATAAATCACGAGTAATTGCTTAAGCTAGTTCTTTTATTCGTTGTTATAAGAGTACCGTCTAATTTGTTTTGTGTGTGTGCGTTTTTTTTTAATTTCAATTATATGCATACAAACGCCAGTCATGTGCTGAGAATATAGTTCCTATATTTTAGAAGTAACAATTCCATCGCAGTTGATTCACCAACGCAGACAACAAAATCTTTCCTTTTTAAATGGATGAAAACATCCCTATAGAGTTCCATTTCAAACAACATGCCTACACTTTAAATCCTATCATTGCAAAAGAACATCACGAACACGTCGATATAAAATTGTTACTTCCTCTTTGCTTTACCTGTGTATTGACATTAAACAGTGTAATACTTTAATGTGTCTGCCTGTCCATTATTTAAATGCAACGAACCCAGCGTTCAAGAGCTTTTTATCGCTCTCCAAACTTTCTTTTGATTTGCGTGCTCTTTTCTGAGACCAGGCGGTTGAGGCGGGAGCTTAGTAATGTAGGCAGGCCGCTACTGATCAATATCAATTTCTTTTCTATTTTAGTTTATTTCGAGTGCCGGCTTTTAGATTCCAACTATGACTAATGGGCGGTTTGCGAAAATGATAGTTTTCAGGAGAGAGAGAAAGAGGTAGGGGAGGGGGCAAATGAAGTGAATAACAAAAAGGCAATTGACAGACGGAGAAACAAACATTCAGATAGACAAAGAGATATATATTATGGAAAAAAGGAATAAATTAGAACAAGAAATTTAGCTTGTGTATTTAAGGCATCCGTTTATAATGCCAGGTAAACTATAAAACTGTTTGTAACAATTGAGTTTTGGTAAATGCTGTATATCCAGACGATATAAACCCATAAAAAGTTCAACACATCCGGGCTTATCTTTCATCAGTTACATATAGTCATTATGAAATATGGTGACATGCTCTGAAAGTGACATGCTCTGAAAGACGGGGAGTGACATCACGCGCGTATCATTTCAAATAGCAATGACATTTCATACCTCATGCACGGGCCATTATCTGCAGATTACCGGCGATGCGGAAAATAATCTCGACAGTCGAAACAAGATAAAAATCCCCGACCCTTCCACTGACACGGTATTCACCATATCAACCACACAACAAACAATTCTTTTGTAAATGACAGGCAAATCTGAAAAGAATTTCTTAAATTACCAAAGATTCCTCACAGGACAAAAGGTTATCTTTCAAACAATAAATTTTCGGTTGACACGCAAAAAAATACTGGAGTTCATTGGTGGCTTTCCCTTCGGGAGAGTAATAAATACTGAAAGGGAAAATAATGCTTGGGTAAAATAAATAACCCGTGTGGGTGTTCTGTTTGTGATAGAACTTATTTCTTTGCTAACTCACAAATGATACTATTCAAACTATAAAAATCAGTAGTTCAGAAATGATTTAGGAAAATAATGATATCGTCAAGTAAAGCTATATTTTATCGTAAAAGCAGCATTAAAACGTTTTATTTAATCAGTTACTTTACCGAGGTAATGCACTGTGCATTTGTGTGTGCACATGAGAGAGACTGGTTCAGTGTGCATGATTTTTGATAGTTTATTGATATCTTCATTATAAATTAATATGATTTAGGACACTTTTAGCATCCTTTTTAGTGCTACATGTACATGTAGTATTCTAATCTAGTTTACGATTGTTTCATTCAAACTCATTTTTCTTTTCATTTCTTTCTCTCTTTCATGCGTTGATTTTGGAAATTGAAATTATCCATATATCAAATGTCGTCAATCTCAATTATTTATGTATCACCGGCGATCGTGTTCCGTTTGAAGCCTCAACCAACAGGGCGTCGGGCGGGCAAATGATCTGTTTATTGACTGTACGCCTCATTTTCTTCTTTCATCTTTTGTCCCATTAGAGGAGAAAAGGCAAACTTGACAAGCAGACGACACACAATGGCTGAATGACAAGCAGCGGGAGATGCACTTCCCATTTTTAAGCGATTTTTTTTTGTCGGAGGCGTTCACATTGCTCGATCTTGATACGCTCTTATTCTTCTGGCATTTGTCCTGCGTTCAGGCAGTGCCGGTAAAACTGTAAAGGGCTGCCGATACTGAATTTGTTTGCTGAGACCAAAGAATGTAGTTATGCAATCATCTTGTACTAGTCACAGTAAATTCTTGCAATCAATGTAGGTATTTTGTTGTTTTACATTAGAAGGGATGCCTATTTAACCAAGGACCAGTTACACAAAAGAACATTAACCAGAATAATTGTATTACTTTTGAAATCAACATTTAGTCTACTTTAAGACAAGGAAAAACAAACTGTAGCCCAATTTAATGAAATATTGCGCCTGTTTTATTAAAGACTTGGCTAATGTTTGAGACCAATACGCATTTTATGGGCCATGGTAATCTTTAGCTGAAGTAGACAACTTTTGGTCTCAAATTTTAGACCAAATTTCAACCCAAATTTCCTTTGTAATAAACCTGGTCCCAGTTCACAACCGTCCTGCAGTAATAGGGACTCATCAGCGTAAACGGGCCCCACAGCGCTGCAGCGGTTCTGCTGGTGCCCGTAATCCCAGCACACACCTCAATGGCCGGTCCAGGTGTGGGAGAGATCAGATGACACCTGTGTCGTCATCACCACATACTGGTTGATTCTGAACTTGTCACTCTGCCTGGCAGGTGCGCCGCGTGCCTGTTACGTTTGGGAAATAATCTTCTTCCAGTCAAGACTGGCCCCAAGGCTGTGCCTGAATACGATCCACTCCAAGGCTGTGCCTGAATACAATCAACTCCAAGGCTTTGCCTGAATACAATTCACTCCAAGGCTGTGCCTGAATACAATTCACTCCCAGGGCTGTGCTTGGATACAATCCACTCCAAGGCTGTGCCTGAATACAATCCACTCCAAGGCTGTGCTTGAATACAATCAACTCCCAGGCTGTGCCTGAATACAATCCATTCCCATTTTTTTTTTTTTTTTTTTTTTGAAGTCGATGTACTCCCCCCGGTCTCCCAGTTTAATCTTTTGTCTACTTTTACCTAAGATAAATCGATATTTATCCATATTAATGGGATATTGCCTCTAATTTATTAAGGGAGGTAGTGGCTATGTTTTAGACCAAAAGACTGTGACTGTGTTGGATATTTGTTTAACTGAAGAAGACTGCATTTTAGTCTAAAAGTTTAGCCCAAGTTTCGGGTTTAAATTATTTTGGGAAAACCGGACCCGGATTGGTTTTTCATAAAGATAGCGTGTTCAAGGAAAAGAAAAATCAGTCTCCTTAGACACATCCATAATCGTACCTCAACGTTTAACAACAAACGCCTATTCGTTTGGAGATCGATAACTGCATCGTACGTATCCCATTTGTCGACGAAATTATCGGAAAATCTAAGGAACTCACGATTTTTTTAGGTCTCTTGTCTATATTTTCTTTCTTGACAGAGCCTAAATATCCAATTCCCCTGCTACCATACAAGCGACGATATTTTGTCAGAATCATCGCTGTCTACAAAGCAAATTACAAGGAGGATAAGACTAAATTCGGAACAATTCACACTAAGTTTAGTTGGATCGAACTTATCAACTTGGTCTGCAGCGGATTTATTTATTTATTTTTTTTTTTTGCAATCAGTACATTCTCATCTGCAGTGAACTCAGAGACAAATTGTATATAACAAGATTCCTTCAATATTTTAATTTATATGGAAACAGAAAATGTCGGTGTTTTAGAGGGGGGTTATATTTCCCTTGAAATTGATACCAGTTGGTCAAAATCTGCCAATCTGTATCATGCGGTATTTAACAAAATGAAAATTGGCCTATTTTAAGAAGTCCACCTAAACGAAATACTGATCTGAAAAAGTATGTCTTTCTTATTATAAAACAGGCAAAATATGTCATACAATGGGATTACTACCAATGTATCTAAGGTCAAGATAAATTTTAAAGGGCAGGGCCATATTTTGGGATTTAAGGTAAGTCCAATTGAGAAACAGCAAGGTCCCAGCGCCAACCGCCCACGATGCGTGCCAGCTTCATTTTTCTAATCTCCAATCGAAGAAGCTGACCAGTAAAATTCCCGCATCCTTTCTGGGAAAATAATCTGGCAGTGATTTCCATGTGTATCGATACCCGCAACTTAGGAACCTCTGACATCTTTACTTTGGGGTTCATCTTCGTCGATTTCTAGTCACGTGTCTTGTCTCATTTGGTATTTCGGATAAAAAGGAACTATGTGGATTCATGAAAGAGTTCGGAGATGGGGGACGGGTATATTGAAATCCGACACGTCTGAAACAGCTTTTTTTCACATCTCCAAATGTTGTATAATCATTACTTATAACAAGTAAATATTTATGCATGTTGTTAAGTGATTTTTTTGTGCGTTTTTGAAGTCTTGGCAATGAAATTTACAGGGTACTTCTAAAATATTTACCCTTTAATATTTTTCATTATCAATCGATTTTATTATTATTATTATTATTATTATTATTATTATTATTATTATTATTATTATTATATAAGTAATTAATTAAATTCAATTGTTTTTTTTTCAAAGAGGGAACTTAAGGCAGATCTGCTGCTTCATTCCAAACACTTAAATGTCGAAATGGGACCTCAACGTCAGCAGGCTAAAGAATCTACCAATCGTATCACCCTTCTTTAAAAACTCTCACATTTCTTCCAGCTACGTGACATATCCCTGTTACAATACACAAGGTTGATTCTTTCTTGCCCCATAAATAACAATTTCCCCCCTAAAAGCACTGATCACATGGCTTCGGTTTCATTGCAAGGGATCGGAGGCTTACAATTAAGAGATAGAATTTCCAAGCAAACAAGCTCAGCGTGTATGGGGTTGTTAAGGCTGGGCTATAGTTGTCCATGAGAGAGAGCTCATTTTGAAATGGCAGAAATAATTGATGAGACAGTATTAGAGAAAGATATGTTCTGTCACATTACCTGGCTTATGAACGGGTCACAACTTCCAGTAACGTCATTTAACATTTTTCTAGTGAGAATAATTGGTCAAACAAGTAAAATCGATTCTAATAATTTTTTTCATTATCAATCAAAATAAAATAATTATCTGACGACACCATTTCGACCTAAACTGAGCCAACTCTTTGTCTCAACATTCCTTCGGAGACCACTTTCCTTTGGTTCGTCGAACGTTGTGCTTCTTCTTGCTCTTATGATTAGATGTTGGTTTTAGCAGAGTTTTTTCTTAGATTTGGGCAGATGAGCAGACCAGTTCAGACGTCTTAATGCCTACTCAGAAAGTCTAACTAAACTTCATCTGCACCTTATCTTCTCAATCGCAAAGACTGTGGAGATAAATTTTCCACCTCCAATGTTTCGCAGGTATGGTTTCAAGAGGCTTCGTGTCCGCGATTTTCTATTTGCATCTACTTGGTCTATGTGGTATCTTATATCCATGATTTCTTAATTTTAATAAAAATGTATTTTTTACCCATTTCGGTAGGAGCTAACTTTTGAAAATGGCTATGGCTTGACAAATATCATATGCATATGTATGAAAAGTAGTTTACATTTACTCAGTCAGGAAAAATTCGAATTTCGAATGCCCTCTCGATTCCTCGCCTTATTTTAGTTATTAATACAAATTTTCATAGCTTGTTATCTACTCAGAATCATCAAAACATCATTTTAACCAAATATGAAAACTTACAGGTATAAGTAAAACATAGAATATTGTCCATTTATTTATGTTTGGATTCATTTATAATTAGTTAGTTTCTATTTTCAAATCCTTCGATGAGTTATGTCAACATTTGAGTAAAACGGACGCACGTCCATATTTAAAACCTGTTATCTTTAGGATAGTCTGTCAGTTTAAATGAAAGAAATATATTCTGAATCCTTCAGAGACATATAAGTGTCCAAATATTCGTAACAAGATGGCATTTCACTTAAGACCACGTATCTCTTCGTCTCTCCAATGTATTAAAAAAGATCTGTGCATTCCTCTCGTTAAAATTCGCTTAGAGGTATACCACCCAACATCCCAGACGATAAATAGATATGATATTGCTCTTTAAAGGCCACTAGCTAAGCTGATTGGAATCGACGCCCCTTTGAAGCGTTTTGAAGATGTGTTTTATGAATTTCATTTGCAGCAGACAACTCTGTTAAGACTATATGGTTACAGACGTCTATATCATTTATGTCCCGAACCCTCCGCCCCCTGAGCCACTGAATTCTTTCCTGACGACCAATATCAGTGGAAGTTTCCTAAACCCAGACTGCAGGTTATAGGCTAAACTAATTACGGAACTATCTGATTTCCGTACAGAAAAAAACGTCTAAAATGAACGTCACAAACCCTGAAGAGTAGCTAGTGCTTCCAAAGTTTGCTTAAGTACATGTATTTTAGAATTTAACTTGTCTTTCCAAATCATAGACACAAGTTTCAACAGCCATCAGCTTAAAGGTTAAGGTCTCGTTTCCATGATTTCTACGAAATTTCTCTCATTTTCCCTTATTTATTTGGATAGAAAGTACTTTAATTCTCAAAGAAATGTATTTTTCTTTTGCATCTTTGAAGTATTGATAGAACTACCTAGATCACTGCTCGAAATTGCATTTTTATGCGGAGTGAGGTTGCAAATATTGCATGTCATTGCTTAAATCTCCTAAAGGCTAAAGCAAAGAGAAGGAAATATTATCTTTCAAGAACATACATTCCGAACCTTGTTTGTTACTACAAATTTTGCGATGACGTCTATCAGTGAAATCCTTGTTTTCTTCCATCCCTCGAAAATTCCCTTATTCGATCCCCCTGAGTTTCAGTGCTTCTTGGAAAACAGCGGTAACATGCTGAGTTTCTGGGGACCTCAGGTGTCTGAACCCCAGGGTGTGGAAAGCCACTTTAAGACAAGGAGACAGTTGTGACAGGTAATGAAAGGGTGAGGCTGGTTTTATACCCCAAGACAAATATTGATTTCATAATGTGATAACCTTATCCGTGATAACTCTGTCTAAGCCGCCTGATATCAGTATTACAGTGTATTTCAATGTACCGCATCTCAAGTATTTGACCATGTTCTTGAATTCTGCAGGCTAGAATTCTTAGATTTGTGGCGTAGGTGCAAGCTCACAATGCATGCGATGACCCTGTGGTTATGTACTTCCTGCACGCTCAAGGATAAATTAACACGCACACGCGCAAACTTTCACAAACACAAATAAGTCTAACAGGCAAAATGCATTATGTCCTACACAAACACATCAACTCTTCGATGTCTCTTAAAACAAGACAAGCACAATGTACTTATACATGTACGCAAGCACATACACACGCAGCCACACACACACACACACACACACACACACCTTAAAACTTATCAGATCTACGCTCAGATTTTAAAAATAGTTTTTAGTGCAAAACTTTTTATTATGAATATCTATCTGTTAGATAGAGCTGTATAATCAATCCACCACAAAAAAAACATGGTATGTGCCTATGCTAGGTCTATTTAGTGTAGTTCATTCAGGCACCCTGGAATGCTGTATATGTAAAGCGATTCTGTTTTTTGAATTTTGCGAAATGCTGAACACTGACCCTGGCTACCCTCTACCTGGGCCGCAGTTATTGTTGTGGACATTTTTGCACAGTACAGAGATTAGCCACAGGCCCGTAGCCAGGGGGGGTCGGGGGGTTCGAAAGAACCGCACCTTTTGCTGGGAAAAGGTCCACTCTGAGTAAAATTTGATCTAGGTACATGAAGTTTTTATGGAAAAACTTTTTCAGAAAAAGAACCCCTTCTTTTGAAATTGCTGGCTACGGGCCTGAGCCATCTATTTAACCAGACACATATCTGTTAATATCTAGTGAAAAATCAATCTATGGCCCTGGTAGAGGGTAGACCCTGGCCACCTTGAAATTAGGGTACATTCCCCATACCACTATGCTATCTACAGAATAGTTCACCGAGACACCCTGAAAATCAGGAGCCAAAAATTCAACAAAGTCCAGGTCTTGCTATATTCTGTCCCAGTGCAATACCCCCTTGTCCTTGCCCCTGAAATTCAGGGTTCAGTTGATTTCAGCGCCTCGAGCCCGTGTGCTATGATACACAATGCTTTTATCAAGCACAGAACAGAAGTTAAGAAGTCAACACAAGATAATCCGTTAAAGTGACAGCGTCGTTCTTGTAGCGCGTTCCTTCGGTGTTCTTTTCGCGGTCAGGTGAGTAACATAATACATCCTCGACTCCACGAGAGCTTTTCGCTACTCTCCAAAGAAAACACTAATTAAGGCACCTGTTAGTCGAAAGGGATTAACTTTCGCAAGAGAGGAGAACTTCTTAATGCCGGTAATGGGCGATTTATACGCCTCTCTTCATGGCATTATGGGAGCCTTTTAGCCAGATTTTGCTGTGATCCGCTTCAGGAATTTCGTTGAAGAAGATCCCCTACTTTATACGCGTGACTGAGGTGAGGGTTATTGAGGTTTAACGTCACCTAAGGTCGTTGAAATGGCAAAGGAGGAAAAAAAGAAAAAGGAAAAAAAACAGCACAAAATGGTTCTAGACAGCATGACATTGGACCACCAGAGAACTTATTCACCGGAATATTTTCTTTGCGTGTTTTTGCCCTTAAAACACTGCCTTCCTAACAAATGCTTCAGGTTATCACTCTTAAACTTTTTTTGCACCACCTTCATATACATATGGACTATCTTTGCATCTTTTACCATATCATATATACACATTTATTTCGATTTTTTTCATTAACTGCATATATTTCTAAAATATGTGCGTGCCCGCTTTAATTTGATCGTCTAAAGATCATTAAGATGGGAGAGGCGTGAAAAGGGCAAAAACTGGCTTTGATCTCTGGGACTTCATTTTTCGTGACTCGTAACAATATACCGTGGCTTCTCTCACATAAGCGTTTTTGGTTCAAATAATTTCCCCACTTCACACGACGCTGTATCAAACGTCATGAAATAGTGGGGCAAGCTATAAATGACAAACGCTGTCAAGTAGTGAAAATACAATCCACAAAAACGTTGCTAAAGCTTGCTGAGCAAGGTAAACGTTGGTCTGTTGCTAGGATTTATCAAAGTTAACCACTTTTCAGCAGCCACAAAGAGATCGCTCAAGAGAATAAATGGCAGCTCTTAATTATCTTGAATCCTTGAGTGAGTACCTGACGCAAATCTGCAATCCTGAATAAAATTTATTAACTACTTCAGAATATTTTCAAAATTGAAGCGATCAGTACGCCGCGCTTTTCTTTTCTCTCTCGTATTCACCTAAAATATCAAGCTTATCCAACACATCCGCACAGTGAGATTAAACCAATGGCAGTAAGTAATGAAAATTTAATAAAACGGTTCCCATGCGAATGATACACAATTTCCCCGCACAAACTATGTGAGTTATTGACTATTCCCACAGGCACTACGCTACAAATGATATAAATGTCCGATCCAATACAGCATCGATTTCGACAAACTTAGAAACCCGATTACATCTCATTCTGCGACTCTCATGGGGAAAATTTCTTTGAGAAGGCTGTCCGATGAAAACGCGACGTTTAACCTTTTGGTGTTTTACCCGCTAACGATTCGTGGAATTTGGTTACTTATGCGCTTTTTGTGCGCGTTCACGGCCCTTGTTTTAAAGCGACTTGCCGGAGCATGCACTTCAATTCCCCACGTCTCTTGATACCAACTGTGAGGAGGTTTACATGTGTAATTTTTGCTTGCTAGTCTGTCTTTACGGACCTGTGGTCAGTTAGCTTTTACATGAAAGTAAAACTTGGTGGCGTGATCAGCATTCTGAGCAAGTGCGCTTAAAGAGTAAATTTGAAATATATTGATTTTCATCTTTTAAAGTTTCATATTTTATTGAAGAAAGATTTAAGTTAAATTTCATTTGTAGTAAGATACGGTATATGGACATATTTATTTATCTTCTCGTTATTTAATTAATTTTTTTTTTTTGGGGGGGGGGTGCTTTTTATGTAATTGAGGATTATATTTACTTTATTTTACTTATTTCATTC
The DNA here is from genome assembly GCF_001039355.2 of Lingula anatina. The sequence goes on from NW_019774125.1 coordinate 199,442, forward strand.
ATTACCTTTTTTCAGTTTTCAACTACTGTTGTAAATACCATATTGAAAGAAGTAATACAGTCCCTTCGAAGAGTATTAATAAAGACAGTTTAATTCGACTTTCCCCTGATAATTATTACCATGCTGTCGGTTTTTCCATAATATCAGAGGCCTCCCACAGGAGATTTCCCCAAACGCTAATGAAACGAGAGGGTTTAAACTTGATAATATTGAAATGAATGGAGTATAAACGAAAAAAGATGGTCGTTTGCCAAGAACACTAAAAACTTCTACTGTTGCATGTTCACACTGGGACTCACTCAACTTGACAGCATGACGTCATCAAACGACGCATTTTACACCGGGATTCGTTTAGATCAATTGACGCTTACACAAAGGCCGCGCTTAGACTAATTGACGTCATCAACCGACACGTTTACACCGGGACTTACTAAAACCAGTTGACGTCACCAAAAGGCACGCTTACACCGCACCCTATTTGTACTCTACTTCAATATTAAACAATATTAAACAAAAGTAATTTTCAAGTGACGTCAATAATACAATTTCCGAGATAAATTAGGCCTGTTGCGAGCATGACTTTGAAAAACTAAAAATAACTTGGCTGATAGACGTGATCAGGCTTACCAAATTGAGATTCGGACTGACGTATAAATCATCGTGATGTACAGGCGTCGCAGTAGAGAGTCAGTGAACAAGTTTATCTGCGACATGTGGGGTGAGACTATATCACAACCGTTGGCAGGTTATATTTAGTTTTTCCTTTAGTTGTAGACTGGCAGTATTTTCATTTCTAAACAAGATTGCCGGTTGTTTTTTTTCGGTCAAACTAGTATAGCTGGCTTGTTTTTTTTTTAATCTTTTTATAGCAGCAGGACACAAGAATTTACTCGAAACAACAATATAGGTGGCACGCACCCCCCCCCCCCCCACACACACACAAACAAAAACAAATGCGCGCTTAAAAATCTATACGCACTAACAGTGACATGAACATAAAAACAATTTCCCCTAAAATTTAAGTATTGATACACCCCTACGAGCACAAAATCACAGCAGATAAACGACGATCTTATCGTTCAACGTTCTCTGTTCTTCTTGAAAAGTCCATTTATCATCCGAATGTCGATTTTTATCCCCGGGGACTGTTAAGAGGCAATTCATTGGGTATTTTCAATGATTTTACAATTTTGTTAAAAACATCTCGGCTTGTCAATTACACTTCACGTATGAATAATAAAGCTAATTTGGCAGACCTTGCAGAATAAAAGATCGATAAAGAATTGATGCGCAAAAACCACAGATTAAACTACACGTTCATTACAAGTTCTTTGCTGGTTGTTTTAAAAGCCAGAATACGTTTTTAAGATATCGATCTGCTGCTTACAGATCCTCTCTTTTTACATTGAAGAGAAAAAAAGAGAAAGAAGTGGTCCCATTATGTTAACCTTTCAGTCAAACACTTTTTGTATGAATGTTTGATGTGCCTTTACTTTTTCTGAAGCGTCTAAAACTTTTCAAAGATTTTTTACAGCAATGGTTTTGAAAGGTATGAGTAAATGAGTAGGACCAATAACATAATATAAATTTTATGTGCATTATCAATAAGACAGGAGATTTGATCTAGTCATTCAAACTGTTGTTTCAATTAATTCTTAACGTTCTAAAATACACATACATTACGGCACTATTCTGAAACAGTTTTTTTACAAGTATATGACAGTGATCCGTAGGCGGACAGGTACGAAAGATCTCCAAAAAGGTCATGTGAGTTCACATTTCACGACTGTGCCTGAAACCTGGTCTGGGTTTCACGGGCGATTTCCTTTTCAAAAAAGAAAAAAAATCAACCTCGTCCACAAGAAAGAAAAGGCAAAATCTGAGATCCACAGAGCTTTATTTTAAATTCTTTATTTATCATTATTAGTACAGCAGGGGAGGAGAAACGGGGATGCCCATTTTCGCACCCTCTTTCTTGATAGCCCAGATTCACCATTGGATAAGTATGGACCTGACATCGCAACTTTTAACCTGCTAGCTGGCCGAAGGTTGTAACATAATCTGATATTTTACCTGCACCATAGTTAATTCTTTTTTCTAGCGCTACGCCAGTGTTCTCATGGAGTTTTTAATCATTTTATGACTGGAAATTTAAATTGCATATCACCTCATTAGAGAAGCCCTTTCAGCAATCATGTAAATATAAAATACAGCACCACTCGAGGTGTCCGCTTCGCTCCTAGATAAAAGGAACCTGAATCGGTCCAAGGGCTGCAGGTTAATTCATATTAATTTGGACTGCAATCATTCGGGCTGCGCACGGCGTTACGCCCTCTCGAGGCAACTGGTCGAAAATAAGTGCCCACAGTGACGCGCTGCGCACATCCCAGACTTATTACATCACCATTTGATCCACCATTTTAGACCAATTTAAATCAGTTTTATCCGGATCCTCAGTGAACAGGGCCTGTGATATTGTAATAGCGTTGTTTTTCAGAGGTTAGACAAGAGTTGAACACGCCGCCGGCCAGAGACCTGCGTTTTAAGCTCTCAAACCGTCTCATGCGGAGCATAAATCCTACTCAATTACGAGTCATTTGCTTCAAGCCTTGGAGCAGTTTTGACGTGTAATTGCCAATAATTGGCCCGCCTTGCCGTTCACAACGGTCAAAACCAGCAGCTGAAACATGTAATATATGTCCTTTTGAAAGGATAGACTAGACTAAGGCATATCTGTGGTGTAAACACAACGTCAGCAAGCTCTGTCCTAATCCGACCCAAGTACGGACAATTTTCCGTATGGACCGCACATTAAAATAATAGAAAATCTTCTTTAGTCGGTAGGTGTGCATTTTCACAGGAATATATTTATTATCTTGTTGATGAACTTCTGTTTGTAGTGATCGACACTGCCACTAATTTCGGAACCGATCTCTTCTTGTGTAAACATGTCTTTTTGGATACATTACCTTATTTTAACCATGTTAATGTTTTGTTCGAGCCAACAACGAAAGTGGACATGTAACTGCTCGGATAATGTAAGATAGACAAGACACTAAAATTGCTGAAGTGAAACACTTCATTCGGAAAACTCTAGTTGCTTTTAACGATACCACGTAAAGCACTACGTACTTAAATGACACCTACACGTATATTTAAACAGACACCTAAAAGCATTCTTCAAGAATACATGGTTGTTATTTTCTGTTTAAGTTATTGGAAATAAAAATATTTATTTTTTATGTTTGTTATGATATGTATGCAGCTGGCTCACGCTGAGAATGGACTGATTCCATCATGATTGATTTATGTTTTTAGTTTAATTATAGTTTAAGAGAGAAAATGAACAGCGCAAATAACATTTTCCGTATATCTTGTGTCGTTTCAATACAAAACAGTGTATACCATTTCACCAACACAAAATAAACGTTTGAGAAATATTTCAACACTATGATTCATACCGAAATTCAACCCCGATGACTTCTGAAGAAATCACAGGTTTTCGAACTTATGGAGCGTCTCAAGATGAAGATTAACCCGAGGGTAGTGCGTCAGTGTCAAAAGAATGATCTAGACGCCTCGATTGCTGTAGATCAATTACAGCCCCTTTTGTATTAGTCGTGTCATAATGTCTGGTTGCAACTGCTTCGGGAATTTGAAATGAAGACAGCTCCAGTCAAAGATATCAATTCAAAATTAAAAAAAAAATTACGTGTTTGTCTTCACCGGTTACATAGTATAAAAACTGTGACTGTGACTAAGCGATGAAATTGAATTTATGAGTTAGGGAATTATCGCAATCAACAAGTCCAAAACGAGTCGTGCATCCGCTTATGTGTTATGAGCTAAATGAAAAGTTCGCACTGCAATTCTAGCGAGAATATGAGAACAAAAAGAACAGCTGAATAGGTCTGAGAAACCAAAGCCAACAAAAAGTAATTTTTTGACTATCGTGAATATCGATAAGCCAGCCTGCAGGTGCAGGTAGTAGATAAAATACGTGTTAATTAAATGGTATGTCAAATCTAATATGATATAAACTGGAGACATTGTTACTATATGTATTGCCAATAATGGACAAAATTGAAATTTGAAGACTTTCAGTTCGAAAGGCCGGCTCGCCATCCTGGACTAAGTGAAATGAAACCGTCTTGCTATGAACGTGTACTTGATGGGACTGGTCTAATTAGTAATCTAAGCTAACCGTTGAAAGTAGTGCCTAAATTAATGAATATAAGTGTTTTCCCATTGCAGTGTAATTTGCCTTTGGGACATGACCCAAATAAGACTATATTAATCAATTAGCTGTCATTTTTGTGATAGCTCATTTTAGACTTTCTATTATCTCTATCAAATCTAATTAGTCTGATCGAAAGTTAGCTGGGTCCCGCTGAAGACGGGGCGATGATTCTAATTTTAAGTTAACGGTTGCGTCTGTCCATCTGTCTGTCTGTCTGTCTGCCTGCCTGCCAGTCTAGCCGTCTAAACTTTGATAATACTGGAGTTAAGGCACGAATAAATGGCACTGAACTATAGGGGCGACAAATTATACACTTCAAGAGCATCTCAGAAACTTCCACATCACCCACGGGGTATTTGTTTGCTCTGAGAGAGCTCAGCACATTGAAAATCAATGGTATTAGCGTATCCGATTTAAAAATTATATACTTTTTTCCTACGGGTAGAATAAATGATCAACTTCCAAAGTTGCTGGCACTATCAAAAGTCAGCATTTATTGATGCACGGGCAACCCTAACATTACACATAAATATGATAATAGTGGATGAGAAGCTTTTAACCTCTATTTGGAGCGTACATGTACCGTCAGTTCGGTGAACTTTGCTTTTGTTGTTCAAAGAGATGAAAATACAAGGGATAGCGCTATTCTGCCTTTGACAAGATTTGTCATTGCAGGTTGAAATAGATTTATCTTTAAAAATGACGTCACCATTCATAGCCACACCTTTCATTCGTATGATGAGCAGATTTATCCCCCCCCCCAAGAAAAAAAAATGCCACACAATGCATCTGTAAAAAGAAATGAATGTCTATATGGATTGGCTTGTGATCATTTATGAATTAATGACAGTTTTGTTTTTTATACAGATTTTACACCATATAACATATAGATTGCTGTTCCCGGGGGAGATGCTCGCGCAGTGATAACGTTCTTTGTTGATTGAAAGTATAAATTAATTAAGCATGGCGATGATGAGTGTAGATAGCCTTCTAATTAAAGTGCCTATGGTAAGTGAATCTTTCAACGCGAAGATCAACTCTCTGAGTGGAGTAAGGCTTCATTCACATGCAATGTCTATTTTCTAAATTCTATTTTCTATTCGCGGTATGTCTTATGATCACGGTCTGTGCCCTGAATATCCCGCGGCGTAATCACTGGCAGCGCGAGCCAGTTACAATAAGTTACTATAAGTAACTGGCTCGCGCTGTCAGTAATTACGCGGCGGGATATTCAGGGCACAGACCGTGATCATAAGATAGCGCGAATAGAAAATAGAATTTAGAAAATAGACATTGCATGTGAACGAAGCCTAAGTGTAAAGAGAGAGAGAGAGAGAGAGAGAGAGAGAGAGAGAGAGAAGGGTTGCTGTGCGATACATCACTGACAAATAAGAGACCTACAAATAAGTGACCGTCCTTAAAATAAATTGAAATGAAAGCCAAATAAATATAAATTGGTTGTGTCAATAACAACGTGTTTTTGTTTCTTTATTCCCTTTCTATTACATTTTTAAATACAGATTGCACTTTATCCATTACATATATATCAGTCGCATTAGTATCTTACGTTTAAAAGCATTTCTAGAAATATAAGCATTTCTAGAAAAGATGTAAGCGTAGCATTAGTGTACGCAATGAAACCTGGCGTTATATCCGGGATATGTGGTATCTTGGGTGCTTGAAGCCATTCAGAATATCAGGTATAATGCACAGCTGCATAAACGAAGTAACTTGATCAACCTAATTTTATTCCATGTATCTAACACCTTAAAACATTCCACATCAAAATTACGAGATCCCTCTATGTCAGTTTCTCCACGTTCCACGTCAGGTTATGTAAGATCCCCCTCGGCGCCCGATGGATGACCTCTGAAAGCTCATCAAGTCTAAAATTGGTCCCCATTTTCTCCGTCATTTTCTGAACCAGTTATCCAAACGCATTAAATAAGCGACAAGATAATTTCTCAAATTGACGGCGAATTAGCAGCGATCGTGGCCTCGCTGCATGCTTAGCGTTATTCTAACCATTGTCCTTCTATCCACGACGACAAGGAACAATGCCCGCCCCACGCTGCGGACGGATGTCTAACCTCAGAGCTGTGAGAGATCAGTCGGTGCAATTTTTCTAAATCCCCTGCCTTCTACACCTGTGGCCTTAAAGTGTGGACTTATCGAATACTGTGCGTCACTAGCTGGGAAATAATGCTATATTAACAATATATAAGGTTTTTAGTTTTCCCCCATAGCAGCAATTTATTGAGCTCAGAATGGTACATTGTCACATTTGCCAAAATTGTGTGCATAAAGAGGAAAAAATATTAAAAGACAAAAGTATTAAAAAACACAAGTTATGTATTTGGCATAATTACATCAATTTTGATACCCTTTTTAATAATGTATTCAATGTTTAATATCATTATTCTTTATAATACAAAAATATATTGGTTGCATTATTATTATTAGAATTTATTTTTCATATCTATTTTGAAACCGTGTTCAGCGATGCCCGAGGTGAACACTACGTGTGAATTAAGAGTCGAAAGCCTGCCTCAATAAATCATATCTCTGCTACCATGGGGCTGTCTGCCAGTGAGTAATAAAACAAATAGCGTCTGTACCCCGGGGTCCCAGGGGATCTCGCTCTCTACATACCCTCTACACGGACGTTTCTATATCAACATTAAGTAATAGTATCATCATGGACATCATCATCAGCACTTACTTCTTGTAGTTAAATTCCATGAGATAATTCTTAATTATGCGGTTATTATATTGTAGATTAATGCAAGTATTGCTCGATATTGTAACCTGCTGTCATATTTTCATGTATTTATATACTTAAGTACATTATCGAGCTGTTCGCCTTGGCTCATGAGATAAAATGAGCTTAATAATATATATAATATATGGCTTATATAAGGAAGTACCTAACTGAGTGTATTAGTAATACATGAAATATGTGGGATTTCTTGTATATATATGTCCATTCTCTGCAATACAGATCCGAACTGTATGTGTTTTTCTTTAAAAGTGAAATGTATTGCTTTTATGCGTATTGTTAGTAACCCATGCTACAGCAAGAGTTATGCCGCTGAAAGTTTTCAAAAATTATCTTTAAGTTGTAGATCAGAAATTTATTATTATATAATGAACACTTTTATGTCTATCTGATACAGATACCTCTGGTGTATATACATCAATAAACTTACGATTACTGTAATAGGCCTAATATATCACAATTCATGCAACCACATTTGTAAAACTGGACGTTTTCATACAGGAAAGATGCAGTAATTACCCCTTCTGTATGTTAATTGTCTCTGGAATATGTAGCAATATTACCTTCGGGCAGTTATCAAGAAAGGTGAAAATAGAGATGATGTCTCAGGAAAAAGAAAGCTTAGGAGGGAATTAGCGCACGCTAATTCATTATGAAAACAAATATGGATACTTTGAAGTTAATGCCCGTATTAACTATACGGGATAAGTAATAACCTTGAGCCCTGGGTGGGGTAATCGACTATAATAGCATGGCAGGTATGTTTCACAATACGGCTATAAAATCTATATGTAAAATAATATAAATTTATAGAAATTTAGGTCGGAGTAGTTGAAATACTCACACCTGTTGACCTATGATAAACACTAAAACCTTCCCAGGAAACAAGCCTTGTATTTCAACGGATGACATACGAGAAATGCCCGATATACACAAATATGAGAAGGAACAAAATAAACTTGGCCTGCTGTTTCTGTGTTGCTAAATTAAGGACGATGTTTTCGACAGTTGCGTCTGTCAGAAGAGAGCCGGCGTACGAGAACGGTTTAACTCATTTCAGCGTTTAACGGGGCAAGTCGTGTGTGTGTGTGAATTCAGTGGTTGATTAAACCTAACTCTACCTACGAAGCCACACCATTTAGGTACTTAATCAAGGCGAATTATTCTAGCAGATAGTTTTCCGTCTCTTCAGAATAGCTTCTAGACTTCGACAAAAGATGGGGTATTCGGTTCACCGCCATGACCCCGACGTGCGATCGAAAAAGAAGGGAAAAAAAGTCAATTGAAATCCCGGTCCTTGTAAATTTACTCTGTGCTGTGTACATCGACGTGTTTCTGTTTGATGTTCTGGAGGTCCTGTGTAGGCCTATTAAAGCGTGCACTAACTAAAAACACTTGCTGAGAAATATCACTATACTTACCGTAGAGAAGTACGGAGAGGATACTGTACAACATCGATATTCGGAATTCCATTGCGGTGAAATGTATGTATCTTGGAAAAAAATTGCAAAAGGCCGTCAGCTCGATGGCACTCTATTTTGATATTGGATTTCTTCCTCAATTCTCCAGGCTGTAAATGGCACTCGTAAAGTTTCCACCGAACGAGCAGAATAAATCCCAAGAATTCATCGCTTCGCACACAATTTTACTCCAGTTTCCACGGCCTGTCGTCTGCTATTTTTCCACACTTGTCGCGATCGTCTGCTCTCGTCCAAATGAAAGGATATCGTCTGCCGCAAACAGTCACATACTTGGCGTTCGCGTGTTAAACCCTACAGCCTATAAACTCCCTCTCTCTTTTCACCGTCAAACCCCGAGACACAGACGTGTCAAAAATTATCAGCAACAGATCTCCCTAATAACTTTGCCTTCTACCCGCCTCCTTGTGACTTCGACCTTTCACCTCTAGAGACCCGTTCGTCGCAGTTTACCCCAGTCTCTTCCTTTCCCAAACAGCACCTCCTCGGACTAGATATATATCTGAATCTCCCTCAGAGGGACCCGTTACTAAATCAGTCAGACGATCTGTCAGCAGAGTGAAAGCACACGAGAGGAGGAATTTCGAGAGAACAGGTTCTACTCCGTGCGTGGTATACCCTTCGTGTCCTCGTTACTCTTCCGATGCGCCAGCCTGTCTGTTATTCCCTTTCCCTCGTGTCTTTTTCAGTGTTATTCTTGTGAGCCGAAATGTCTACCTTTTTACGACCCTTCGTCCGACTTCCTAGCACTCTCGAGCACCAATGTTCTTTGCTTGCTAACTGGACAACCCTTTCTCCGCAGGGCCTCCGTCTCAAGCCGGATTATTTATCAGCAAACAGTATTATGTTTAGTCAGGGCATTCGCAATTGAACTCCTGATATAAATCGTAAATTTTGCACACAAAGGTTCACGTCATTTATTTGATAGCCCCGTTGACGTTTGCTTGCTAGATGTCATGATCCTCTGCGCAAACTGAACCCCCTACTCGAAATAGCCATGCAAATTAAACGGTGCAGAAACCCGCCGTTTTAATTCAGCGTTGGGAATCCAACGGCCAACTATGCTATTGTGCCGCCTCCGGGTGGAAACGCAGTGATGACAAAAATTACACTTGTCAGTTGATTTTGATAAATTAGGGCAGTTGTTTTACGTTAAAGGGGTCAGTGATAGCCTTTTGATACACCAACTTTCTCTGCGTGTTGGGCCTCTCCACACTACGCTCTGATTCGATCCACATTACGTTGAAGCTTAATCCGCAATCTTGTCTGATTGGCACAATTAACAACTGGCTTAATCTCTCTCGTATTGTATTCAAGGACGTACACATAGCTAGAATAAATTAATGTTAGAGCTATTGAGAGGGAATGTGCGTCATTAAAACTAATTTAAATTCGCTCCGTGCGGATCAAGTGTGAACGCGACCTTTTCTTATGGAAAGGTGTGCTCCGAACGACACTATATGACGCAAACAAGATCAAGTTGTATTTATACATCAGTGTGCATGTAGCAGACGCACACGGGGTAGGGGCGAGAGATCACTTTTAATTTCCCTTGCGCGTTTCTCCGTGGAAAATTCCAGACTTAGCCTCTAGTCGGCTCGTGGCTGTGACTTTTCCATTCCAATCAAACAAACTGACTCGAACATCCGTGCAATCTTACGCCATGCTTGTTAATTCTCACACTTAATCCCCACTTCCCTCTGGAAATCAAACCTGTCTATATAAGCAATATTGTTCGGTATTCTAGTCCCTTAAATAAAAAGGGTATTTTCATTTCTCGTGGTGTGGTGCTCCCTGTCCCCCCCCCCCTCCTCCTCCGCCCCCTCCCCGGCCAGTTCCAAACAACCAAACAGGGAAACGCTAGTACCTCAGCGTTAAAACCAGTGCCTTAAAAAGGAACGCGCTCCTCTTGAATAACAGAGATCACCTGAAAAGTGACCCTGAAGTTTGACAAGTAACGTCTGGTGGTCCGTTACGCAAAGAAAAAGATCACCGGTAAATCCTGGATGGTCGACACCAATGCGTTAGATGTGATTGCTTATTGTCAGTGCGGTAGCTGCGAATGGAAGTGTATAACTAGGCACAATGGCGGATGTAGGATTGTTGAGGATTGCCGCCCATTTGTCTTTTAACTTTAAAAAGTTAAAACTGTGGAAGCGTATAAGTGCCACAACACACAACAAAATCACTCAACACACAACATTATTTCAACACAACACATTAACTTCTCGACACAACCGGGGGATATATTAGCTGGGGACAAACGGTGCGGATTTGACGGAAAATAAAAGTGGATAATTATGAAATTTTAGAAAATTTTCTTCACTTATAAACAGTAACAGGTTCATTCAAATTATCAGCTGACCTGAAAAATAGTATAGGCCTACCGTGAATCTAAAACAAAAAAAAAAAAAATAAATAAACCCAAAATTACAGAAAATAAGAATAATTGATTAAAATTAAAAATAATAAAAATAATCTAAAAACTATAGCTAGTGTTCTAATTGTACTCAGACCGACCAATATCATATGTGACAATTTATATATTCAATGCACACCTGTACGTCATTAACTAGCATTTCATAGTAAATAGTAACACCGAACTTGTAATTTGACACGGAGCGCTGAAGTTGTGTCTAGTTTCTAGTTTCCAGTTTCATTTTTCAAAAACAAACCTGGCAACCAGAAACTAGTGTCGTTTTTCNTCCCTAATGTCCCAGTATCAGGACTAGCACCAGTACGTCCCAGTGGTAATATTGTTAAATGGTATATAATGAGTTGCTATTTTTAAGTGTGCAGAAATTGGATTACCCTAACACCTACATCTGTTAGAATCAATTCTAAGATTGCCTGTTAACTCTGTTGATTGACAGTTGATGGAAAGATGGCATCTTTTTGGCCCAATTATATTATTTCACTATCACATACTGATATAAGTGTTGAAATTTACAAGTTGACACAAAAAATCAAAAGTGAATAAATAATGCAGAATGTGTCTATTAGGTGTTGTAGACACACACACACACACACACACACACACACACACATACATATGATTGTAAAGCACAATTAAGATGATCATATAAAAACAGCTCGCTGAAAAGAGGCGTATAAGTACAAAGCATGAATAGATGTCCATGTTTGTATGAGATTGAACAAAGTACCCAGGTGTTATGCAGTGTTTTCATGTTTGTGCATGTCGTGTGTGTGTTTGTGAGCTATTGTACGTGTGGATCTTAGGTTCACAGCATCTGCTGTGGCATAATAAAAAGTTACGTGATGATGGATATTGACAAGCACAATGAAATTTGAGGAATGGCAGTTTACTGTGAAAGAAAAAAATCCATACCAACCATCCTTTGGTATTCTTGTATTTTAATACCTCATGAAAGCCATATCACGGAATTAATACTATTGTGATTGAATATCAAATTTAATTTTCACCAGAATTACAGATATTGTTGGAAACTGAATTGATTTCATACCATCCCAGATTAATTAAATGTGTGAATAAAGCAAGTTTTCTAGTCAGTTAGCTTTGCACGCATTAAACATCTTATGATGTTTGAGTTGTCGTTTATTGCTGACAGTAAAAATAATGATAGTTACAATGATGATATTAATGAAGAACTGATGATGGAATGTTTGAAGTCCAAGCACTTCATGATACATTATTTACATGTGGAGGTTTTCTGCACAATGTATGGCTTTCAATTTGTAATATCTATGCACATGGTAGTTTTTGCTAGTCATTGCAAAATGTTTTGCTATTAGTATTGAAATGAATAAAATAATAAATTATTTGGATAATAGAGAAACCTGGTCATCAGCATTTTATTTCATAGACCAAGGGTATGGGTAATAGCCATAAACTCTTTGGTAATATGTTTACTAATTTTAGGCAAGAACATCAAATTTAATACTTTGAAATAAATAGATAAATAAATGAATCAATTTTTTTGTAATTAACAAAAAGCGATATACAAAATGATTATTTAATTAAAAGCAATTACTGTAGCCATTCCTCAGTTGTTAATAGTTACAGCCAAGTTACTCTGTAGAGAAGATACCATACTTAGGAAGTGGGACTGTGTATACCTCTGTTATCTATACCCTCCTGTACATGTATTTCATATCATTATGCCTTATTGAACCCCTTCTATTGATTTTTTTGTAAGTTGTTCACCTGTTCTTATATGTATTCACAGTGTCACTGCTTGGACTGGGTCCCATCATTGATTATTACAGCCCTGTACCATGGATGGAAGTGATATCAGTGGGATCTCGACTGTAAATAATGGCATCATTTCTTGGAGGGGCCTTATTGTTGAAAATCAAGGCCCTGTCCCATGCATAGAATAAAGTTTTGCTTGGGACCATAGTCCTGAAATTGTAATCAGTGCGTTAATGAAGCTTAAACTAGCTGGGCTCCTCTACTGATTTGTAAGGCCTCGTCCCATGTATAAAGCTAAATTAATCTGAGATGTTTTCTTGTGTACAGTCCATTGATGTTTTAAAGGGGATCCATCATTGATTTTCAAAGCCCAGTAACATGCATAGTTTTGTGCCGGCCCATTCGATGAACAATCAACTTTTGGCTCTTTTGATTGGTCAATAACACTCCGTGCTCTTGCTTCAGCTCTGAAAATCTTTGATAAGGATGGCGAGAAGGTTTAATTGTTTCTCGTAAGATGTTCAATACTCTGGTGTGACGACAAAGGCTGTTGGTATTGGGAATTGTTTGCACAGTTCCGCGAGAGGATTTTGGGATATGAAGCTGGGTACTGGAAGAAATATTTGCTCTGGTTTCAGAAAGAGAAAGAGGGGAATGTCCTTGCATAGGTTTGTGGATTTCAAGAAATGAAAAGAAATGAAAAGTTTTATAAACTTTCTGGGTAGATTGTGACAGCAAGGTTGATAACTGTGTATTCGGGCTTCTCTGGTGACCAGGGAATTCAGACGGACTGGTTTACCAGCATCGATCTTAGAAGACAGTAAAGATGTGATGTCTTTTATGTTCCAGTTACTAATTTGTCATCTGTGAGACTTCTTGCATGGATCATTTATTCCTGCTGTCTCAGCAAGGCAGAGCTAGGCTGTTCGTGCTTTAACTGTTGAATAATGAGTGCAGGCATCAGCACACTGCTGTATAATTGTTCAAACCAGTGAGAATTCTATCAACCATGCTTATAATTCACTCGGTCACTAGTACTTGAAGATGAATGACTCGAGGACTGAATGAAGGACTTGAAGATGACGTGAGCGAATAGGAGATATTGGAGTGCATTGATAACTTTGAGTGATTGTTTGTTGAGGGAACACATACAAGAGAAAATCAGGCTAGTACTGGACTTGTGACATCCACTTATGAGGATCCGACATTTAATTTCTGTGATTTCGCACCACACCTTCACCCTCTTGAAACTGACAGGTGTAGAGTCTTTTTATTTACCATCCAAAGCTTGACATCCATGTGAAGAGATGATCCACTTCATTTGTTCAGCAATTGAGAGAGTGAAGCAGATTTATTTGTCATATCTTAATAGATCATTTGTATGTTAAAGCAGTCCTGGGGTTGTTTGAATATTGTGCAGGTTCCTCACTGTTACACTGTATTATTTAAGAAGAAGTTTCAGAAAAAACCCAGAATGGACCAGCAAGAGGAGAACTCGGAAGTGGAGACTCACAGGTTGGGTTACATAGAAATCATTTTACAAATCAACTTTTGACACTTATAACTTATTTCTTTGGGAACTGTGATAATTCTGATTGTCTTATCTTTGGATAAATACTCACCTGTATGGGCTCTAAATGAAATAATCTACTTTTATTTTATTTTCTTTCTTTCCTCTTTCTTTCTTTCTTTCTTTCTTTCTGTTACTAATTTCTTTATTTGGGAAGCTGAAGAAAAGATTTATGGATACTGTCAAAGAGGATATGCAGGAATTGGGAGTAGAGGAGGACCTATTTATTTTTCATTTAATTATTTATTTATGTCATGTTATCTATAGGTGCTCATTTGGAGTAGAAACAAGGATGCTTACAGTGATAATCTTTCTGGAAGCCTCCAAATGTCATTTGTCTGATACAGGATCTGTTTTGCATTTGTTGTTTTCTGTCTTGGGAAATGCAATTTGTGGTTTCCATTTTTTTGTTGTTTCATTTTTTAAAAGGTCAGAAAGTAGACATGGTATTTTTGCAATTTAAATTGGAAATCACTTTTTTCTGAGAGGTTTTTCATCCTAAGGAGTTCCTGGTCCCCAGGTGTAAGGTCATCAAGCCATTTCATACTACTATTTTCTTTCAACCCATGATAAAAGTGACGATGGTGATGTCAATTAGATATCCACTTCCTCCATGGAGAAATGGTGAACAAATAATTAGGGAGTCAGACTTTCGGATACTTAGGCAATTTTCTCTCCGTGGAATAATTACAATGGTATATTCTACATAAGGAACATGTGTCTGTCTTTTGTCCTTAATAATGTCAGATCAGGTTGATTACTTCCAGTTAGTGGATTGATTGCTCTGCAACATGCTGCGCATACTGTTACATTTGCTGTGTGTGTTGATTGCAATCAGTCTTTATAAGTGATTGCTTGGATGATATGTTGAGGACCTAAATAGTTGATTGTTTTGATCCGTTAATATTTCAAATAAAGGATGAGTGCGAATAACCATTGGCAAAGTGCCCATCGTCAATTTTTTTTAAAATTTTGCTATTATAAAGTTTATACATATATTGGTCGTGTGATAAAATATTAATTGGTTTGAGGCATTGTAACTTAGTATTTTTAATGAGTTGTATGTGGGCGGGGGGGGGGGGGGGGGGTAGCCGGATTTACCTGTTGTATGCAGTCTAATGAATCAGAGCAACTTTTTTCAGCATATATATTACATAAATGTTTTTTTTTGTCTAATGAAACTTGTCTTGTGATGTAAAAGAGTTATATGTTAAATAATTGTGGTGTGACACAAGTAAATGGGAAAGTAATTATGTTTTTTTAATCCTTGAGGAGAGAGGGATGGGTGGCATATTACGGTATTTCCTCACAGAAGCCATCACTGATTTCACTTAACTGTATAAAAGTCTTGTAACTGGAACAACTTGTTTCAGTGTATTTATTAATTTTATATGACTTTTCTCACAGACCAGCATTTGTTGGTATAAATAATTGTATTTTTAACCAATACACATTTTGTACAAGGCTCTAAGGAATAGTAAAAAATGCTAAAAGCAAAAGGCTGTTACAGTAACAACAAAATATCATGTGTAAAAGCACTCTGAACAGCTATTTGGAATGTTTCCATTAACCATAAAATAAACAAGGTTTAAATTGTACCAAAATAATAATAAGGTATAACTAAAAACTAAATGAAAATATATAACACATAATAACAGTTATGGCCAATAATCTGATGACAATGAAATTAAATCACCTAAAAAGCACTTCATATATTATGTATGTGATAAAGAGCTTGTATAGAATGCAATGCAAGAGTTATTTTATACAAGATATACAAATATGAGTATAAAAATGTATAAAGAAAGAAAAGATAATTAATCAGATGTGCTGCCCAAAACACTTTTTGTCTCAGCCTTCTCCACAACATAATTTTCGATTGTATACCTGCCTCATAGCAAACCCCATATACCACAGGACTGAAGTGATATGTGCACAACTTCCAACTGTCTTGGAACCAGCTTTTCACTGTCAGTACAAGACAATGATGGGTCTAGTTTTGCTATGGGAGGTCTGAATCGATAAGGTGTACTGGTGGAAATAGATGTGTGCCTTAATTAACTATTTTGGCTCTGATTAAATCAGGTGCATCCTTGCATACACTGATATCAAACTGGCCATCTAGCAGATGCTCATCAGTATATTGGCTAGCTTCTTTTATCTGGTAAACTTCTGGTAATTATTATAGGCTGGTGGTCTCTTGTTTGGACTATTTAATGGGTCAATAGGTTTTCACAGATTTCCTTGACAAATAAAGCTATTCATAGAATTTTGGTGAAAATAAAAGAAAAAAAAAACTCTGCAAAGCTATTATGAATAGTGCTGGTGTGGAAGATTGGGTCATAAGTAACAAAACTAGGGTGTATGGGATGGAGCATTTTATTTTACTTTTTATGAAAAATAGACATAAAAGGGAACATTTACACAACACTTTTGCTTGTACAAAATGTACTTTCATGCCCATTAGAGGGGGTTGAGTCGAGCCACCCTTATGTGTAGAGATCTATTACAGCATGGGTCTCTATATAAAAGTAGGAGCCACCACAATGCACATCTGCTATTTAGATAATTAATATAACTTTGAATATCTGAAGCACATTTTACATTTAATCTTTCTTAATCCTACGAAATAAGAATCAAAGTATGATATACTTACTGTATTTCGACTCTATTTCCTATCGATATTCCCCCCCCCCCCCCTTTTTGGGGGGGGGATAGCATGCATTACATGAAAATGACTTTTCTTTTTTTGGTTGTAATTGAAAATATTTTACTGACTATAACCCCTATTTTTCTTTCAAAGACCTACATTTTATTTTGGGTTGTTCTTTTTGTACAAAAGTTTCACTGTATCTGCCTAGCCATCCTACGTAAGCATGTAGCAACTACCTCATGGCAGGAATAAACATGGCCGCCTGCTAGCATATGGACTGAAAATGTCCCTAT
This sequence comes from Lingula anatina, assembly GCF_001039355.2. The sequence goes on from NW_019774125.1 coordinate 216,629, forward strand.
TTAGTTTGAGTACATATCGAGCCCAACCCTCAGACAAGCTGATTTTCACATATATCTCACCTTATATTCATATCTTTTCAACCGTGAATAATTAGCTTGTCTGAGGCAGGGGCTCATATAAAAAATGAACATATTTTATCCTCAAGTCACTGTAAGATTCTTCTTTCAATCAGCACTACATTTAAGAATAAGGCAATCAATATATTGATCACAAGCAGTGATTGGCCACATATTGCCTTTCTTTTTTACGCTGGTACCTTCTGTACCCAATTACAAAATTTCACAGTTGTCACCTTACTATAACTAAAGATATGTAGCATTACAATTCAGACCCCCCCTAAAACACACATTTTCATGAATATTTGACAAGGTCAATTTGCCATTATTTTTTTTATATTTCAAATTCAATAAAAAATATTTTCTTATGTGGATCATAGAATTGTAAGACCCCAACTTTAATTTGGCATCAATTTTTTTTCATTCATTCACAATTTATTTTTCATGTACAAAAGTGGGCACTTTTACCCCCTTATTCGCACTCATCCTTTCTTTATGAATTTTTCTTTATATGACAAATATATCACTCAACATCTGAATCTGTTTTAAAACTGTTTATAAGCTAAGATTTCATTAAACGTGCTTTTGATTATATTTTAGCTACAGTTACTATAATGCAGAGTGTGCTGAATGATTGATATTTCTGTTCTTTAGGGTTTCCACGTTCTGCTGTTACAAAATAAAAGAAAACTGAAAGTGAACATATATTTTACATTTTTATGATAAGTATGATAAAATAAGAGAGAGAGAGAGAGAGACGTCAAATACTTTGGTAGTTAATATTTAATTATGCAGCTGCCAGAGGAATATGTGTGTGCTTTCATTACCATACCTGTATCTCAGAGAAAGTTGAGTACTAACAAGAGTATTTAATGTTACACATACAAATAGTTCTGTACAAAAATCTATTTCAGGTTTTACTCCTTTTATAGTTGATTTCAATTGGGATTTCCTGTTTGGGATTTCCTGTTTAATGGACTGATAATGTATTAATTAAGAAGTAAGATCAGGTGTTGAGCACATACTGAGTGTAGTAACCCAGGGCTGTAAATCAATTTTGTCCACTTTAAGCACAAGTTGTTTTTAGGTTTAACTTATTTATAGTTAGGCCAGACAAAAATATGGTGGCTAGCGTCAGTGTAACCAGGTCTTATTTAGAGGAAATCAGATTTTTTTCACACTTTTTATTTAGATGAAAAAAAGGCATTGGTCATTGGTTTGGTAAGTGGGAGAAATTTTACAATTGACCCCAAGAAAAATCTTTAATGTCCAGAATCACTGCCTCAGTGGATTTCACCTTATTTCTCCCTAGATGGGAAAAATGATAAAAAAGAGTAGTGGTTATGTGCCGCACACATTTCTGATCTGATAAAGATTCACTCTCATAATCAAGTAGAATTAGGCCAGTGGGGACTGTGAACTTGTCTCTGCATTTTCAAAATCTATAGCTTAATTTAAATTTAGTATGTTTAAAACAATCTTAGAGTAGGTGATAACTTTCAAAAAGTTCACCTCTAACCCCAACAGAATCAATTCAATTTTTGACCAAGAATTAAAAATGTTGAACATGTACCTGTACCTGTTCTGTTCAAACGCTCTGGTTTTCTAAGTGTACTGGAATCTCACCTCTTTTATCAGCATTGCGCCATTTTCATTAGCACCCTGAGTTTCACAGTTTACTGGAGACATCGTGTATATTTTCGGACTGCCCCTCACTTTGTCAGTGTTAGTTACTGGAATGTGAATATAGTTGAGGCAAGTCTCTAGTAAATTCTGAAGCTTCTTGTAAATCTTGGAGTTTCTAGCAAATTCTAGAGTTTCAAGTAACCTCTGAATCTCAGGTTGATAGTCAGATACCTGGAGAAAGTTGCCCTGTAGATTGTTATCAGAGTTAAGGGCAGACATACCTCCAGTGCTAGGCCAGGTGAGGGAGGGGGGATACAACATGCTAGCACAATACTGTACCTACAACTGATGATCATTAAAATAAACTAGTTATAATATTCATTGGTCTGAAAAAATTACTTATCATTCATTTGTCTTGATAAAATGGACTGATGTATCACCTAATAGGTGAAAATAGAAAGTCTGAACAAAGGTTTTATGAACTGAATTTATGATCTAAGAGCTACAGCTAGGTGTCAGACTGATCACCTTGTTCAACAAAATTGATAGGAGAAATAGGAGCTTTATTGTTGAATATTATCTCCTATGTTGTGTTATCCATCTGCCCCCCCCCCAAATCACCCCCTCTCAACACACACACACACACACACACACACACACACACACACACACACGCATCAGGCTCGTAGCCAGAAAATTCGAAAGGGGGGGGTTCTTTTTCTTAAAAAGTGGACCTTTTACAATGAAACCTATGTGTACCTAGATAAAATGTTACCCAAAATGGACCTTTTCTTGACAAAAGGGGCGGTTCTTTCGAACCCCCGAACCCTCTCCCCCCTGGCTACGGGCCTGCACACACACCTGTCCACTTTCACTGTACCAGGTGAGCAGTGAAGGCTGTTACACAGGTAGGTGAAGATAACAAGTGGTTGCTATGGGATCAGTGGTGTGACTGGACCAAAATAGCACACCTGTCTGCAAACTGCAGAGTGCACTGGGATGTGGTGCCTTGCTGGAGTGGACTATAGCTAGGAGGAAATAATGTGCAAGTAACCTGCATGAGGAATTTCTGTGCTATGTGGTAGATATTTGGTATAGATGGAGAGAAACACATTGCTTTACACTTGAGGATATGCTTGGACACAGTGATTTAATATTTGCTCTAGCCAGGAAGGAAAAATTGTTTTGCACTTGAGGATATGCTTGGACACATAGATATGGGTTTACTGTAACTAACTAGACAAACACCTATAATTATAGGACTGATATGAGGAAATTCAGTGACATGATGTTTTATATATAAAATATAAAAGAAACTGTTCTCACAAGATAACATACTGGGATCACAGACACCTAGGACAGTTATAATAATGGTTATATATCAGGATTTGCCAGCTTTACATCAGGATTTGCCAGTATTACATTATGTTTAGACTTGTTAATTGTTGAACATGTTTTATATATATCAACAATATATTAGCATCTGGATATAATAGGAATGGATCCTAAAAAACTGTGTAGAGTATGTTTAAATGGGTAGAGCCCTGACTATGTATAATATTAGTGACTGAGGTTTTTTGTTTGCTGGCTGTGTGGTTTTGTGTAGGAGATAACATCTTCATGATATCTCTAGTAGTAGTAGTAGTAGTNCTTAATATGTCATTTATAAAATATGAAAGAAATATGCATAACCCCACCAACAAATGAAATAATGATCATGACAGAAGAAACTTTTGAAAAAATCGGGGTGTTGCTTAACTTATGAGCATCAGTGTATATTGTATATACATGTAGTCATTACTAAAATGCACTTGTGCAGAAATAGATGATATAATATTAATAAGATATAACAACAGGATGTGCAATTACATGTCCGTAAATTGATACAATGTTTTCACCGTCGATCACTGGATAAAGCCAATTTTCACTTCGTTTAAATTCTCATTCATGTTAATCAGGTGGTTTGGTACCCCACGATAGGGATATTTGTAGTTTGTCAAAAAACTACATTAAAGTATTTAATACATTAACAAACTTCAGAGATCTCTCTTGGAGTGTACATGTACTTACTGATTTGGTCTTATCGCAGTCATCCAGATATAGTTGCATTGTTTTCACATGAACAATAATGTCATGACCGCCTAAAAATTTCAATATTTAGTTATCTTGCCCCCTCACCGCAGATAAGATTTTGCTTTTATAGTCCTTATCTCTTAACTGTTTCAATAGTAGTAGTAGTAGTAGTTTATTATCATCACTGTATGCGTATGATTACATAATAAATATCTAGCGAGCAGAACATTACATACAGGGATAAATGATCAATAAAGGCATTACAAGTATAATATGTAGCGCAATACAATACCATGACAAAAACTTATAGTTCGGTACACCGTTTTTAAAAGCTACGTTTCTGATATTTTCAAGACCTTGTATACATATGAAACGACTAAGTGCAAACTGTTCTTTGAAAATAGATCCCCTAAATAACAGCTCAGGGTAGGCTGAACGCGTCACTGATGTGAGCTCGCATTTGCTTATAACATGTAGCTCTGTTTGCATTTTCCCACACTTACAGACAATACATACATCCATATCGATATCTGAACGTCATATTTATCTTACTATCACTCTGCACAATTGAAGAGAGTAAATCTGACCTGGTTTATGCAGTAGAATGATATCGTACACATGCAAAATAAAAATAAAGCTAATGCTTGTCTTATATGCAGTAATAACGCAACGATCCAACGTTGCGATCCGTACAACCGATTTTCAACAGGAAGGCGAGAGTCACTTCCCCAAATGGGCTGGTCATTTGACTGGTCAGACGGGTATGTCAGTAGGAGAGATTTAATGTCAGTCGTTACCAGTCACGTTAATGTTGAAAATCGGTAGTACCGATCGCAATATCGAATGGTTGAGTATTTGTTTCCCTTCTTATATGTTAAGTTTAATTCAAACTTCCTGCTTGTTGCATCCATACATGAAGAAAATAATTGGATAATATAGATATCTGCACATCCACGATACTGGGTAACAACAGGATTGGGTCATAACGCCTGTGATTATACGCTCAGATGACAGGATTCCTTACACCTTGTTGTTTTATGGAAGGCAGAGTGTATGTCAGGTAATTTAACCCCGAAATTGAACGATTTGTTCAGTTCACGTGTATGGTAGATCATTCTTTGTACTGATGTTGAAAGTTGAAACAATGGTAACGCACAATAACGTACCCGTCTTCTTCACCCATCTAAATTTGCGACGAAGAAAAATTTTGTATTTCTCTAATGTGTCTGCCGTAAATGATCCATGAGATGACAAAAAACATGACAATAGTATTCTGAGCGCTGTCTTTTCCTTTATGTACATGCGCCCCTGGTAAACAGACTGGTACATGTAAATCTGTGTCCTAGAATAAGATTTAGGCCTAAGCGCTGTTTGAGTGCCATTTTCGGCTAAGAATTAATAAGTTTAAAATACGCAGCAATATTTGGAAACAAAAAATTGTTTGTTATAATAAGACAAACCCATCCACCTTTTACATTAAAGCATCCCCAATGTAATCCAACACATCAGAATATTTTGACAGACTTTCAGAGATGTTAACCCATTGTTCTTGCCCAGTATCGTGAACGTGCAAATACACAAAGAGATGTAATATCTGAAAATGTCTTAAATCTGAATAATAAAAGCATAGTTTTTCCCTTGTGACTTCTGTCTTGTCTTCTAAGTTATAATTTCATGTTGAACACTTTCAAAAACTTATGTAAATTCAACTATCCTAAACTATTAAATAAGTAGTAATGTTAACTTTGTTAACACAAGGTTATAAATTCAAAAATGCTTCATATCATAGATTAAATTTTTAAAATGCTCCATACTTATACTGCTACTGAACGCGTATCCACATTTCACACATTATGATACATGTAGAATAATCTTCAACAAATAAAGTGTTAATTAAATTTATATATCGGATGGAAATTAGGTATACATTTTTTATTTCTAATGCTGCAGATTTCCACAATGCATGTAGCCAGCGCAGACGACGACTACTACTCTTTCTGTCACGTAATCGTTTGGCTCTCTACACCACCTTGACTTCAAAGCCAGGTTGAAACAATCATTTGCAAGACACATTTGAACGAACACACCATTGGCAATGCATTCTTGATCATATTTATGGTATAAAATGGAAAATGTTGTCCAGTTTACAAAATCTATCACTGTATAGGCCTGATGTGGAAAATTATGTTGGATCTTTACTGAGAAATGGTAATGCCCCTGTCGCGTACTTTTTTCGGGAAAACATCAGCAAAAGTATACTTAATGGGATGTTGGTCATATTTTGGACGAGAAAGACAACAAAGTTTTATTTTTCGTCCAAAGTCATAAATTGTAGAAATACTTAGTATTCAAATAACTGTCTGAAGAAGGTCGCGGTCAGTGTCGTGATAGGGAGTCATACGTCAGTCAATCTGTAAAGTAGTGGTAGTCGCCAAAATTTCATATAGATTCTGCGTCCAAAATATTATCAACTTAATCTAATACTTGTCGCGCAAGCACTATACAAAATGAATTGTAACATAATCCATTCGTTTACATATCGCATTAGGTGAAATAATTTTGTCAACATTTGTGCTAAAATGAATAGGTATAGTAATGGAAAGTTTGATGTACTGGTCTTATGGAAATTAAACTTTAAAAACACTCAAAATAAAGGATCTGCGGTTTTCAAACGTGGAAAGTGCAATAAATTTAATGCGTTCTTGCACAAGTGCTATCAGCGGTCAATACACTCGACCATAAAGTTCATGTAAACATCATTATTTTGAAGAATTGGACGAGGGTCAAAATCTCCTATGCAAAACGTTGGTTTTGGTTTTTGATAAAAAACGACCAAATTTGGAAAAGAATATTTTCTGCGGGACCAAATAGGCCAAAAATTAAGATTTTCCTGGTGCCATATCAACAGGCCTTTTTGAGCTAAAAAAACTTTTTTTTCGGAAATTTGGGGCAAGGGTTTATTGCTGGAAGAAAAAAGGAAAGGAAATTTATTTTTGAGCCATGGTCACCCAAATCTGATTCGTGAAGACAATTGCTTCTTTGCTACGTCAAGTTACATAGATTATTTAATGCCTTGAAGCATTATCTTGAGATCTACTCAAGCAAAGCGCGTCCAAAATCGGAAAAGTAGACATTTAAAGCTGTATTAAATTTCAAATATTCGAAGATCAGGGCGTCAAATTAGTCGCAGCAAATACCGATGTGCTCCTGAAATTCTGCTTCTTGGTTTAAGCCGTACTGGCGCAGACAACGCGGACACAGCAGCTCTGTAGTATGGATATCAGCTCCGTCTTCGAACAACCCGTTTGGCACGTCGGAACCGGTCACGTGTGCATCTGTGTCGTCATGCCCTTCCTCGGTGTCTCCGTCGGCCTCGAGGTCGCCCAGTCCGTCGACGACAGTTCTGCCTCCAAAATGCCTGTATTCGGCTCCGCAGGTAAGCTGTGTAGGGAAAAAAGAACAGCCCGCTTATAATCTCATTTCACAACGCGAATGTAATGAAGGGGGGCTGAGCGCCCCCTTCTCAATCCAAAATGTAAATAAATAAATAAACGAGAAAAAAATACGAAAGAATAGTTAAGTGACACAAAACCTAGCAATTTTAATTGTGCGCTCCATAAGATAGCAAAATCAGCGAGAGAGAGAGAGAGAGAGATGGAGAAAACGAAAATTGCACTCACGTTCGGTCGATAAGATGTCCTATATGGTGAGTCATAGTAACCTCTCTTATTTTGCGCCATCTGTAAGAGAGTTATCAACATTAGTATCTTTAGTTACTTAAATATAGTGACATTGGAATATACCAATAAATTGTGCCTTAGCCTCCATCAACAAAACTAAGAAAGCAATTATGTGACGGCGCATTTTCGCGAATAAAGTCACCGCACGTACTAACGAAAGCAAAGAGAAAATAGTCTGATAGATCGGGAGATTTTGTCTGAATCGGGAGACTCCCACCTAGATCTGGAGTGTTGACAGGTCTGGCAATATTTTATGATATTGGACTACTTCTGCTTTATCTTAGATCAAAGTAGACTTAGGCTTTGGTCTTCAAGATTAGACCGATTTTGGGGCTAAATAACTTTGTGAAACTTGTGCTAGATGAACTCAAGTAGTCGAACTAGAACGAAAGCTTCCCCTCAGGCAAACTAAATATTATTCCTTGTATTTCATCGTGTTAATCCCCCCCCCCTTTATACTGGACGGCGTTCTTTCTGCGTCCCTCAGTACGGCTCTGGTTGAGAGTAAAAAAAAAACAATACTTTACGTGCAGAAAACTGGCCAATCATTGAGCATTCATTTTGCAACCAAGTTAATGCTTGTGCCCCCTTTTTACGACCACAGCGATGCCAGTTTCATGGTCGCACAAAGGACGCAGAATGGACGCCGTCCAGTGTAAAGGGGGTTTTAATGCATTTATGGGACTACATGTATGTACCTGTATTCGGAGACACTGCAGCTCTCTCTCAAGATCAGATATCTTCGACTGAGCTAACTCCCTGTCTCTCCGTTCTGCCTCGAAATCCTCGGTCACCGTTCGAACCTGTTCTTGCAGGAGCTGGACATACTCATCCTCGTATCCTCCTCTTCCTCGTCCTCCTTTCGCGATCTCTGCCTCGAGTTGACGCACGCGCTCTTCCAACTGACGTCTTATTTCGTCGTTTTGGTGAGTTTGGATTCTGAGCTGGCGGTTTTCGTCCTCCAACTGGAAACAACGGAGAACAGACAAGGCATAATCAGGCCCGTAGCCAGCAATTTCAAAAGNGAGGTCCAGCATGCAGTAAATGAAGAAAGGAACCGCAGATCGCAATATCGAATGGTTGAGTATTTTTCCCTTCTTATATATTAAGTTTAGTTACAACTTCCTGCTTGTTGCATCCATACATCAAGAAAATAATTGGATAATATAGATATCTGCACGTCCACGATACTGGATAACAACAGGATTGGGTCATAACGCCTGTGATTATACGCTCAGATGACTGGATTCCTTACACCTTGTTGTTTTATGGAAAGCATAGTGTATTTCAGGTATTTAAACCCAGAAATCGAACGATATGTTCAGTTCACGTGTATGGGAGATCATACTTTGTACTGATATTGAAAGTGGAAACAATGATAACGCACAATAACCCGTTTTCTTCACCCATCTAAACTTGCGACGAAGAAAAAAAATGTATTTCTCTAATGTGTTTGCCGTAAATGATCCATGAGATGACCAAAGACATGACGATAGTATTCTGAGCGCTGTCTTTTCCATAATGTACATGCACCGCTGGAAAACAGACTGGAAAGTCTGTGTCCCACATTTAAACGCTGTTTGAGTGTCACTTTCGGCTAAGAATTAATAAGTTTAAAGGTATAATAACTCTTCGTTTTGGCCAAAAAATTAATTTTCCTGGAGCAAACAACAATTTTCCCGTACTTACCAATGGTTAATGAATCAATTTTTACATTCAAAGTTAGTCCCTGGTTTTTTTTCTAAAAAGTTTGGTTTTTTGTTAAAATCTCTTAAGAGATTATAACTGAGTATAGCCATGAATAGAGGTCACGTGATCTGAAGACAAGCTCAGATATCAGAATAATAGCTATAACTGCTGTTTTTGTGGTAAAACAGAATATATTATATTTCTACGAGTTGTTTTTATTGTGAGATATAGATATCATACAAAGAGTTATTATCCCTTTAAAATACGCAGCAATGATTGGAAACAAAAAATTGGTTGTTATAATAAGACAAATCCATCAACCTTTTACATGAAAGCACCCCCATTGTAATCCAACACTTAAGAATATTTTGACAGACTTCAAAGATGATAACCCATTGTCGTTATCCAGTATCGTGAACGTGCAGATAAATTAAGACGTAATATCTGAAAATGTCTTAAATCTGAATAATAAAAGCATAGTTTTTTTCCCTTGTGACTTCTGTCTTGTCTTCTAAGTTATAATTTCATGTTGAACACGTTCACAAACTTATGTAAATTCATCTGTCCTAATCTATTAAATATTGTTAATCTATAACTATATAAGTAGCAATGTTAACACAAGGTTATAAATTTAAAAATGCTTCATACTATAGATTAAATTTTTAAAATGCTTCATACTTATACTGCTACTGAACGCGTATCCACATTTCACACATTATATATGTAGAATAATCTTCAACAAATACAGTGTTAATTAAATTTATATATCAGAGAGACTTTTATGTTCTCGTTGAACGTGCTAAAACATTGAATGTGAATTATTTTTCATTTACTTCAAGGAAGAAACTATGGTAAATTTTTTCCATTCTGTTACCAAACATATTTTATCATACATAAAGCCAAAACGACTCAGCGTCTAAATTCAGTATGCGAATCCACCTTTCTTCAAGATGGAAATTAGGTAAACATTTTTATCCTAATGCTGCAGATTTTCACAATGCATGTAGCCAGCGCAGACGACTACTACTCATTCTATCACGTGACCGTTTGGCTCTCTACACCACCTTGACTTCAAAGCGAGGTTGAAACAATCATTTGCAAGACACATTTGAACGAACACACCATTGGCAATGCATTCTTGATCATATGTATGGTATAAAATGGAAAATGTAGTCCTGTTTACAAAACCTATCACTGAATATGCTTGATGTAGAAAATTATGTTGGAACTTAACTGAGAACTGGTATTGCCCTTGTCGCGTACTTTTTTCGGGAAAATATCAGCAAAACTATACTTAATGGGATGTTGGTCATATTTTGGACGGGAAAGAAAACAACGTTTTATTCGTCCGAAGTCATATATTGTAGAAATACTTAGTATTCAAATAACTGTCTGAAGAAGGTCGCGGTCAGTGTCGTGATAGGGAGTCATACGCCAGTCAATCTATAAAGTAGTGGTAGTCGCCAAAATTTCATATAGATTCTGCGTCCAAAATATTATTAACTTAATCTAATACTTGTCGTGCAAGCATTATACAAAATGAATTGTAACATAATCCATTCGTTTACATATCGCATTAGGTGAAATAATTTTGTCAACGTTTGTGTTAAAATGAACAGGTATAGTAATGGAACTGGTCTTATGGAAATTAAACTTTAAAAACACTCAAAATAAAGGATCTGTGGTTTTCAAACGTGGAAAGTGCAATAAATTTAATGCGTTCTTGCTCAACAAGTGCTATCAGCGGTCAATACACTCGACCATAAAGTTCATGTAAACATCATTATTTCGAAGAATTGGACGAGGGTCAAAATCTCCTATGCAAAACGTTGATTTTGGTTTTTGATAAAAAACGACCAAATTTGGAAAAGAATATTTTCTGCGGGACCAAATTGGCCAAAAATCAGGATTTTCCTGGTACCATATCAACAGGCCTTTTTGAGCTAAAAAAAGATTTTTTTTCCGGAAATTCGGGGCCAGGGTTTATTGCTAGAAAAAAGGGAAGGAAATTTATTTTTGAGCCATGGTCACCCAAATTTGATTCGTGAAGACAGAAGCCTTATCTTGAGATCTACTCAAGAAAAGCGCGCCCAAAATCGGTATTAAATTTAAAAATTTCGACGATCAGGGCGTCAAATTAGTCGCAGCAAATACCGATGTGCTCCTGAAATTCTGCTTCTTGGTTTAAGCCGTACTGGCGCAGACAACGCGGACACAGTAGCTCTGTAGTATGGATATCAGCTCCGTCTTCGAACAACCCGTTGGGAACGTCGGAACCGGTCACGTTTGCATCTGTGTCGTCATGCCCTTCCTCGGTGTCTCCGTCGGCCTCGAGGTCGCCCAGTCCGTCGACGACAGTTCTGCCTCCAAAATGCCTGTATTCGGCTCCGCAGGTATGCTGTGTAGGGAAAAAAGAACAGCCCGCTGATAATCTCATTTCACAACGCGAATGTAATGAGGGGGGACAGAGCGCCCCCCTATTCAATCCAAAATGTGAATAAATAAATAAACGAGGAAAAAATAAGAAAGAATAGTTAGGCGACACAAAACCTAGCAATTTTAATTGTGCGCTCCATTAGATAGCAAAATCAGCGAGAGAGAGAGAGAGAGAGAGAGAGAGATGGAGAAAATGAAAATTGCACTCACGTTCGGTCGATAATATGTCCTAAATGGTGAGTCATAGTAACCTTTTCTGTTTTGCGCCATCTGTAAGAGAGTTATCAACATTAGTATCTTTAGTTATATTACTTAAATATAGTAACATCGGAATATACCAATATATTGTGTCTTAGCCTCCATCAACAAAACTAAGAAAGCAATTATGTGACGCCGCATTTTCGCGAATTAAGTCACCGCACGTTCTAACGAAAGCAAAGAGAAAAAAGTCTGATAGATCGGGAGATTTTCAGTCTGAATCAGGAGACTCCCGACGAGATCTGGAGTGTTGAAAGGCCTGGCAATATTTTATTATATTGGACTACTTCTGCTTTATCTTAGGTCAAAGTAGACTTAGGCTTTGATTCTTAAGTTAAGACCGATTTTTGGGCTACATAACTTTGTGAAACTTGCCCTAGATGAACTCAAGTTGTCGAACTAGAACGAAATCTTCCCCTCAGGCAAACTAAATATTATTCCTTGTATTTCATCGTGTTAAGCCCCCCCCCCCCCCCAGGGGCGGATTTAGGCCGTCTTCTGGGTCTTTCGGAAGACGGTCAGATTTTCAAGTTCACATTGACAGGTATCTATTTTTTCTGTCGGAAGACGGTCAAGAACGGAGGATGGATCAACAAAGACAATTTGGAAGACTGTCAGAAAATATATCTGGATCCGCCCCTGCCCCCCCCCCCCCTTTTACACTGGACGGCGTTCTTTCTGCGTCCCTCAGTACGGCTCTGTTTGAGAGTAAAAAAAAAAACAATACTTTACGTGCAGACATGGACCTAACTAGATTATATTTAGGTCCAAGGTGCAGACAACTGGCCAATCATTGAGCATTCATTTTGCAACCAAGTTAATGCTTGTGCCCCCCTTTTTACGACCACAGCGATGCCAGTTTCATGGTCGCACAAAAGACGCAGAATGGAGACCGTCCAGTGTAAAGGGGGTTTGAATGCATTTATGGGACTACATGTATGTACCTGTATTCGGAGACACTGCAGCTCTCTCTCAAGATCAGATATCTTCGACTGGGCTATCTCCCTGTCTCTCCGTTCTGCCTCGAAGTCCTCGGTCACCGTTCGAACCTGTTCTTGCAGGAGCTGGACATACTCATCCTCGTATCCTCCTCTTCCTCGTCCTCCTTTCGCGATCTCTGCCTCGAGATGACGCACGCGCTCTTCCAACTGACGTCTTACTTCTTCGTTTTGGTGAGTTTGAATTCTGAGCTGGCGGTTTTCGTCCTCCAACTGGAAACAACGGAGAACAGACAAGGCATAATCAGGCCCGTAGCCAGCAATTTCAAAAGTGGGGCTCTTTTTCTGAAAAAACTTCATGAACCTAGATCAAATTTTACCCAGAGTTAACTTTTCACACCAAAACTTTTGGAGGATGGATCAACAAAGATAATTTGGAAGACTGTCAGAAAATATCTCTGGATCCGCCCCTGAAAAGGGGCGGTTCTTTCGACCCCCCCCCCCCCCCCCCCCTGGCTACGGGCCTGATAATACATCGGATGCTACTTGAACTGGTTTAGATGCTGCATAAGATGAATGCACCACTGTCATTTTCACAACTTTGCACACACACAAGCACGCACGCACCCTACACAAGTACGCATACATGCGTGCACGCACAGTTTGTACCTTTGTCGGTCCAGCGGGATTTTAAGGAGAAAATTAAAGTTCGACACCAGATAAAGTTGCACATACTCACACGCACGCATGCACACGCAAACTGTGGATTTAGCCGTTTATCATTAATTTACTTGACAAGATCCTTTTACTGCTGTGCTTGCCCAGAAAAAATATTAAACAGAAATTTTGAGGACAATCTTGAAACAAATTCCCTTTCAGATATGCATGTGCAACTCTCACCTTCTCTAAATCTTCCTCTAGAGCAGTAATCTTCGCTTTTGACGCAAGTAACATTTTGTCAATTTCCTGTTGCTGTCCTACTGTCACGTGGTCAAGACTGACTTTCTGAAGTTCTTGTTTCAGTTGTTCTACAGTTTTCAGCAAACCTTTGATGTACGTTTCCCGTCCTTCATTGTACGACTGCCACTTCTTGTTGGCTGATGTTACCTGAATTATTTGGCCAAAACTTTCAATTTTGAGCATTTAGTCTTCAAAAAGCAACATATGCAGCACTTTAGCAGGTTGTGATGCCAACTTTTACAAGCACAACAATAACAGCAATGTAAATTATACAGCCGCATATTACAAGGATTTTTTGCAAATAATTATTCATCTATTTTTTGTGGAATGTGGAAGATATTTCACTCAGCATAATAATAATAATAATAATAATAATAATTATTATTATTATTATTATTATTATTATTATTATTATTATTATTATAACTAATGAATAAACGAAAAGAAAGGAAAGAGACCGACTCTAAATGATGCGATTAGAGCTGCATGCAGCAAATTTAAGATTTTGTTATAAGACATTTGCCCTGTCACTTGGGCATGAACAAATGGCACATTCATCAACAGCCTATATCAGTCAGAAGTAAAATGAAGCGTTCACTGAAAGATAGAATCATCCTTTCTGCATCAATATATTATTTCGCTGCCACGAGTCATCACTTACCTCTTCAAGTTGGCCTCTTAGTTGAGTTATCACCTGGCGAAGGCGCGCAGCCTCTCTGTTCTGTTCCTGTCAATAAACCCAAACCACCAATTTGATGACTGTTTTAAACTAGTCTTCATCAAAATTGCTTTAAATTAGCTTTTTATTTAAATCATCTGTGGTCTAAGTTTGTGATTATGTAAAAGCATGAAATATTTATTCATCTTGGCTCCCAGATGAAAAATATTTTCCGTTGGAATAGAAAAATTAGGTCAGAGTTATTTTTTGAGAGATGAAGTTGTAGAGAATGGTTCATTACTATAATTGCTAGTCGACAACAAACAAATACATTTTCTTAAAAAATTCTACAGGTTTCCACTGAACACCTATCCAAAGATGCTGACAAAATAACGAACTATATGTCCGTTTTTGAATTCTACATTTCAATTATTACCGCAAGAAATAAAAGTCACCAATTTCCGTCCTCATTACTTTAACATTGACTTAAAACGAATATATAGATCGTAATTTGGTTAATGGCGATGTATACAGCGTGCCTTAATAATTAAGGAATAGGGGCTTAATTGGACTGATGTGTTCAGAGTGATGAATAATACATTTTTTTGGGTTTTTTTTTTCACGTCAAGTTAACCACAAGTAGTCAAAATGAGCTAACTATGCAAACAAGGAAAGGGTGGATTGATAATTTATCAATTGATTTTATTTATCAATCTTACAGCTTGAAGGAAGAAAAGAGAGTAATTAATGTGTGGAATTCGGTTGTCAGATAACAAAGAGGAACTTACGCCTTTTTCACAGAAACCACGTCCGCCGGATTCCTTAGCCTCTAGCCGAGTCACCAAATTCTGACAAAACTGGGCTGTCTCTATCAACTTTTGTTTTACGTCCGCATACTCAGCGCTCAAAGATTGGCATTTTTCTTCCGAAGCACAGCGGGCCTTGTTGAGGTCGTTTAATTGAGCTTTCAAGGTCGCATTTTCCTTTCGCAATTCTTGAAAACTGTTGGTATTTTCCTTTATGAAAGATATTCATCATGACCAATAAAACTATTTTCTTCAATAAAATAATAGGAAAAAAAACATAAGGAGACGTAAAAAAATAATATAGTAGACTTTGTATAAGTTTTCACAGTATAACTCGAATTACCGATTTCCTAAAATAAATCTTGTGGACCAGATTTTTTTCTTTGTTACTAAATAAAACTTTCTAATTTTCCCAATTACGCAGAGTCTATTGTATAATCAATAATTAAAGATATTTAAAAGAAACATGCAAATGGAAATTTTAAAAGATAGGGAGTTCCTAATGTTAATAAAGTTTAACATGTCACCACTATTTCATCAAAGAATGCGCAACTGGGACAAAAATAATCATTTCAATCTAAATAAAGTAAATTCGATTTATTCGTCAACGTTTTACCACAAGTATTCAAAATTCGTTTTATTCGGCTGAGTTTAGTGATAGGGATGTACTTCAAAGCGATGCGTAGGTCCATGGATTGCGTCACACAGCTAGTTAAGATGTTTTCCGGGTGTATTGATATCAAATATCCTGAGTGGCAGTAATTAATTGTAAAATAACAAATGCAATCTAACAAGTGTTGATAAGCGGTGAATAACCACGATAACGAATATTACTTTGTCTTGCGACCCGGAATAACCTACAACCATCAAAGAGAAAAACTTTCCGACAGCTGTATTTAAATGAGCCGTTTATATTAATACAGCTGCTGGATATTTATGTTGAATGGGGACATCTATTCACCCTCACCATTACAATCTCAATTCCGATCCACGACAGATATAGATATAGCAAAATCTGACAAGTTTATCATATACAACCAAAAGATAAATATTACTAATATTAATTAATCATCACTAGTATAAAATGGATATTTACAATGATACATACCGAACTCGGCAAAGACCAACTCTCAGTGGACAAGCTCCCAAGATTTAATGTCGAGTCTTTAAATCGATCTACTTTCCGAGGAAGGCGCCGTGGGGGAGTAGGTTTGCCCCCCACGGTCGTCTCTGGATTCGCCGGGGGTTCTTCTTCGTCTTCTTGGTCTAATGTGGAGGACTCTGCGTGTCCTGCTGCCGCCATTACTTGAGAGCTGTCAAAATTTGAGACGGCAGGCAAATAAATAAATAAATAAATAAATAAATAAATAATTAAATAAATGATTTATTAATAAAAAGCTATCAAAAGTACAGTCATTTATTATACAATAAACGGTTTGATTGACAGAACAATTATATCATCACTATTATAAGTTTAATTGTAGCAAATCATTTGTCACATACTTTATCAACAATAAAGATCAAGGTTCAATATCACCGTCAAGAAAATATTTTGCTAATTCATCCGTGATATTAAACGGCCTAAAATATCCATTTTTGTTGAAGGTGGCCGGATTGTATTGATATAACACGTGTTCTGAATTATTACATTTAAGTGCAACTTGGTAGGTAAAAACAAACTGTAGACTATGCTGAAAATAAAGCTGACAACCTGACATACATTGCCCACCCTTCGTATTTTGACATTTTACAGACCGTTTCGCATAAGATCGTAATATAGCGTTTTGAATGTGGGAATCCCCATGGGGTTTCCTGACCTAGATGACCAGAACGAGGCTGATTGAGCTGGAAGTGGTGTACTGCACAAATGGAAGGACCAATAGATGTAGCCTATATGACGTATATGGCACATGTTTTTTAATCTCATAGTGTACCATAGTGTGCCAGTTGGTTAATATACAAGATGGTTAATATATATATAGGGCCTAAGACCTACACTATGCGGTTACCAAGAAAAAACTTCTAAACGAGAGAGAGAGAGAGAGAGAGAAGCTTATCTGAAATAAAATATTATTTGTCATGTAAGGCCTACTAGTATGTGTGGAAGCTGGGCTACATAATTTTGACAAGTTCATGTAGCTATGGACAAGCCTATTACACGGTTTATGTCCTAACACTTTAATTTGAAGCCTTCAGGATATCAAATTGTAAATAAATACAATTCAGTTACCTTCCAAAATCAATCTCAAGTAAAAATACACAACGGGTAACGCGAGTTATAATTGAAACAATAGATGTAGCCTACTGTAGCCATATTGCCATTGCAATTTTCTAATAAAATAATATAAACAGTATCCGTTCTTTGACAAAACCTAGCTTTCTACCCTTTTAGACCAAACAGCTATGCAGCCTACTATCACGAAGCCTTAAATCTTTGAATACCACGAGTAATCTAATCTCACATTGAAAATTTCTACAAACCTAATGTACATTCTCCATCTTGTATAGTAGTACTTCCGGATTCGTTCGTGGACGGGGAATCCCCTTTTTATTGATTTTTATATGAAGGCGAAAGCCTCGCTTTTGGAGAAACGACTGGATAGGCCAAAAATGGCGGAATATGGCCCCTCATACCAGGAATATATACTCCATAAATAACACTTTTCTTGGCGATCTTCAAGCGAATAACTGACACCTATGCCTTATTAAGGCTGTGTAACTGAAAGTTAGTTTAAAAGTCGACAAGGAAATTTAATACATGAAGAGTAGATATATATTGGACTTTGTACATATCAATAAAGTTTTCATCTATGTTCTAAAATTCATGGCAAAATTATAACTTTCTGGCTCGTATTTCTCCGCTTGAATACATTTTCAAAAACTTTGTTAAAATGGCAATTTATGAACATTTTTGTAGCATGCTTTTCCACAACTCACTGTAGTGATACCGTAGTAGTAATTTGAAGTGCTTCTTGATAACAGCTAGTAGCAATTAATTTGCTTAACTAAGCATTTTGATTTGTTTTTTGCATAATAGTTTTAACTAAATGTCTTTATCTGTTCTGTCCTTATCTGTTTTAACTAAAGAGCCGTTCAATCTGAGTGGTAGATAAGCCAAAAAGAAAAATTACACGCTGAAAATCTGGAAATAATTACACAAAGATAAAACGCTGAGATTCCGAAGTAGTTGAGCTGTAATTTGAATAAAAATAAACAAGACTGGTACACAGCATGTGTAGTACACATACTGTACTGTATCTCAAAGGTCACTATGGATCCATGGACAAAAGCACCTACGATATTTCAGAGGAAGAAATCGAACATTCGGTCTTAATTTTAAAGGAAATGTAAGGCTAATGATCTGGACCAGTTCCATTTTATCTGAATCAGAAGTGATGAAGGGAATGACCGAGTGTGCAGCTGGCTGTAATAAAAAAGAATTGCACTCTCATTATTCATGTTTATTTTTCTTAGACTCTTTTGTTAGAGTATAACCGCCAGAGGATCATTGCCACCCCTTTAAAAAAGAAAATAAGTAAATGAATAAAAGCAAACAAACAAAAACAGGCCATGTGCCAGCATCAAAATACCTTTGAAAATAAACCTTGATTTCTGGTGCTAATTGTGTGGAATTCTTCACTGGTGAAACCTTATGACTTTTCTCAAGCCCAAGATCAAAATAATATACAAATACACAATTTCATTAGAAGATCAGACAACGTCAGGGAGAAGCAAATATTAAAATTAAGGTCCTGATTTCAGCAATTCGCTCGAAAATTCCCATCAATTGCAAAAAAATAAAAAATAAATAATAATAATAATAAAATAAATAATTAAATAAATGAATAAATAAATAAATAAATTAAAAAACGCGCGTGAATGACGTTCAGAAATGAGCAACGTCCTTAATAATTAAACATCTACACTTTCAAACCTTCTTCGTTCTTATTAGTCTAAGCTGGCAACAAAAACATCCACTACTATCCTGATTTACTTTTAACACGTGTAAAAGAAGAAAGGGGGTTCCCCTAAAAAAAATCTCTTCTTTTCACGCGAGATCCAAGTCGTCGCTATTAACACCGTATATTGAGCAATAACCAGAAAACATAACATTAGTACTTCTGATACAGATACGAAATATCTATGAGTTAATTTATCTTTTTATTTTTGTTTCCTATTTAAGGGCGGTTTTACTAACATTTGGAAGGGGGATTTTTGCACTGAAACTTCCTAACAATAACAAACCGCATAGGCTCCTGATTGACCTGATTCTTGCGTATCAGCCAACATGCGTGCCTATAATCGCTTCTAATTTAGTCAATTAAGACAGCGCCTACATATATAGTTAGACAAACGGAGAAAATAAATTCACACGCCGCTACAATACGTACCTCTGGTTGTCAAATGTTCACACGGTATGACTTACTCGGCAAATTCTAATTCCGGAGATGATGATTAAAAATGTGTATTAATAATTACATGTAGCATTGCATCATGACACAGTCATGGGCCTTCGCAGGGGGGTCAATGGGGTAACTTGCCCCCCCCCCCCCCCTGGAATTTTGGCAGGCACGTTAATTGCGGGTACCCAGCCAATTATCTCCCCCTACAATGACTTTCACCCCCCCCCCTGGAAAATTTTCTGCGGACGCCCATGGACACAGTCACAAGACAAATAAATGGCCATTGTTGGATAATGCCAATCTTTGCAACTATGCATGTTGTATGTTTTGTCCCTTTCAAACGAAGTCATAGTTATAAATACATAAGTTTTGAGTCATCAACCAAAGGTAAAGTACAGTAATAGTTAAAACGTTATGTTTAATGGGTTATTTAAACATATCTTTCTCGATAGATATACATGTAGGTCAGAGCTGGGCGGCGTACTTAATATATCTGCCGATAATAAAGAAAAACGATTCACCTTATATGTTCTCATAATAATAATAATAATACATTTGCCCCCTTTTCTCTATATCCCCTGTTTATTTTGTTTTCTATGTGTTTTTGTCGAATACCCCTTTCTTTAGTGTCGGTGGTGTAAGATAACAGGACAGAAAAGGAGGTCAGGAGAGGTCAAACGCCTACTATAGGCTAATACAGGTATATGTATTAACTCCACTGCATCTAGACATTTCACACACGTAATGAAGTGACGCCATTTAACAACATTCCGGATCCCTTTCAAAGGGAAACGAACTAGGGTTTTAAAATATCGTTTTCGTTCTCGCCCTTCCAAAAATGTCGTTTTCGTTATCATTCTACCACTTTAAACTCAGACTAAATATTTTCATGTTTAATACAGAGCAAAGATAAGATTAGGGTGAGGAAGAGGATGGGATTCGTGGGGAAACATAGAAAGAAGAAAAAACCGTAGGCCACGAAAGAACACAAAAAGTTAACCAAATACATGCACATGTACATGCACTACCCCACCGAACACTTTCTAAACAGCTGCCTTTTTACCGCCAAGTGATATCTAAGGTGCGTAAGTAGGGCGATCAGGACTCTGAAGTTATACTTGATTTCAGTGAAGGGTGGAGGTTGACAAAAGTGCTGCACTCACTTTCTTTCTCAGTTGCGGCTTGGTTTTTATGGGAACTCGACTCGCACTACAGACTGGATTGTATGCTGATATTCAAGATGTCTGACGTTGTATTATTTCAAGCGATGATTGTGGGAATTCCCCTTTTTCCGATTCAACAAAAGGCGGGAATTCTCTATTTTAGCTGTCTTGCTTCTCAGCTAATCAATTTCAGTTATTCTTCTGTAGGGTTGTCATTGCATTTATTTCTTTGTAATTTACCCATGTATACCTGTATAATTTATACACATAATGTTTTGGTTATTTCCATTAAACGTAATTGTCAAAAACAATGCATCTCTATTCAGAGCTAGCATGTACACAATAAATTGTCCCGGAGATTTGAAGACAGAATTTACCGAAGCATGGATATAATACTAAATAAAGTACAAAAAAAAAAAAAAAAAAAAAAAAAACACTTGTACCTGCTCTTGAAACTGATACATCATCATCATGTTATCTTCATATCATCATCATATGATACATCACTGATACATAAACTATTATTATGGAAGATAAAGCTATAACTATAGGGGTTAGCTGGTCGAAGCCGACTTTATGGGCAGTTTCTTGTAATCAACAATGGCGAGTGGAAGGTCTATTAAATAGCTACTTAATAGCAATATCAGCAAAAACATCAGCAAAAATAATATGTGGGATTTGTGTAGGAAATATAATCAACAAAAATTGTCAATTTGCTTCCCTGCTTTCACTTTGTGAAATAAAGAAAAATAATCTATACTTATGTGCCACCGACTCAATTGGGAATTATCAAAGCATATTACCTTTAACAACAGGTTAATTTTAATCACGTCATTCTCATCAATGATTTTATGAGGATGATCCACAAAAACTAAACAATGGACAGTAAACCACGTGACCCCCATTATCTCTAATTTTATCCCCTTCTCCATCTCTAACAAGCTTAAAGTCCGGACCTATAGAACCTGCAACGGCAACGGTCTCAGTTTGCCAAATGTTACTAGAAAAATAAATCTACGACCTGGAGTCGGTGTACAGTAGGCCTATAGTCATGCTTTGCTGCGGCGTGAGTAAAAAGCGAAATGACACAAAACCAAACAATGTTTCCATCCGATATTACAGTAAATTCCTTTGTATTTCAAAGAATGTTTATGTATTACAAAAGTAAATTGTATTATCAGACATAATTTACTATCCAGCTCTTTTGCTTGTTTTTGTTACATTATCTTTTGTCTTATTTGTCAATCCACCATTGAATATTTCATTATTAGGCAATCTCTAAAAGCATTGTTTTCAGTTAGAAACATAGAATATTATTCAAATTACAGCATACTTAGATCATGTCAAAAACCCAGTTTGCTTGTGTTATACACGCGACAGAAACTTGGAATTTGATTGTGAAATAAAACCAATCAAATAAAAAAAATATGTGCAACTTTTACATTTATCTTCTCCTATCATGAAAACAATTTCTATATTCACTGAATCTTAATCTTGCACTTAACAACTTGCTTTTTTTTTTACTTATTTGATTCTACTTAACTTAGCACTTGTAATTAGTGAAGGCGTAATCCATTAAATTTACAATTATCGTGGTGCACTCGGTCTCAATCAGTACCCGATCTAGTGAAACATGACACGTTGAGAGGAGTCATCACTTAGTATCTGTTATCTATCAGGTCACGCAATTTGATGAAATTACTGCCAAAATAAAAAAGTACAGAATTTTTTTTAAATCGTCAACTTCCTTTGCCAATGTTTATTCCAAAACTTTGAAATCTGTTTACGCAAAGACAAATATGATCATACTGAAAATAAGTAGGGTTCTTCCTGGATCAATTACCAATCTATAAAAAATTACCCATGTTAATTTTAAAGCTTTGGTTTTTTTTTTTTTTACATATTGACAGTAAACATGATCCTAATGAAAATCAATAGGTTTCATCCTGGATTAATTATAAATCTGCATAACCAAAAATTAAGGCCTCCATCATGAAACAAAAATGTGACTACAAACAAACGAGCAGACCAAACATACTTATGAAAATATTTCCAAAGTAATAATATTACAAAATGATACATTTATTTGAAATCTAAAATTCCATTTAAATTGTTCAGTAGACTTTACATATAAAGAGACAAGCACTCATTAAAAATCAGAATTATCAAGTTATATGAAATCTAAAATGTTAAAAAGATTGTGATTCTTAAAAAAAACAGCCTAACTCTCACATTAAACCAAATACACGTAAGAATAACAATTATAAATTTTTTTAATATAATGTTTTTACTCTTTAAAGTTTTCTGTTAATTTAATTGAGCGGATTTTTTTTTCAGGTTTAAGTTTACTCTCAACCCGCAAACACAGGATGTCTCTATGAGACGTTTCCTAGTAGGTGTATTGTAATAAAAAGGATTAATAATTATAATAATAATAATAATTTATTGAGCATTAAAATGTGTACAGTTACATTTTACAAGCTCTCTAAACTACAGTTTTACATAAATTGTGCGCATACGCTTAAATAAGTATAACTATAATTAATAGTGACTAATAGCATTACACATCTGTATGTTTTAATCAATAGTCTTTTTTCACAAAACTGAGGTGACATTTAAATAACTTTTTGATCCATCATTTAGGCGTTAATAAATGTATTTATGGAAATTGAATTTGAAATAAAATACAAACTGTCTGTGCCTTTTTGTTACGATGTAGATCCCTTACATTTCGGCAGACAACTCCCCGTTTTTGTAAGTTTTGTGATATATTTTCTATAAAGTTATTCCATATCTCTCATCATAATCAAGGAAAAATTGGACATTTACTTGCGTACGTACTATTAAATTCTTCTGAGATTGAAATTCTTTTTTTGCATTTTATTTAGTCCTGATAACATGCTTATATTTATTCTTTCTTTTATTTCTAGGTTGTAGAGGAGTGAGCCAGAATTGAAAACAGTTTGTCTTTACAAATTTGTATCATTTCTTAGAATTAAAAAAAATACCATGCACTATCACCCAGCCGTATTTTACATTATAAAAATTTTTTAATGTACACACAATGGATAATAGAAGTGTCACCCCTTGAATCAGAGTAATCAAAGCAGGTAGATCTTGAGTAGTTATAATGCCTGGTCTACTTATAATGTGACTAATGAGTATAAAACCGCTGTACCATGGTATTGTATTGTTGGTCTTTTTGTGAAATTTGATGGTAATAAAATGATACCAGGAGCAAATCATTCCACAGTCATTTATCTCCCCTAAAGTACTGGTTCAGTAGGGGTGACACTTCTATTGTCCAGTGTGATTAATACTGAATATGCAATTTGTGGCTGGATACGGACGCTGTGCCCCCCCCTCAC
>NW_019774125.1:254966-320625 GCF_001039355.2 Lingula anatina
TTTTTTTCTGTACTCATAGGTGGCCTACAAAACTAAACATAGCCATGTGCGACAACGACAAGAAAAGGGAACTCCCGCCAGGATTTCAGTGCGAGCGTGTACTGTACAACACGACTGTTTTTCGGAAAAGCCCCGGGGCCGGAGAGTGCAACTTCAGAGAATCCCACGAAATGGTTGCCGTGGCTTGTGAGAAAAAACGCACATGGGGGTAGTAGGGGGGTCATCCTAAATCAATGGTAGACTAGATCAATTAGGATCAGCAGAGAGAGAGAGAGAGAGAGAGAGAGACGTACAGTGACAAATAATTGTAAAACACTGTTCTAAATATGCAGTAGTAATGGCTTTTAAGGGGTTACATATTTAAACGGAAAAAGTGCGAAATGACAAGTCAAACACACAGTAACAAGGATTTTGATGAGTTTAATGATATACTCAATTGATAGAATTGATAGAATGATGCGTGCGTATGTTTGCGTGTGTACACAACAATCTTTAATAGGCATTAAAAGGAAAGTGCATTTTACCTCATCATATTTTTTTCATTTTAAAACTTGATGAGAATTAACATGCATAGCTTCTTCTAGTCATTCCATATATATATATATATATATATAAAGATAAGGAGAGGGGGGTAGAAAAAGAGTTGGAAAAAGCAATGTGGTTACATATATGAATATATATATATATATATAAATATACATGTATTTATTCATTATACTTTTAATATCACCTGTTGTGATAATTGACTGATATGTGTATTTGTTTTACTGATGTCAGGAAGAATCTCGCCTATACAGTATATCCCTGGAAACTTCATAATATTAAGAAAACTTTTTTGATATAGTTATATTTTGTATATGATTTTGTATTTGATAAATTAATGTTTACATAAGAGTTTTTCATATTTTTTCATTTAGTTTTAGTATATTGCTGTAGAGAATTGGCATCCAATTCTCTTCCTTTCCCTCCTACACTTATTTTATATCTAAGCTGATAGCATGATATTAAGAAGTTTTTTTTTTTTTTTGGCGTATTTGCATTTTGTAAATGCTTTTGTAATTAATAAATTAATGTTTACCCGATATAAAATTATTGTCAAAAAGCCAAGCCATTATACAGATTAAAAGATACGACAATTTGTCAAAAAAATAAATGTTTTTTTTTCTAAAGCTTTTTCATTTTCTTCCATTTAGTTATATTGTTATGATTAGACACTGTGTCTGTGTATATTTTGTCTGTCTGTCCCAGTCGTCGCCGTTCCTGTGGCTGTCGCCGTCGCTGTCTGAAACATGACGATTGCCCCATAAGTGCCAAACCGTATTTTTGTTTTATTTTAAATTTACTGAGTGGCTTTGTTTGGTAAAGAGGCAGGTTGCTAGTTTACAGTTACGGTATTTATTTATTTATTTATTTATTATTATTTTTTTTTTTTGCACAATTATTTTGGTGATGTTTGCTTAATATTTCAATGACAAACCGTATTTCTGTTTTGTTTGGTAAAAAGGTGGGTTGCTTCAGAAAATCTGCAGGATCGTAATCTTTTTTTTTTGTGCAATTTTGGCAATTTTAATTAAAAAATCGAAATTAAAGGTGTTTACGCCCATAAGTACCAAACCATATTTTTGTTTAAGATCAAATTTACTGAGCGGCTTTGCTTGGAAAAGAGACAGGTTACGATCAACATGGTTAAGTTGGTGCCAGCAGTCCATTTATTTAAATAATTTGTTTAATGATGTAAAATAAATGAAATCTTTTCTAAAGAGCTATATGTGGAGGCATGGCCTTTAGGCATGTTATACTAATAACAATAATTTATTGAACCGATAAAATATACAAAGTATATGATATCGAGAATCGTTTGCCTGTAAAAGTAGTTATGTTATGAATCCCTGCAATATTTTGCATGAGTGTCGTACCTGATGTTGATATGACATAATTAACATAATTTAGTGCTGCATTCCATACTCATTTGCATGGAAACGTTGACTATACAATACAGTACAACTATACAGTATGACATGATCGTACAAGTACTATATACGTACCTCAACGTATGAAGCCTCGGCCACAACCGGACGCACGAATTTTAGGATCTTACGGCCCCTGCGAATTTTGGGTGCAGTGGAGGCCGTGGAGTTCGTAGAGATAGAGGAAGTTTGAAATGGAAAGGCGCAAGTCTGCCTTGCGAGTCGCAGGGTCCACGTGAGAAGCAGGGACGCTAATTGCAAGGTACGATTTACTCATTTCTTGAGTTTGTCTTGCTACCTGCATACGTGGCAGGCACACACCATTTATGAAGAGAATGCTACTCACGGCGTAAGTAATTTCCTTTTGCTTCACACTTGCCTCACACGCTTGTAATGACGTACTGACCGCGTACGTCAGTTTTGCCTCCTGTTCTCCCCTTCTTTCTTTTTCCTCCTCCCTTCTTTTCTGCTCTCTTAGCTTCTTTCCCTTGCCTTTTGCAGGCATATTAGAAGCTGAATTGAGCAAATTAAAAAATTTTGGAAATGTTGTACAAGCGACGTTATTTGGCACAAGCGACGTTATTTGTCGAGACACGAGCGTGCATCGTAAGCATGCCTTTTATACTTCTGGCGTGTAGGGGGGCGACGCACTTCCGCCGTGCTTTCGACTTTGTTCGTTAGCTGTGGGGGCGTGCGTCGTACTCAACACGCAAAAGGCACTTGCTCCTTCATTGTTTACAACGTGCGTCTTGGACCACGCACGACTCACTTGCGTGCTTCTCGCAAACTCCTTGCGAGTGGAGCAAGTTACGTTTGCGGCCTCGCTGTTCGCAGATTATTCGTAGGATCTTTTGGACATGTCCAACTTCCTCCGTACGTGCTTACGGGCTGTCTGCGGACTCCAAATTTCGCAAGAAGGACTTGCGCTGCACGTGAGATTCTGCGCAAAATTTGGACGCAAGCAGACCGTTATAGCCCGTGCGGCCGGTTGTGACCGAAGCTTGAAATTACAATACTGAAAAGAAGCAAATTTGGGGGGTTTCAGAAAGGTTTTACATTACAATATAATAAAATCAAGTAAATGAATCGAGAAATAGCCGCCATGAGGTAATAAAATACGAGGGAGTGGCATGAGCATGATTTTGTTAAGCTCGCCAAATACGCGGGCGTGGCTATGCACTGAAAATCCGTCATCCAAATCGTCATATCTTTCAAATCCATTACAGGATTAAACGGTCTTCCTTTCATGTAGGGTCCGCCATATTTGAGCCCTGGACCAGTTAATACGCGGATCTTCTATTCTGAAAGGCCCCTAAGAGGTATCAGTTTTTCGCTGGTACCCTGCATGTGGGAGAATAAGTGATTGGTGTCTGTATGTTTGCCAGCTTAGCTGTCTAAATTATGCCGTTGTGTCATTTCTGGCATACAATTTCCAACTTTCACTCCTTCATTTATTTCACGCTACTTAGTTGCATTGTCATAAATCAGATAATTCCAAGCAGTTTGCAGGAATCATCTTCATGCGTTTGAGCATGCACATTCGCACAAACGCGTCTGCACCAGTGCACGTGGGCCTTTTGTCGCGTCTTAACTTCAGTCCATGTCATTTGTCACCAAATTTAAAACAATCCGTCTAAATTCAATTCTCCACAGACGATGACGCGCATACCAATTTTAACTCATTTTCCGCAGTTGGGTTTCATGCCAATGCTGTTTCTTATTTTCATGCAATATTAATTTTTTTCATTCAATGTTGTTTCAAATTTTCATGCAAATTTATTTTTGATTTAAGGATGTTTTATATTGTTATGCGATATTAATTTTTTTATTAAAAGCACAACCTTTAAATATTTGCTGTAACATCTTGGGGGGTAAACCGACAACAGCTACTTATTTAACTTCCTTGTTGTCGTCTGTCAAAGAACCACTGAGTACGTGTGTACTACTCAGCGTGCGCTCTGCATCCTTCGCACTAATCTACATGTGGATATAATGTCTGGCTTAATAGACTTTGTTAGGTGAAATAATGGTATGTCGAGATCGACCCGAGTTCACAAGGTGATCCCGACGAGGTTAAGGACGTATTTTTCTAAGTAATGTAGTTTGGCGCGCAACCGGCGCGCAAACTTGCGTCATTAAATCCGTGTAAGATTGTAATAATAAGTAAAACATGTGTAAAAGCCACTTCTTGTAATGACTCGGGGTCAGTTGTTGAATATAGCGGCGTTACGTTAACTTAGCCTTGCGGTTGACTTGGTTTCTGTCGCACGCACTTACGTGGTGGAGTTTTAGACCAAGGTTTACTTGTGTAAGTGCGCGTAAGTGAGAGATTGTTGAGTGAAAACATCCATCGGTTAGTACGTCCAGTACGTGTCCTGGAGAGGTCGCCAAATATGTTATGAACCTTTTTATACATATGAAATAAATGTCCTAAACTTATGTAAATTAAGTATGCTTAATTCAAGCGTGGGCTCGAAATGAGACATTACGTGTTCGACTTATTTAGCAGATAACGCAATCTGAAGATCCCACTGTTCGTGTCAGATTTATGAAAGGTCGCACAAAGAAAACCCCAAGTCTACAAAATGACCAGTTAAACTATTAATTCGTCGACTTCATATTTTAAGTTAAGTCTCCAAGCCTTAGCTCTCCAAAATCACGTCTCCTCCGTGCTCCGTCTCTCCCAATCTCCCCCTAAGGTATCAATCCCAATCTTTTATATACACATTTATCTTAGGTGAATCCAATAAAAGCCTGTGCGTCAACCAACTTGTTTTTCTCTTCAATATACAATTAACACTACCATAATTGTACTAGTATTTCTCCCTTTGCGGTGCAAATAACCTTTATTTCAAACTCATTAACAATTTTAAAACCAAAACCCGTAAAGGCACAATTCAACAGGAATTATACTTAAGATCGGCGTTTAGCACTCAAATTGACGCACTCAGCGAAATTCTGTCATATGCAATTATCCTTACCGGGGGAATAGGTCAAATAATAGAACGCGGAAACTCGCCATAACTCTTGGAAAATTACCGGTACTGTCTCGTGGATTTCTTCCTTAGTCATGTGAAAGAATTTGGGGGGGGGGGGGGGGGGGGNAAGAATGATCAGTTGCTCAATGTTAGTTCACGTATCAGTTTTCATATTTATCAAACCAATGTAGATATTACAGACGAAGAAGTTTTAAAATGGTCAATGTGGGAGAAACGGATAGTGATCAATCATGTCGGTATGATGTGATTTTTACATGATTGCACAACTTAAGAGTCGTAAAAACTCCGCGTGTGGACATCTCTAAGTAATTTCGACGGGACTTCGTGAATCGACTTACTTCCTGATAGGTTATCCGTGTTTTATATAAATGGTTAAGTAGCGCAAGTCAAGAGCTGATTAGTATTTCTACAAGGAAGCACACAGTTGACTTTAATTAGCATTGAAATTGAATGGATCCAATTTTCTTACTTTGACTGAGGTGGTTATTTTTTTTTAAGACTTCAAAATGAATTTAAACAAATAAACGAATGTATAATTACAGTTATACCGCTCGAGGCGCAATATGAACTGTATTTACAGAAAACAAGTCAAAAATCGTTTAATTACAGATTGAGAAAAGTTCTGATCTAAATACTTTTTCTTGTTTCTGGAGTTAAACGGTTGATTTTACTGAATTTTACGTTGCTGACACTAAATGAAATGAAAAAAAAAGTAAAAATTAGAGCGTCGCTTTAGGTGCTAATGACTAACAGGATTGAAAAAAGTGTTCTTTGTATTTTGATTGAATCAGGCCATTTCAAATACACTATATAACATATTTTCAACAAAGTTGACCTAGAAAGTGATTTTCGAATGGTAAATTACAAAATTAAAAAGATCCACTTACTTTCCACAAAATATATTCATTTTATTCATTTGATAACTGAAACTATGAAGAGGTATATCAAACGTATAATAGTACACAGCATTATATTCGGCTGAAAACTTGAACTGTGAATGGATGTTTACAGATAAAGAATAAAAAAAAAACAGTTAAATCCCATCAGTAATCTTAATGATTAAAAACCACAATAATTTCTATAAAGTTCACATGAACTTAGTCATGTCACGCACATAACAAGTCACCCAACTTAAAAGCTTCGTAATGAAGCCTAAATCTAAGCTAGCCTTTTGTTTCGAAATATTCTTTCTCGATGAAATGTGCACTTACCGGTAGCCAGCACTTCCATTCCTAAGACTTGCAATCCTGTTACACCTGCAGTATTGCCCATCATTGCTAGACCACATGTACAAGGCTGTCAAGCAGCAATATCGCCCGGCGCTATTCCTGAATGCGCCATGGCCGAGACAACAACTACGATGGCAACAGTTGAATGACTGCATGGATTCTTCATAACATAATTGTAACTGACCAGATAAATTATATTGCCTGTCCCTAAGATGCTGGTTTATATAAACTGAATATTTGGGTTCTAACTTGTAAAAAAAAACAGATTCATAACTAGAGGATCAGAGAGGCGATACCGCCTCCGAATATTGTACCACCAGCTGGAGCAAGCGCATTCGTATAGACCCCCACATACACAAAATAAGGGACACAGCCACCAGTTTTGTGCTCCACAAGCTGTAAAAATGCAATCAACAAGAATTTTTANTTTTTTTACAAACTCTATGGCTTTAGGCCTTGTATATATCTCTTGAAATATCTCTTTTATTGAAAGCAAATTGGTGTATAATAATAATATTTGAACTGTAACCATATGCCTTTGTTGTTAATTTCGAAGGACCGGGATATACTTTCCCTGTTTCAACATCATATTCCCACGTCCCGTCCGGGGTCGTGCGCCGACGCGGCGACCCCGCGCGTTACAATTTATATAAACACTTGAAAGAAGTTCTGTTTCAGAGTGCAGCATATGCAGTGAAAATAGTTAATAATATGTGACTGTTTTCAGTAGAACTTTTTCAATTTTGATGTACACTGGGACTACCGTTCCTGTCACGCCGGTATTAATAATAAAAAAAAATATATTACAACTTCAATTTAAAGAAATAAGCAAACGATTTATATAAGCTTTATTTGGTCATGATAAAATTACTTTTAAAATGACTTTCATTGGTTAAATGATTGGAAAGACACCGTCCCCGTGAGTGCGAGCCAGCTGCCAAACTATATGTACTTGTACGGTGGGCAACGGGCACGAAAAAGTTTTAAACTTCAAACTCTTGACCTAGGTTGATCTTAGTACTAACAGTAAGGCTGATAAAGTGACCCCTTTGTTTGTATCTGCACTAAAATAGATAAGTAACTAACAACATGCACTTGCAGGGTTAAACATTCCGTCTTATCATGCCATAGAAGGCTTATTTATATTTCCCTTTCTTTGCTGTCCCACTTATTGGAAGACTGAGATCTAAACTCACCGAGCATCTCTTTTAAATATATGTATTAATAATCAATTATTTGTGCGAAGTGCGACAATGAGTATAAAACGAATAGGTGTGTGTGACTCATTTAAGTATGTGTGACGTGCTGCTATCATACTTCCTAGTTTACAAGAAGGAAGTGACTGTGTGTACTAATTATAAAAATACAAGCAAAATGGCGGTCTGTCGCACCTGCCCCAGTTCTGTAGGATCAAGATATGCCGGCATTCTGATCATGCTGGTTTGGATAATTAAATTTAGTTCAGTTGAAGGTAAGTTTAATTGAATGGTCTGGTGCATGTATAGTACAAATAAGATTTCACACAGCGCGTAGACTAAAGGAGACAACAAAATAAACAGTGAAGACCGAACAAGGTGGTGCTTTTGTAAAAAATGTGAGGTACATTATAATGGGCAATACAAGTCATTGTGCAGGCACGCTCAGCAGCGAAGTATCCCAAGGCGGGGTGTGGCAGTTACGGGTGATCACCTGACTTTGCAAACTGTAAATACTACAGGTAGTACAGGTATATTTTACTGCACGAGTGTAAGATAAAAATGAATACATCTCTGACTTGTAGGGCCAAGGTATGCTGTCCTGACGCAGCAGTATGCCAGCTACATGTATATACCGGTACATGTAGTAATCAGTTTTGGTTACAGTACCCTGTGACCGCCAGAGCCATCTCACATATATTGTCGTTAAAATGCTAATCATCAGCTGATACATGAAATGAGCCGAGATGACGTCATATACAAGCAATAATTTTTATATCATATGCATGTAACACGATATATAAGTGATCTTGAAGACCATAAGGTGGTCCATGCAAGTTTGGATTTACCCCCGACTGAGCGAAGTTATAAGCATCCCCAATAGTGTTGAACCTGCACCTTTTTGTTTGTCATACATGCCTTGAGTTGACTTCAGGGTTCAGTATGATTTTAGTTTACCTGCACATCTGTCGCATTCTACAGTATGGCTATCAAATTCAAGATTGCTGTTTGAATATTCTAGAGCTTGTTATTTTGTTACTACATACATGTATACATTGTCAACAGATTTTCAAGTTTTAGAAAATGGATAATGGATGCCTTGTGTGGGGCGTGTAACAGTGTTCTGTCTTTTAGGTATATGCAGTGAACCCGACATCAATGCTCTACCAACGGACAGCAGGTGCCCTCGACCATTGTTGAAAATGCGACTGTGTGGTACGAGGACGCCAACTGTATGCGCCAGTAAATATAAACCCATCATTACGCTATATTTTAAATACAACTTGGTCCTTTTTTTTCGTGTACAAATGTGCGTTTTTTTGTTCATACTTAAAAGTAAACAGCATTAAAATTTACATTTTTATATATCATTATTCATAAATCAATGTAAATTTATAAATCAATGTGTATCCGTTATTTCAAATAAATGTACAAATAGTTGTTGATAAGACTTTAAATACACAGTAATTTAAAGATAACTAAAATATAAGATGTTACTACATATCGCTTACATACTTTTTCTTTTTAAAATGCGCATTGTGCTCTCATTATTGATATACACTGCACATGTGTAAGTAGAAAGTGTTCCATTTTAATGGGATTTTAGTTGTTTTGTATAAGGTATTCCAGATATACTGTATCATGAGCAAATACTTGCATTATATTTTCAGTGCCACAAAATGTGACTCAAGTGTTCCATGGATACAGAACAGACGGTGCATCAGAGATGAGGGACATCAGAACGGTAGAGCAATGTGTTAATGGATGTATACAGAGTCCCACCTGTTTCGCTGCGGACTGGAATATAGAGTGGAAAGGGTGCTGGTTTCATGGAAGTGGTTCATTTTGCAGTAGGCCAATACAAGACTCTACTGTTGATCATTATAAAATCAAAACATGTAGCAGTTCAGGTAAGGTGATATATTGGGTATATTCAATATGCCAGTGTAGCCATACACATACATTTAATAATTAATTTTATACATTTATTATATAACGAAGACGTAACGAAGACTTAAAACTTAAAATATTGATATTTGTAACAAATATAGGTCTATATTGTAAATGATAAATACGTGTACTCTTGGTTACAAATTCTATTAATTCTGAAGATCATTATAAAATCAAAACATGTAGCAGTTCAGGTAAGATAATATCATGGGTATATTCAACATGCCAGTATATCCATACATGTACCTTAAAAGTACTTTTATTATATAACGAAGACTTAAAACTTAAAATATTGATATTTGTAACAAATAAATATCGTAAATGATAAATGCATGTACATGTACTCTTGGTTAAAAACCCTGATTTTGAAGATTTCTACACAATGTCCAAATGTTTTTGAACTTTTGTCAGTTAATTCATTATTTTATATATTTATTATTTTTCTTTTGTAAACATATGCAGTTTCTTCTTCTATGAAATAATTTTTTGAAATCATGGTTTTATTAACCACAATATTAATCACTGGTAATGATGTTGCTTTCCTTTATATTGCAGGATGGGAATGCAGTACACAGTGTAGTTATGGTTGTTGTCGGCAAGGGCATTTACAAAATCAGCAATCATGTTGCTACAACCGTGAGTAGTTTTTAGGTCGTAAGTTTTTTTAGAATATCATTTAGTGGAGATTATTAAGCTGTGTTTGTAACAATATTCCAAATTATGTTAACATTGTAGGGGCTCTACTATTTTTCGAGCTGAGTCATGTTTATCATTATTATTGTATCAAATATTATTATCTTTATGTCCCCATATTATATTGCAAGAATTCAAAGACGACTTTTCGGAATATACATGTACCTGAATATACAACGTTTCTATACTTACAGCTGAAACATGCCCTGACCCTGGAAGAGGAGAAAATGTAACGTCTCATGCATCATCTGGACCTTACAACATTGGGGAGGTAAAACAATACACGTGTAGTCGGGGACACTTTCTCGAAAATAATTCCACATCAAAGGCGTTGCTTTGTCAAATCAACGGTACATGGAATGATACTACTGCCCAGTGTAAACCCGGTCATTGTACACCACCAGATGTCGGCAACAACGCAACGTCATCTAAAGTTCCGCCATACCACGTGCACCAACACGTGGACTTTGAATGCCCCATCGGTCAAGTGTTCCCTGATCGTACTTCCGTAAAGATGGTCACCTGTACCACGAATCTAACATTTAACGCATCGATCCCAAATTGCTCACGTGTGGAGTGTCAGCTGCCGATGAACTTGACACATTTGACGCCACGAGAAAGTGGACCGCATCTCTTTGAAGACCACTTGCATTTAGATTGTGATACCGGGTACGTCCTACCCGTTTCTAACCAAACATCTATCAGTTTAGTTTGCATGGAAAATGGACAGTTCAACCAAACTATGTTACGTGCATGTGAACCAAGGGCTTGCCCTTTACCTACTCATGACCAAAACCTCACAATGAATGGGTCAGCAAGTTTAAGGTATCCAGACTCTAAATCGTACCATTGTCCTAAGGGATATTTATTTCCTGGTAAGCAAGACGTGATAACTGTTGAGTGTCAAGCCGATGGAACTCCAAGTAAAAACAGCTTACCAAGTTGTTCACCTGTGTTCTGCAACGATTTAAGATCTTTGCTAAGTAACCTCAGCGTATCACCAACAAGACCGTACCTATACGGAGGCAAAATCAATGTGACATGTCCAGATGGTTTTCATATGGGCACTGATACACGTTACGTCACGCTGAGCTGTGGACGTGACGGCACATGGGGACATATACCTGAGTGCTTTGAAAACGCGGACAGTGTGACTGGACATCTCGGTGGTAAATCGCTTGTTTGATTTGCAAAACCATTCCTAGGATAAGAACATATCCTTTACAATAAATAAATAAAAATTCATGTAACAGCACAGTTTCGGTTTCAATAATTTAATACCTTAAGCTGCAAATAAACAAAAGAGACATGAAATGCACGATAAGCACACTTGTAAACATGTTTGTAATGCCGTAATGTCTCTTTAAAATTGCTAAAATATATGGGCATTCAAACTCTGTTCGTGTCTTAATCCATGCAGCCATTAAAGAGAGTCGATCCATAATAAAGGTACACCCCTGATAAAAGTAAATCTAGTACAAAGCATACAAACATGTTTTCAGTATGTATAACCATGTTTCTCAGATGTTTAGAAGTCATCATTATCTTCCACTTTTCAGGAAACATTGCAGCAATGTCAGCAGGTGGTGGCACAGCAGCGGTTGTGGTAATCCTGGTAGTTGTAGGGTTTGGCCTAATATACTGGAGACGAAGGTACTATTAACAAAAAAAGCGCAGTAAACGTGAATGTGTCCTCCTTAAAGCAGCAGCCTGAAGGCTAAATAAAAGATTATTCTATCACTGACGTAAAAAACATGTAAAATATTTGAAATGCTGAAAAATGAAATGTCGAGGCCAACGTACGATTTAATTCAAAGAGATCTCACCCTCCACCTCTCAAAATTTTCGATAGGATTAATAGGTCTTTTTGGTAATTAATTTTGCCTCTCACTGTATACGTGTAACTATACAACATTTTACTTTCAGAAATAAGGAGAAAAACAGTTCTGCGCATGACCAACCAAGTAACCTATCAGCTTCCCGGGAACTAAGCCATGTTTACAATAACATCCAGGATGTGTCAGACAATCTCTCTTCCACTACCTGTTCAAATGCATCAGGGGATGTAAATCCCCACAAGGAGAAAGAAAAATCAGAAAATGTTATAGATGAACTGTACACCGTGCCAGAAAGGAGGAATAATACCAGAGCACGAGCCGATCCAAATACAGGGGGCGACAGTGTGCAAACCCCCAGCGATAATTACACTGCGCTAGAGATGAAAAACAAAACAGCACAATCGACCGCAATAAAAGGTACAGGTGAAGCTGGCCCTAATTACTACGAATCACTGACGAATATCAGAGAGATGCCAGGGGACCTGTATGATCATCTTCGTGACGTTGGACCAACTTACGTCAACGATGTGTGAGTTATCTCTCAGATGACGTTATTTTTACAGAGAAAAAGCATCTGTGGCTACTGCCTTTATCATGAAGATTCACGGAGAAAATTCTATTTTAACTTGATCATGAGGGGAGAACTGTGTCGCTGGAAATCCGAATAATAATTCTCTAAATTATAAACAAATTAACATGGGGAATATCCGGAAAAGAAAGCGCAACGACAGTCGAAATTGACTTATTTAACTGGAGGCAAGATTTTTATCTCGTGAAAAAAAATTAAGAAAAACATCCCCATTTTCGCTTGCCGTGGATGCTGGTGCTAGGAGGCGTCTACAATATACACGTTATATTTATATGCCCTTTGTTATACCTCAGCAATATAATTTTATGGTAGAGCTGTTAACTAGCTATGTTTTTTATTTGACTCCCCGGTTTACACTCGAAAAATGACGTAGGGAGTGAATAACGCACAGCTAGGACAAACGGCTACATTTACATATACATGTATATAGCTGAACAGCGAATTATTTAATTATTATGATTCGTAACATTACAGTAGTGGGGTGCACCGCATATAGTGCTGTAGATAACGTCATTTATTTACTGTGTAAACTAACTTATCACGTGGAAAATAAGAAGTGTTGTTTAGCCAGTTTATTGCTCTCTAATAAATTTGGCAAATGTTCAAATAAAATTAGTTGGTTGACAAGAAAGCAGAACGACAATACAGACACCTGCTTCATTATACCAGTGTTCACGCATTTTCGTATTTGGCACCAGTAAAGAAATAAGAATTAATCACAGAATTTGTTACAACTGTCATGACCAAAAACGTTATAAAACGTTCTGTGTTTGTCGGGATGCTAGTGTAGCTGTCAACTTGTATCTACTTTGAGAAACAGTACAAATTACATTTTAATTTTCAGACTCTCGACCTACATGTAATAGAATATTAACTTTAATACAAACAGTAAAGCTGATAAGTGACCTCGATTTTTTATCTGGAGATAAGTAACAAAGCAACCTGCGCCTGGGGTGCACGCTGTGTTACGCTTAAGAAGGCGCGCTGTTATCTCCTTTTCTTGAAATGCCGATTTCAGCAGTGAATGATAAAAAATACATATTAGACGACTGTGATTTGCAAAACGGGCATCTCTTTTAGCGGCGTTATTTTATGTGCAAAAGAAAAAAATGAAAGAAAACTTCAAACAAACAGAAGTATGTGGCTCATTCAAGTGTGCATAACGCGTTATCGTATTTCGTTTTTACTTCCCGGTTCACAGCTAAGTAGAAACTGGTAACTTTGAATTGCCTATTTACGAAATAATCAAACAAGATGGCGGTCTCTCTCACTAGCTCAAATTGTGCAGAAGTGAGAAATGTCGGTATTCTCATCATGCTGATTTGGGTCATCAAGATCAGTATAGTCAAAGGTGAGTTAAAATGAATGGTCTGGTGCATGTAAATTGTGTGGTATGAAAAGCGTTCACCGCAGAATGGGGATATATCGGTAGGCAAAGTAATAAAGCAAAGACGACTAAAAAGATTAACCCTCTTTGCAGATACCTGTGTATTTCAGTTATGTAGGTTACTGTGACCCTTTCACATCAATGGGTACAGTTTTCTGTATCACAACAGTTTCACTACAACTTACAGGTAACTACGCTACGGGATGGGGGAAGCTACCTTTCACAAGCCTCAGTGTACTGTTAATTAGTTTAAGTGGCTGTGCCGATCGAGCGCTGGGGCAGGTTGTCAATCTCCCAAACTGGTGTGATACAGAAAACTGTACCACTCAATATGAAAAGGGCTTGTGTGTAATGACAGGTTGGTATATAAGTATATAATGTGTGTGTTGGAGGGCGGGCGGCAGTCGGAGTGTTCATCCTTCACAGAAGACTGCTGGTCACGATTTGCCTCTAAAGAAACTAGCAAGGACTATAAAACCTGCCGTCGCGACACAGGAGTAATTCATTGTACAGTTATTGTTGACAGTGTGGTATGACTGTCACAGCCACCTTGTACATATCGACATGTGGACGTGAATGTCATGTCGATAGATTAAATATCAAAGTCAACAACGAAGTCATGTGCAAGCAAGAATGCATTATTATGACAAACAATGTACTCTCTTGAACTCTGTCAAGGAATTTCAGTGTAAGTTTTGTTTTATCCTCAGTTGAACAAAGTTCAGGTGTTCTCGATAGTGTTGTGCCTTGGCCTTTTTGTTTACTATAAATCTTTTTATCCTGTCTGTTCACACACCCTTCTAAGCCAAGGTCACAAGCAGGACATATAAATAAATTTCAGGGTCATGCTATTTAATCAAAATACATTTGTCGTGTGCATATCGCAGAATAAAGAACTTAAATTATTTACTCTTGACTATGTAATTATACCAACGTTATGGCTTCTTTAGGTAATTTAGAAACGGCATTTAAATAAATGTATATGATGTTCAATGAAAAGAGCCATATG
This sequence comes from Lingula anatina, assembly GCF_001039355.2. Next base: position 269,824 of record NW_019774125.1, read on the forward strand.
CATATTGTCTCAATGCCTCAGGCATCAAAATATGCCAGGGTTCTGTTAGTGGGCATCTGCAAAATGAAACTGAAGTACAACTTGGAAAGTGCTTTAAAGTACTGATAAAAACAATTTTAATGTGAAAAACGATTTAAAATCGTGTAAATTATACTTTAAAGTGCTGATTACATGTATGGGTGTATTAACTTTTTTCTTTAGGTATATGCATCGAACCCGACGTCGATGCTCTACCAAGGGAAAGCGACTGCCTTCGACCTTTGATGAAAATGAGACTGTGTGGAACAAGGACGCCAACCGTTTGCGGCAGTAAATGTTTTTCGACTTAAGAAGAATTTATTGATTTGTCTTTTTTTTGTATATGGGTCTCTTTTTAACGAGATTTACACTTAGTCCCTTTAAGTAAACCTCGGAAGTGAACATTTGCAATGCCCGTAGTGGCGAAATTTATTCATTTTAAAATGCTGCTGTATGAATTTAGATCACATTGGACCATGATGATATCCTTCATTACAAGGCAAATGGGAAATATTTGCCATTGATATTATAATAATATTGGAGGCCTACTTTGTAGTTTTTCTTTTTGTTCACAGAATTATGCTTTTAACTTTGGTATTGCAAAGGTGTGACAAATGAAAAGTATTTCGTTTTATTGGAATTGGTTTCTTTATATAATCTTGGTAATTTACATGTAATATGTTAAAAACTTATTTTCAGTGCCAAAAAACGTGACTCAAGTGTTCCATGAATACGGTGCACAGGGTGCATCAAAGATGACAGAACTCAGAACGGTAGAACAATGTGTTCATGGGTGTGTAACCAACTCTTCCTGTTATGCTGTAGACTGGAATACTAGATACAAAGAGTGCTGGTTTCACGAAATTGGCACATTCTGCAATACACGCAATCACGACCCATCTGACGTTGATCATTATAAAATGCAAAAGTGTAGTTCAGGTAAGCTGGATATATAGGGTGTTTTTAGCACTGTCAGGTTGCTTAATTAAGTGTTACAGTCACAGTACATGAATTTGTCCAAAGTTACAGAGACCATCATTCAGACAAAAACACAGAATTAATTTACTTTTGATAAATTATTTAAAAATCAATCTTATCCAAATGTCAATGCAAGCCATCCCGTGCATTAATTAGATAAAAACGAAGCTTCCTTATTTGATACGTTATTTAAATATTTTAATAATGTTTAACCGGGTCAAAATGGCATATATGCGTAAAAACAAATCCGTCAATGAGTTATTTTTGCAAAATGCAAGACCTTGCAGCAAATGATAGTCCACACGAAATATTCTTTCATTCACCTAATCCATTAGGCCTCTATGTTGATTTCGTTATAGAAGGATGGGAGTGCAGTAAACAGTGTGGCAATGGCTGTTGTCAGTTGAGTCCAGTCGTTCCCCACCAATCATGCATTTGTCATATAGGTTATACAGGAAGTACTTGCACTAGCCGTAAGTCTCGTTTGATAAGTTTTTTGTCACCGGCAATGATTTGGTTGCCTTTTTTAATATTCATAAACATTTCAACCCTGCGGAGCTTACCTATGAACTTGTATCTGTATTTCGTATTTAACTTAATTTCCATAGGCATGTTTAACAAAACATTGAATGTAGTTGATAACACGTGGAAACTATCATGATACAAATATTGTATGTAATGCACTGTATTTGCATTCTGTGGATTGCAGAATAGATACCGATAGTTAAGTAATGTGTAAAATGAAGCATGCGAAGTATATTATCACACAGAGAATTATACTTCAAGATTCTTATTCTTGCAGTTACGACATGCCCTGATCCTGGGAGTGGGGTAAATACAACGGTACATTTACCATCCCAGGCTTACAACATTGGGGATGTAAAACAATACACATGTATCCAGGGACATTTTCTCGAGAACTTTTCCACATCAAGGGCAATACTTTGTCAAATCAACGGAACATGGAATGATACTACTGCCCAGTGTAAACCCGGTCATTGTACGCCGCCAGATGTCAGCAACAACGCAACGTCATCTAAAGTTCCGCCATACCACGTGCACCAACACGTGGACTTTGAATGTCCCATCGGTCACGTGTTCCCTGATGGCACTTCCGTAAAGATAGTCACCTGTACAACAAATCTAACATATAACGCATCCATCCCAAATTGCTCACGTGTGCAGTGTCAACTGCCGCAAAACTTGACACATATGAAACAAAGAGAAAGTGGGCCGCATCATTTCGAAGACAAGGTGCATTTAGATTGTGATACCGGGTACGTGCTACCTGTCACTAACTTAACATCTGTCAGTTTAGTTTGCATGGAAAATGGCAACTTTAACCAAACTATGTTACCTGCATGTGAACCAAGGTCTTGTCCTTTACCAACTCATAACGAAAGCATCACAGTGAACGGGTCAGCAAGTTTCAGGTATCCAGACTCTAAATCGTACCGCTGTCCTAAGGGACATTTATTTCCTGGTAAGCAAGACGTAATAACTGTTAAATGTCAAGCCGATGAAACACTGAGTAGGGGCAGTGTACCGAGTTGTTCACCTGTTGAGTGCACAGATATGGGACCTTCGACGAGCAACCTGAGCGTGTCACCAACAGGTCCATACCTATACGGAAGTGTAGTCAATGTGACATGTCCAAGTGGCTATAATATGGGCACTGATACACGTTACGTCTTGCTGAGTTGTGGAAGTGATGGCACATGGGGACGTACATTACCTGTGTGTTTTAAAACCAGTGAACAAACCGCGGACAGAATGACCGGACAACCGGGTGGGTAACCGTTGCTTTATAACCTTGTGAAACAGCATGTGAATGTACTCTAGCTGCAAAATAAAATACTGCCCTAATTTTAATGCAGAAGTGAAGATTTCCGTTGTAATGTTTGACAAAAAGCTTAAAATAGAAGGAAGGATAATAAATACATGATAAGCGCTCCCAATGGGGTTAATGTCTCACGAATCAAAGATCACGCTAGCTGCATGTACAGGTAAATTCAATTTATCATTAAATCCGTTCGAAAAGGAAACAGAAAGATAACACAAACTCTTCTGTTTCCAAAATAAAATTATGTTGATCAGATATTTAGAATTCATCATTATCTTCCACTTTTCAGAAAACATTGCGGCAATATCAGCAGGTGGTGGCACAGCGGCGGTTGTCATCCTGGTGGTGGTAGTATTTGGCTTTATATACTGGAGGCGAAGGTACAGTGTACTTTTAATAAAAACAATCAAAGGGTACTAAATTGCGCATCTGCGATCAATAAAAGTAATGAAAAATGAAAAAGATGTAAATATTTCAATAATTACAAAGATATATCTGTTTCTGATCTGATTAATGACTAAAGTGTTTAAGTATTGGGGTTAACGTACGATTTTTTTTTTCATTATGAACAGATTCTACATTGATAAAAACAATAAAAGGTAGAAGAAGAAAATTATTCAATAACAACAAAGCCATACCTGACTTTAATCTCTGAATAGTGACTTAAGCGTTTAAGTTTTGGGTTTCATACGACAACTTTTAAAGGGAAAACACTTTCACAAGACTACATGGTAATAATTATTTCACGCCAAAGTGCACGAATACATGACATGGGGCACGCGCGGTCTATTTATTCTTCTAGAGACGTGGTTTTAACTCAAATAAAACTCTAATTGCGAAGCTTTACGCAAAAGAGGAAGAGACAATCTGCTCTTTTCTTATTTTATTTTATTTTTCATCATAACATGCAATATTTTGATTTCAGAGGCAAAGAGAAAAATTATTCTTCACAAGACCATAAAAATCAGCCATCATCTTCCCATCGACCAAGCGACGCTTACGACGACAGCCAAGATGTTTCTGAGACTGGCTTTTCCTCCGGCGTCGTTTCATCCCCGAATGCATCAGACGATGTTAAGTTGCATATGAAGGCAAAAGAGCAAGAAAGTACAATAGCTGACCTGTACGCCGTCCCCGTAAGAAAGAAAAAAGCCAGAGCATGTACAGCCTCAGATACAGCGGGCGACAGTGTGCAGAACCCCAGCGATCTGTACGCTGTGCCAGAGAGGAAGAAAAAGAAAAATGCACCACCCAGTGCAATCCAAGGTTCAGTGAAGCTGACTCTGATGATTACCAGTTGGCAACACATTTCGGAGATGACGTGTCAGATGACGACATGCAGATGGTAGAGAATGACCTATATGAAGATAGTGACGGCAGGCCAACTGACGTCACTGGAGAGGGAGAGCCCCCTTCAGAAGGCGTTGTTTTTAGAGAAAATAGCATATATGGCTCATAAAGGCAAAGGGACCATTCCCAGACCCTATTTTACTAACTGTGGATCGATCTATCTCCGAGGGGATTGTTGCTAAATCGCTATCAACTTAAGCGGCAAAGAAGTCTCCTATGCCTACTAAAGCTGCTAGGGGGTAATTAATGATCGTTTAGCAGCTTCAATAGATTGTTATTCATCATTTATACTTTGTGTGAACTAACTTATCACGTGGAAAATAAACAAAAAGTGTTGTTTAGGCGTCTATTGCTTTCTAGTAAATTTGGCGAATGTTCAAATAAAATTGGTTGAAAAGAAAGCAGAACGACAATACAGACACCTGCTCTATTATACCAGTGTTCAGGCATTTTCGTATTTGGCACCAGTAAAGAAATAAGAATTAATCACCGAATTTGTTACAACTGTCATAACCAAAAACGTTATAAAACGTTCTGTGTTTGCCGGGATGCTAGTGTAGTGGTCAACTTGTATCTACTATGAGAAAAGTTCAAATTACATTTTAACTTTCGGACTCTCGACCTACATGTAATAGAATATTAACTTTAATACAAACAATTAAGCTGATTAGTCACCCCGATTTTTTATCTGAAGATAAGAAACAAAGCAACCTGCGCCTGGGGTGTACGCTGCGTCACGCTTAAGAAGGCGCGCTGTTATCTCCTTTTCTTGGAATGCGGATTTCAGCAGTGAATAATAAAAAAGGCATATTAGACGGCTGTGATTTGTTAAACAGACATCTCTTTTAGAGGCGTTATTATATGTGCGAAAGAGAAAAAAATGAGAGAAAACTTCAAACAAAAAGAAGTATGTGACTCACCCAAGTGTGCATAACGCGTTATCGTATTTCGTTTTTACTTCCCGGTTCACAGCTAAATAGAAACTGATAACTTTGGATTGCCTATTTACGAAATAATCAAACAAGATGGCAGTCTCTCTCACTAGCTCAAATTGTGCAGAACTGAGAAATGTCGGTATTCTCACCATGCTGATTTGGGTCATCAAGATCAGTATAGTCAAAGGTGAGTTAAAGTGAATGGTCTGGTGCATGTAAATTGTAAGGTATGAAAAGCGTTCACCGCAGAATGGGGATATAATGATAGGCAAAATAAAGCAAAGACGACTAAACAAGACGGTCTCTCTCCGCAGATGTTCGAGTTACGGAGGTAGCTTACTGTGACCCTTTTCACATCAATGGGTACAGTTTTCTGTATCACACCAGTTTCACTACCCCTAACAGGTAACTACGCTACGGGAAGGGGGTAACTACGTTTCACAAGCCTCAGTGTACTGTTAATTAGTTTAAGTGGCTGTGCCGATCGAGCGCTGGGGCAGGTTTGTCAATCACCCAAACGGGTGTGATACAGAAAACTGTACCACTCGATATGAAAAGGGCCTGTGTGTAATGACAGGTTGGTATATAAGTATATAATGTGTGTGTTGGAGGGAGGACGGCAGTCGGAGTGTTCATCCTTCACAGAAGACTGCTGGTCACGATTTGCCTCTTAAGAAACTAGCAAGTCGCGACACAGGAGTAATTCAGTATACAATTATTGTTGACAGTGTGATATGACTGTCACAGCCTCCTTGTACATATCGTCATGTTGACATTTATGTCATGTCGATAGATTAAATATCAAAGTCGACAACGAAGTCATGTGCAAGCAAGAATATATATCGGTTGCATTATTACAACAAACAATATAAGGAATTTCGGTGTAAGTTTGGTTTTATCCCCAATTGAACAAAGTTAAGGTATCAGGCCCGTAGCCAGCAATTACAAAAGGGGGGTTCTTTTTCTGAAAAAGGTAACCTTTTCCCATGAAAACTTCATGTACCTAGATCAAATTTTACCCAAAGTGGACCTTTTCCCAGCAAAAGGGGCAGTTCTTTCGAACCCCACGAACCTCCCCCCCCCCCCCCTGGCTACGGACCTGGGTATTCTCGATAGTGTTGTACCTTGGCCTTTTTGTTTACTATAGAGCTTTTTATTCTGTCTGTTCAGGCACCTTTATATAAGCCAAGGTCACAAGAAGGAAGTATAAATAAATTTCAGTGTCATGCTATTTAATCAAAATAAATTTGTCATTGAAGGTCTTCTGCATATCACTGAATAAATGCATTAAATTATCTACTCCTTACCATGTAGTTATACCACCGTTATGACTTCTTCAGGTAAATTAGAAATGGCATTTAAATAAATGTATATGATGTTCAATGAAAACAGCCATATGCCAATTGTCTAAATGCCCAGGCATCACAATATTGGAGGGTATAGGGTTTTCTGTTTGTGGGCATCTGCAAAATGAAACTAAAGTACAACTTGAAAAGTGATTTTAAGTGCTGATAAAACAATTTTAATGTTAAAAGTGAAAGTGCTGATTTCATGTATGTGTGTATATTATTTCCCTTAGGTATATGCATCGAACCCGACATCGATGCTCTACCAAATGACGGCGAGTGCCCTCGGCCTTTGATGAAAATGAGACTGTGTGGAACGAGGACGCCAACCGTTTGCGCCAGTAAATATGTTTTTTCGACCTAAGAAGCATTTATTGATTTGCCCTTTTATGTATACAGGTCTCTCTTTAACGGGATTTATACTTAGTCCCTTTTACTAAACCGCGGAAGTGAAAATTCGCGATGCCCATAGTGGTGAAATTTATTCATTTATAAATGCTGCTGTATGAATTTAGATCACACTGGACCATAATGATATCCGATATTACAAAGCAAATGGAAAATACTTCGTTTTAATGGAATTAATGGTTTCTTGATATAATCGTGGTATTTTACATTTAATGATAAAAACATTTTCAGTGTCCAAAAACGTGACTCAAGTGTTCCATAAATACGGTACAAAGGGTGCATCAAAGATGACCGAACTCAAAACGGTAGAACAATGTGTTCATGGGTGTGCAGGCAACTCCTCCTGTTATGCTGTGGACTGGAATACTGCTAGTGATGAGTGCTGGTTTCACGAATATGTTACATTTTGCAAAAATCGCAATTGGGTAAAAGCCGTTGATCATTATAAAATGCAAAAATGTAGTTCAGGTAAGATGCATCATAGGGTGCGATCAATATTGGCCGGTTGCTTTAGTGTTTATTTTTTCATCAACCGCAGCATAAGTGTCCAAAATGTTATCGAGAGACCGTAAACGAGACATATACAAGGAATTACTTTCCTACCGTTAAACAAATAAAAAAGATATTTTCCAAATGTTAAATCAGGGCAGTACATGCATTAACTAGACTTAAATAAAACGACCATAATTGATTCATTAATTCTAAGGTTATTGTTGTTTAACAGGATATAAGTTGCATATGCGAAAAAAAAAAACCTTTGAATGGATGCCGACTTTTAAGTTTCGACACAATCTTTGCCGCAAATGTTTTTTTTAATTATATTGCAAAATTATACAAGATTTTGAAGCACAAGATATTCCACATGCAATGATTTATTTTGCACAGTATATTGACCTAACCAATTGCGTTGCTTTCGTAATTAAAGGATGGAGGTGCAGTAAAGAGTGTAGATATGGCTCCTGTCGGTATCCAAACCAGCGATGCATTTGTCATGTGGGTTATACAGGAGATACTTGCAGCAGCGGTAAGTCATGTTTGATAAGTATTTTTGTCACCAACAAATTATTTAGTTGTCTTTTTTCAGATATTCATAGAGCTGTTAGCACTAAGAAGAGTAATATATGTATATGTATTTGTACAAGTTATCAACATTCATTTTTATGGAACGCCATTCACGCAAAAAATGCAGACGTCAATTCAACAATCTATCGGCACTATTTAACAGCCAAAACCTACTTTAACTATCTAAACTTAATTCTACTAAATTAGTTTTTGGTCATTTTAATCATTCGTCAAAATCTAACAATCAAAAAACGATTCAATAGTCAGTTACTGCAACTCAACAATCAGTCACCGCAACTCAACAATCAGTTACTGCAAATCAACAATCTGTCGCGGACTTAACACCAGATGGCGCGCGCGCACCTTCAGCGATCTGAAACGTCCTTGACCTTTTCCGGAGCACAGGCTTCAAACAACTGCACATGCGCGAAAAGTGCGGTGTTTGAAATAAACAAGTTGCAGTGAAAGCCTGGCGGTGTTTACCGGCTGGTTGATTTTATTTCATTTGCTCTCTGGTGTCATTTTGCAAATTTATATTAGAAATGTTCTATTGATTTTATGTTGTAAAAAGTAAATCCGTCGGAATTCCTTAGAATAACATTTATTTTACCTTCATTTTAAGGGGATTCCCATTATTTATAGTGTTATATGTGGCCCCAATGGGGATTTTCCGCCCCTCCCCACTCTTGATTAATAAAATTCTTCATGTGCCAGATTGAAAATGATATTACAAAATACATTCAAAATCGTAGGAATAGAAGGTTAATTGCCGATAATGCTGCGAGGGCATTCTTGTGCGAGGGCGAATTTGGCCAATATAATTTTTTAAACTTCATCTCCCGGTTTTGGAGCGCATTGTACTGCACGTACTAATTCGTAGGAAGCTTTCACTCACTATCGTTCACTTACGCTCACTTACACAAGTAACCTTTCACTCTCACGATCGATCCCAGATGCGAATGACTAAAACTACACGTAAGTGTGTGCGCCAGAAACCAAGTCAACCACAAGGATAAATCAATGTAACGATGCTTTATACAACAACTGACCAGTTAAACGATTTATTCGTTGACGCTTGAAGCTACATATACTAAGTGAAGTCTCCAACTCTTAACTCGTCAGCTTCGTACTCCGTCGCTTCCAATCTCCTTCCTCGCTGCTTCCTTCTACATGTCTCCTGTATATCTCTCAAGGTATTGCTTATATCCTTCTTCCTTATCTACCTGTATGGTCCATGACGCAAACTTTAACTACCTTTAATTGTATAATTAATTTATTTACCTCGGCGTCATACCCAGAGACCGCTCAAAAGCTACTAGACTACAAGACATTACGTCATATACGACTTCGTATGATCTTTATGTTGGACCCGACAGCATGTTTTAATCTTTGAAAGCGAAGCAATGGAACCAAACAATACGATGCAATATGTATTCTCATAAAAAATGCTATTTTAGATAAAGAACAGCATGGAGTAGGGCCTACATCGAAATGCGACTCGTTTATTACTATGATCTTCAATAATAGTTAATATAAAATATACTTTATTATAAGTTCTTGTTCCCGGCCTATTTACTAACTTAATTGATTTTTTTAGTATTTGTAGATTAAAGACACAAAAGTTGTCTGGTTTCATTTAGAGGAACAACATATTGTTCGTGTGCTGCATAATATGCGGAATATTGAAAACATGGAAAAGGTCAAGGACGTTTCAGATCGCTGAAGGTGCGCGCGCGCCATCTGGTGTTAAGTCCGCGACAGATTGTTGATTTGCAGTAACTGATTGTTGAGTTGCGGTGACTGATTGTTGAGTTGCGGTAACTGACTTTTGAATCGTTTTTGATTGTTAGATTTTGACGATTAGATTAAAATGACCAAAACTAATTTAGTAGAATTAAGTTTAGATAGTTAAAGTAGGTTTTGGCTGTTAAATAGTGCCGATAGATTGTTGAATTGACGTCACACATTTTCATAGGCATGTTTAACAAACCATTAGATGTACGTTATAATTTATGTGAAGTACTTTTATGCAAATATTGTAGGTAGTGCATTTGAATGTTTTCCATTCTGTGGATTGCAGTATACATATCGATAGTGAGGTTATGTGTAAAATCCAACATAGAAAATATATTATCATATAAAGAAGTATCTTGTTAAGATTTCTATACTTGCAGCTATTGGTACGACATGCCCTGACCCTGGGAGTGGGGAAAATACAACGGCGTATTTACAATCCCAGGCTTACAACATTGGGGATGTAAAACAATATACATGTATCAAGGGACATTTTCTCGAGAACAACTCCACATCAAAGGCAATACTTTGTCAAATCGACGGTAGATGGAATGATACTGCTGCCCAGTGTAAACCAGGTCATTGTACGCCACCGGATGTCGGTAACAACGCAACGTCATCTAAAATACCACCATACCACGTGCACCAACACGTGGACTTTGAATGCCCCACCGGTCACTTTTTTCCTAATGGTACTTCCATAAAGACGATCACTTGTTCTACGAATCTAACATTCAACGCATCCATCCCAAATTGCTTTCGAGTGCAGTGTCAACTGCCGAAGAATTTGACACACATGAAACCAAGAGACAGTGGACCGCATCTCTTCGAAGACCGCGTTCATTTAGATTGTGATACCGGGTACGTGCTACCTGTCACTAACCAAACATCTGTCAATTTAGTTTGCATGGAAAGTGGCAACTTTAACCAAACTATGCTACCTGCATGTGAACCAAGGTCTTGTCCTTTACCTACTTATAACGAAAACACAACAATGGACGGGGCAGCAAGTTTCACGTATCCAGGCTCTAAATCGTACCGCTGTCCTAAGGGCTATTCATTTCCTGGCAAGCAAGACGTAATAACTGTTGAATGTCAAGCCGATGGAAATCCGAGTAGGGATAGCGTACCAATTTGTTCACCTGTGTACTGCAATGATATAGGATCTTTACCCAGGAACCTCAGTGTATCGCCAACGGGACCGTACCTTTATGGAAGTAAAGTCAATGTGACATGTCCAGATGGTCTTAATATGGGCGCTGATGCACGTTACGTCACGCTGAGTTGTGGACGTGATGGCACTTGGGAAGGTACATTACCTGAGTGTTTTAAGACCAATGGTCAAAATGCGGACAGAATGACCGGACAGCCAGGTGGGTAATCGTTGCTTAATAACCTTGTAGAACTGAATCTGGATAAACTAAAGCTGTACAATAAAACAATGTCACTATTTTAACGCAGAAGTAAAGTTTCCGTTAATGGTTCAGAAAGTACCATCCAACAGACAGATTACACAAACGCTTCTGTTTCCAAAATTAAATTATGTTGATCAGATGTTTAGAATTCACCATTTTCTCCCACTTTTCAGAAAACATAGCGGCAATATCAGCAGGTGGTGGCACAGCAGCGGTTGTCGTAATCCTGGTTGTTGTAGGATTTGGACTAGTATACTGGAGACGAAGGTACAGTGTTCTTTTAATAGAAGCAATCAAAGGGTACTACATTACGCATCTGCTATTAATAAAAACAATTAAAAATGAAAAAGAAGTAAATATTTCAATAATTACAAAGATATATCTGTTTCTGATCTGATTAATGACTTAAGTGTTTAAGTATTGGGGTTAACATACGTTTTTTTTTTCGCATTATGAACAGATTCTACATTTATAAAAACAATAAAAGGTAGAAGAAGAAAATTATTCAATAACAACAAAGCCATACCTGACTTTAATCTTTGATTAGTGACTTAAGCGTTTAAGTTTTGGGTTTCATACGACATTTTTCAAAGGGAAAACACCTTCACAAGACTACATGGTAATTATTATTTCTTAAACCAGGGCTGTGACAGAAAACGAATAGCCACACCGTGCTTTATTCCTTGTGAACCCACGACACGCCATAGTGCACGAATACATGACATGGGGCACTCGCGGTCTATTTATTCTACTAGAGACGTGTTTTTAACTCAAATAAAACTCTCATTGCGAAGCTTTACGCAAAAGAGGAAGAGACCATCTGCTCTTTTCTTATTTTATTTTATTTTTCATCATAACATGCAATATTTTGATTTCAGAGGCAAAGAGAAAAATTATTCTTCACAAGACCATAAAAATCAACCATCATCTTCCCATCGACCAAGCGACGCTTACAACGACAGCCAAGATGTTTCTGAGACTGGCTTTTCCTCCGGCGTCGTTTCTTCCCCAAATGCATCAGACGATGTAAAGATGCACATGGAGGCAAACGAACAAGAAAGTACAAAAGCTGACATGTACGCCGTCCCAGAAAGGAAGAAAAAAGCCAGAGCATGTACAGCCTCAGATATAGAGGGCGACAGTGTGCAGAACCTCAGCGATCTGTACGCTGTGCCAGAGAGGAAGAAAAAGACAAATGCACAACCCAGTGCAATCCAAGGTACCAGTGAAGCTGACTCTGATGATTACCAGTTGGCAACGCACTTCGGTGATGACGTGTCAGATGACGACATGCGGATGGTAGAGAATGACCTATATGAAGATAGTGATGGCAGGCCAACTGACGCCACTGGAGAGGGAGAGCCCTCTTCAGAAGGCGTTGTTTTTAGAGAAAATAGCATATATGGCTCATAAAGTCAAAGGGATCATTCCCAGACCCTATCGTACTAACTGTTGGTCGATCTATCTGCGATTCTCGCTAAATTGCTATCAACTTAAGCGGCTAAAAAGTCTCCCATGTCTATACTTAAGTTGTTTGGGGGTAATTTATTATCGTTTAGCAGCTTCAATAGGCGTGCCAGACATTTTTGCCGCTTAAGCTGAAAGCAATTTAGCGAGAAACCCCTCGGAGATGGGTCGGTCCTGTTATATCGATCTACATGTAGGTATGGGAACCCAGTCAAAGTCTCAGAGGCAGCGCTGCTAACACAACAATAAGCTACCAGCATAACAGTGTATAACTCTGTGTATGATGATTAAATTAAATATATTGCCAATATTATTGATATTAGTAATATGAAATACTTATATGTAGGTTGTTTTTCATATTTTGCAAAATGTGCACTGATAGTTAAACTTCCATTTGGCCTTCCTGTTCATTTTGATTTCCTTAAATAGTCTTTATTGTATATGTTTAATAACACCAGGCTTTACTAAGCCAGTCATTTTTCGTCACGGCTTGCTACCCGTGATATTATTTTCAATCCATGTGAGTAACGCTTCGAACATTCCACGAGATATTAATTTGTCGTGACAAAAAGCTTATTGAGATATCTACGTACCGGGGTATATGTGTCCATTTCCTTGGGTTCAACACGTTTGTCAAGCACAAAACTGTGTTCCAGACTCTTAATTGATTAATTAACAAAGGGAATATTACCAGGGTCCAAAATCACAAATACAGTGTAGTTATATCGCAAGGTCAGTAAAATTTGAATGAAAAAATCCTTTAACTCAAAATGTTCTAGCTATTTTTTATCCTTTTTTATTAAAACGGAAACGCCCTTCCGACTTTCAATTCTATTTTATTTTTCTATTGAGTTGATTTTCATCAATCTTTAGTGAAAGGTTCATCAATAAACTTCAAGAAAAGTAAAACATATCTGCCTAAATATTGGTTAGTGTGAAGCATCTCTGAATTAATTTCTTTTAAATTGTGATTTGACAAAACAGCTGACATAAACAAAAGCACCTGGCTGTAGCATGCATTTTATTTCATTGCCTAACACCTAAAGTAGAATAGTGCTGACATATCAATTCTTATTTTAAGCACCTTGTATGGTTGTGCTAGAAGATAACTCCAAAAGACACAAAAAGCTAGTGCTGGCAAATGTATTTAGAAATCTTCTCACTGTATTGTTAGGCTTCGGAGAAAATTACAGACAGAGATCAAAATTTTCGATAGAAATTATGACAAGCTGCACACGTCTGTATTGTTTTGCGTTTAACACCCCAATAAAACTCTCTTTGTAAACGTTAGTTATATTTTACGTCCTCAGACCATGGCCAGTTCAATTGGTTAAACCGCTTTTCCCTTAGGCTGCTCTGTCCTCAAAAAGAAGCCAGTTGATATTAAAATATAGGAGCCATTGTTGTCATTCAAACTACGGCGTGACACAAGCATTTATTTCTGACGCGGACAATTTCATGTAATGCAATACTCTCAAACAGCTTCCAGCTTAAAAGATACGTTTTACTAGGCCTTCAATGATGTTTTAATCTGGTACATTCCAGCGTGTCCGAACAATGACCTTTCTATTCCGTAGGTCACTGGGCAATTAACCCACCCCCGTCTTAAGTTTGTTTGCTGGCGGTTTAGGTCGCCCGAGACCTTTACAAAACGAGGATGCCCATTATCCTTGTATCACGATTCACCTCACAGTATGTAGTATTATAGAGTGTTTCAAAAATACGTGGACCTGTCGTGAATTCATTAGATACAATACTGGTATGTCACTTAAATTGTAGATGTATAATATAAAAACACATTAAGAATTGTATGCGCATAATCCCCGTTTGCACTGAAAAAATTGTGTTTATTACCTAATTGAATTTTAAGGTTAAGTTATGAAGAAGGAAATAATTGCCCCCCTCCCCCTCTGCACTTTTCTCAGCCTCATGAGTACAGGTTAAGTGTAGTGTAATTAGCATTTACTCGTAGTACTATATAGCAGTAAAGTGCTCGTATTTATCTCAAACTACAGCGTTTCCTATTGGTTTTATGAAGACTAAACTGCCGAGAGAATGTATATAGAGGCACATATATATGTATGTATATATGTATATGAACATATTTACTTAATTACTGCGCGTACAAACGTATTTATAAGCCTATTCCACACCCTTCACTGAAAAAAATCGGTCTTTCTCCAAGGTTATTTCCAAGGATCATGTCCCGAAAATGTTGATAATGATATCCACCTTGTATGCCTCTTCAAACCTTTCTTACCCTGTTATGTTCATCTAAAAGGAGCTTTTCTATCATATATCGTATTACGATTGATCTCCATTGTGAAGATGTAGGGACGGATCACTTTTACTCGAACAAACCGCAATACTGACTTATACTTTCCTTGCATTTTTGCTAGTGGAATGTTTACATTCGTGCATCCAGGACAATGCCGTTCAGATTGAATACTCACAGGCCAAATAACTTAAAAACGTGTCTTATTGTCAAATAATCCCATTATTAAGAGTTTACCGAGCATGTCCCGCAGACAGTTTTGCGAAGCGAGAGGTGCCCCATGAATCTTCTTAAGTATCAAGGCATTCAAAGAATGAAATTTATTCAATAAGAAGGGATTGAGTTTGGCAAGCAATTCAGTTCTGTCGTAGAAGTTCTAAAGGACGCAGGACTTCTGTCTCTCTGTAAGGATGCGGCAGTTTACAGCGCTAATGCTTTGGTCTCTATGCATTGTTGTGCTGCAACTTTGTCGTCAGGCGCACAGTCATGGCAAGATGACGTCACCAGAGCAGAGAGACCCCAGAAACACTGGTGTCAACTGCGGGGGACTGTGGGTTAGTTATTATTATTATTATTATTATTATTATTATTGCATACTGAATGGCACTTTTTTTACTTTGTTTTTAATAATAATAATAATAATTATAATAATAATGGACTAAGTTTTACTCACTATTTAAACTGTAATTATAAATATACGTTTATGTAAACAATAAGGTGTTTTCACATACAGAGTAATAATAATTATCGATAATGATCAATTAATGCGTAGAAAATGGAAAACAATGTTTCCCCAAAATTATATTATACTTTCCAGTATCAGACGCAGAATGGTGGTAGATGTGGAGTGTGCGGTGACCCAGTGGGAGGGCCTTTCAAACACGAGACCCCAGGTGCGATTGTGAAGACGTACCAACAGGTAATAAATAATGTTAAAAGTCCCACCAAAATATCTCCATTTCAAGAACAACTAGTTTACCTAGATTCCATGATTCCAGAGAGAACTAAGCTCTCCTAATTTAGGTATTTTATATTGAATTGAAAGATTGTTTTTTTGTAATGAAAGGCCCATAAATGCAGTGAAATAGCTCTTCAATCGAAACATTAGTGTGGAAATAAAAAGAAACCTTTTGTTATGTTGCATGGCATTTCATTGAACTGACGTTATGGATCATATGTCTAACGATCCGGTTATACATTAAAAAGACATGAGCAGAGGTGGCTATATTGATGTTAACATCACTTGCTTCTTGTATTCTTCAGGGAGAGACATTCAACGTTACACTTGTTATAACGGCAAAGCACAAAGGTTGGCACGAGTTTCGAATCTGCGACAACAAGTTCAGGGTGACCCACGAGTGCATGAATAAAAACCTTTTACAAATACCACTAAAAGATGACACGTTAGTCACTCGCATCTTTGAGCCAGATGACAGACGGTTAGTTTGCTGATATATTATCCGTCAAAAGCGTGTATTTTTATATAGTATTGAATTGAAAGTTCGAGTACATGATTATATGAGCCGTTTAAAGAATGATCCACCAAGTAAACATTTTATATGCCATACAGTGTAGTTTCGTGAACCGCGGGATTTATCGTTTATCATTTAATAATTTAATAAAAACGAAGACAACAAAAGCAGTTCGAATGGCAGAATGTGCAAAATGCACATTATTTGATTAAAGATACCAACAGCACGTGACCCAGGCATTTACAATTAAGCATACATAACATAAACTATAAACATAAAACATATATGCACTTATTCGTTAAGTAGGGCCGGCTGTTATTATTACACAATGAATAAAGGCAGACAAAAAAATTATAAAATGCTATCTTCAATACGATGCATACTGTCTCACACGCATATTCTTGAAGTTAGGTGGGATGTTATTTAATTTCAGTTTCGTCAGCTCAACTATGTACCCGTTCGAGGACAGTAGGGCCACTTTAGTGATACCGGTCAAGTTACCGCCAGATCTGACCTGTGACCATTGTGTGTTCCAGTGGAAGTGGCACTGCGGTGAGTTGGCGTCTTCTAAGAAAGTTTATAGACCGGTTGTTTTTAAAAAAAAATTGATAATGTCCTACATGTATTAATCACCAAACGAGGCATAATTTGTATTCAAACGTAAATATGTATTTTATTGCAACGTTTGTTTTTTAATTATATTAAGTACATACAATATGTGCTGAAACGATTCATTATGTACACATGCATTTTGTCAAATATAAGTTAATGACGTTGAAATTCAGTACGCACGACATATTTTACCACAGGTAATAACTTCTGGAGAGACATAGACAATGTACCCCAGGAGGAGTTTTTCGGNGGGGGACTGTGGGTTAGTTATTATTATTATTATTATTATTATTATTATTGCATACTGAATGGCACTTTTTTTACTTTGTTTTTAATAATAATAATAATAATTATAATAATAATGGACTAAGTTTTACTCACTATTTAAACTGTAATTATAAATATACGTTTATGTAAACAATAAGGTGTTTTCACATACAGAGTAATAATAATTATCGATAATGATCAATTAATGCGTAGAAAATGGAAAACAATGTTTCCCCAAAATTATATTATACTTTCCAGTATCAGACGCAGAATGGTGGTAGATGTGGAGTGTGCGGTGACCCAGTGGGAGGGCCTTTCAAACACGAGACCCCAGGTGCGATTGTGAAGACGTACCAACAGGTAATAAATAATGTTAAAAGTCCCACCAAAATATCTCCATTTCAAGAACAACTAGTTTACCTAGATTCCATGATTCCAGAGAGAACTAAGCTCTCCTAATTTAGGTATTTTATATTGAATTGAAAGATTGTTTTTTTGTAATGAAAGGCCCATAAATGCAGTGAAATAGCTCTTCAATCGAAACATTAGTGTGGAAATAAAAAGAAACCTTTTGTTATGTTGCATGGCATTTCATTGAACTGACGTTATGGATCATATGTCTAACGATCCGGTTATACATTAAAAAGACATGAGCAGAGGTGGCTATATTGATGTTAACATCACTTGCTTCTTGTATTCTTCAGGGAGAGACATTCAACGTTACACTTGTTATAACGGCAAAGCACAAAGGTTGGCACGAGTTTCGAATCTGCGACAACAAGTTCAGGGTGACCCACGAGTGCATGAATAAAAACCTTTTACAAATACCACTAAAAGATGACACGTTAGTCACTCGCATCTTTGAGCCAGATGACAGACGGTTAGTTTGCTGATATATTATCCGTCAAAAGCGTGTATTTTTATATAGTATTGAATTGAAAGTTCGAGTACATGATTATATGAGCCGTTTAAAGAATGATCCACCAAGTAAACATTTTATATGCCATACAGTGTAGTTTCGTGAACCGCGGGATTTATCGTTTATCATTTAATAATTTAATAAAAACGAAGACAACAAAAGCAGTTCGAATGGCAGAATGTGCAAAATGCACATTATTTGATTAAAGATACCAACAGCACGTGACCCAGGCATTTACAATTAAGCATACATAACATAAACTATAAACATAAAACATATATGCACTTATTCGTTAAGTAGGGCCGGCTGTTATTATTACACAATGAATAAAGGCAGACAAAAAAATTATAAAATGCTATCTTCAATACGATGCATACTGTCTCACACGCATATTCTTGAAGTTAGGTGGGATGTTATTTAATTTCAGTTTCGTCAGCTCAACTATGTACCCGTTCGAGGACAGTAGGGCCACTTTAGTGATACCGGTCAAGTTACCGCCAGATCTGACCTGTGACCATTGTGTGTTCCAGTGGAAGTGGCACTGCGGTGAGTTGGCGTCTTCTAAGAAAGTTTATAGACCGGTTGTTTTTAAAAAAAAATTGATAATGTCCTACATGTATTAATCACCAAACGAGGCATAATTTGTATTCAAACGTAAATATGTATTTTATTGCAACGTTTGTTTTTTAATTATATTAAGTACATACAATATGTGCTGAAACGATTCATTATGTACACATGCATTTTGTCAAATATAAGTTAATGACGTTGAAATTCAGTACGCACGACATATTTTACCACAGGTAATAACTTCTGGAGAGACATAGACAATGTACCCCAGGAGGAGTTTTTCGGTTGCGCCGATATCAGAATAGAGGGCCCTGCGACCACCTTACGGCCTTCGTCGACCCCACCTCCACCTTTACCAACTCTTCAACCAGGGGAACCAAAACCAGGTACTTTGTGGTTGTACCCGGAATATAATAAGATGTACCCGGTATGATAATTGTTAATTAATAGAGATGTAAAAGTGCTTGATTTTTGTCGGAATCGGTCAAATGAATTTAGAAAATCTTTAGGCCAAAAAGGCGGTTTAAGGCATTGGACGTCTCATGGCAATTTGTGATGAATTAATTTCATTAAATTTAGAAATATACGATATCCTAAACAAGTAATGCATCAAGGAAAAGAAATGTTTTACAAAACACTACCTTGTATCACAGAATCAGTTGAGTTAATGAATATTCGCATTATGATAAACGGGAAATTCCACTACATTATATCCCTTCAGCTAATTTTTTTTTTCTCGAAATTTTGGCACGTCTATTTGACCCTATTCGCTTCAAGATACATGTATTTGCCGTGATGTACAATTGCTTTTTGTTTTGCTCTCTCTCGTAAACTTGGAATATATAAAAAAGGAGATTTACTTATATGACAGCATGTCACAATGGCATTGCCATAAGCTAATGTTCAAGGGTTAATGCAGTTGTCCTAGGCATATATCCTCGTTATCAATCACCGCAGGTACCATGAAGGTTGGCTGTTGGTTCACCAATTGGGCACAGCATAGAGCAGGGGGCGGACGATTTGGACCACAGGACATAAATCCTTATGTGTGTACGCATATATTTTATGCTTTCGCCAAGGTGCAATGGGACGGCAGAGCTTTCACATTAAGGCAGACAGAACCGAACGACCCAGGTAAGTAAAACTGCAATAGCAAGGACATGGGGTGGGGGTGGGGGGGGGGGAGGCAAATGTGTTTAATTCGGTCTAAGTTGTGCTGACCAAGAATGTTTTTTTTTACTTTTTTGCCTCTTCCTGTGTCGACAGCCCTATAGAGTTGTCTAATGGTCCTCTCATGGGAGATTATTTTCATATACAGTAAATGTGCATGTTTCACCAAGAAGACGATGCATATTGTCATTCACTTAAATTCTGTATTTACTGGTACATCGTCCAATCTGTCAAATTATTGTAGAATATACTGCATGTATATTTGTAGACAACATGGAGCAGGTCGTGAAACTAAAACTCCGTAACAAAGACCTGAAGGTTCTTCTGGCAGTCGGTGGATGGAGCCATTCGTTAAAGGTCTTTAACGAAATGTCAAAAACATCTGAAACCAGAAGAAAATTCTTGACCAACGCGATCGCATTTCTACTCCAGTATGGCTTCGATGGATTGGATTACGACTGGGAGTACCCCGGAGACGTCGATCGCGGAAGTCCTCCGGAGACAAAGCAATATTTTGCTGATTTGGTCAAGGTAAAATGAAAAGTTCCAGATCTCCACTCTTCAAAATAGATAAATAAATAAATAAGTAAATAAAATAAATACATAAATAAAATAAAATAAAATAAAATAAAACTATAACACCTTATCTTGGTTATATTAACCTCATGTTAGTCAGAGCTTTGCCGAGGTCATAGCTTAAGCTCGCTCTAGAGACATTTTTCTTTGAAATCCAGGAAACAAGATTGCGTTTCCAAGAGGAGGCCGCTAATACGGGCAAGGAAAGGTTACTTGTCACAGCTTCTGTTGGAGTGACTGATGAAGTTATTGCCGAGGGCTACGACATTCCAGTGATGAGCAGGTATACGACCGTTATACGTTGCCATTATTAGATTTTGTTTGTGCCTAAATAAAACAAATCGGCAATATGTCCGTGCAGTAGAATGCAATAGAATAATTCTTATTCAGTGACCGGTAAAATACACGCTAAAGCTGCCAATCAATATTTTCAGATACCTTGATTGGACAAACCTGATGACCTTTGACCTGCATGGGGCGTGGGATGGTATCCTGGGACACCACTCAGCTTTGTTCTCAAAGTCAGGCCGCCTGGCTACTCTTAACATTGTGAGTGTACAGAAATTGTTTGACAGTTACGGGGGCGGGGGGTGGAGGGTGCTGTCTTTTTTCCCGTTATCAGAACAAGAACATTTTTGGCTGCTGATGGGTTAAGGTTTATGGTTTTAAGTTATTTAGCATTCTATTTCGATTGAAATATACTGTATTGGTTAGATTATGCCCGATACCTGGCAGTATTTTCTACTTTGTGATTTGTCATTACCTATAACTCTTTTACGTGCAAAGTGTGTGTGGGGGGGGGGGGATGGGGGGGTAGTGGGCGTGTACTCTCATTGGCTCAAACCAATTTTACTATAAGAAACCAGACAGCCCTCCTGTGCCTCCCCTCCCCCAAACTTTTTGGATATGCCAGTAACTATACATTGTGGAAAACAGGTCAGAGAAGTCATGATTAAACATGCGTCGAAGGAACGAATACCACCAATGTCGAACTATTGATTGAATTGATAATATGATTCACTATTTGCAAAAATTCAGATGAAAAGCCTTATTTTCTGAGGAAATTGATTTCAAAGCGTAGTTCAAAGTCGACAGATCAAATTCAACTTGAATCGGTTCTCTTTTCCAGGACTCTATCGTCAAGAACTGGATAGGGAAAGGCTACGAGCCTAGCCGACTGCTCCTTGGCGTCGCCACATACGGCCGAACCTTCACCATGTCTCAAACGAACGCACACCACCCTGGGGACTCGGCCATTGCCCCTGGGGCCGCGGGGCCGTACACCAACATGAATGGGATACTCGGATACAATGAGGTAAGAGCATTGTTAGGAAAGGAAACTGCATGTTGACATTTCGCCCTTCAAGTAGTAGGTTTCAAATTATCGTATCGTTTTCATTTTTTAAAAGTCACAAAAATTGCTGTAACATTCCCACAGATACGTTTACAACATTCCAATATTAACACCAACAAACGTCAAATCATGCGTTAAAACCACTAGTACTGAAACTACGAAATACCGTACGCTTAATCCGTTGGTCGTTCCAGATGTGTGTGGTGGGCGGCTGGGACGAGTCATTTGACTATGAAACCATGGTCCCCCACGCCTACAACCCTGACACGAGGCAGTGGGTTGGCTACGATAACCAAGAAAGCATCGCACTTAAGGTATGTGGTCAATATCAAACAACGAGCAGTACATTTGAGTTATATTCCTTTACATAATGCACCCTTGATTTCATTAGTCAAACGAAATTGCATACAAGAGTACCGGTAATCTGACTAATCAAAATGCTGTTTAATTTTCAGTGTATGAACAATCATACGATTTGATTTATCCGGGTGTCACTGAGTGTTGTTGTTATCATTATTATTATTATTATTATTATTATTATTATTATTATTATTATTATTCTAAGGCTCAATACGCTTGTAACACGGGTCTCGGGGGGATGCACGTCTGGGCCTTGGACATGGACGACTTCAACGGCGCCTCTTGCAGGGGAGGAAAGTACCCTCTTCTGACCGCCGCCTTAATTGCCTTGAAATGCAAGCGACCCGAGCCTACCACGACCACAACTCCAAGACCAACTACTACGACTACGATTACAACTACGACCACAACTCCTAAACCTACCACTACGACTATGACTACGACCACGACAAAGGCAACCACGAAAAAACCTACAGGTACTTATCTGTGTATTATCTAGGTGCAAAGATATTATACATGTTGCAATAGGAAGTGAGTCAGTGGTCTGCTATTGTGTTTCAGATATAAATTAATTGAACTCACAATGTGACATGCAGTCCACATTATCCGTTTTTAGAAAATTCACTTAAAGATGTCGTCTTTCTTTTTTTTTCAGGGAAAATCTGTAAAACCCAGTGGGGCTACTATTCTCACCCGACCGACCCCAACAAGTTCTATCAGTGTAACTGGGGGAATGCCATATTAAAGCGGTGTGGCCCAGGGACCGTGTGGTGTGGCCGATACTGTGGATGGTCGTGGAGTTGCCCAGGGGTGGTGGGCCGTTGAACAATCCAGGCCATCCCGTGTAAAATCTGTAAAGTATATACGACACAATGCCCGGAGGAAAACGTCAAGTCCACAATTTTTTAAAGAACGACGTTATACTCAACATCATTTGCTAAATATGGGGAATATAAAAATAAATAAAGAATGTTTTAACTGGTTTTATCATGCTCTTTAATCCATGCATCTGGTTCTGTATAAATACCGTAAGAGTATCGGTCCCGCTTTTTAGAAAGTAAATTGATTGTTTGGACTCAGTTGAGACTGCTTAAGGGGAATGGAAAACTAATCAAAGTTTTATACCCTTCTACGATTACTTAATCCATGAGAAATTAATATTTCAACAGGCTTTAAACTTGTCACTTTGAGTAAAGCCAACTACTTTGAAATTTTTCATTAAGGCTTACAGTTTTAAAAAATGAAACATTTCAAGGCAATCAACAATTAAGATTATTTTTGAAGCAATAAAACTACCATGGATGAGTTACTATCATATCTTCTTTATATCTTTTATATAGGATTGTCCTTTATACCCAAAGATTATTCGTGAAATTGTGAAACAATGAAATGGTATTGTAAATGTACAGAATGTTGCATCGTGTACTTTTTAAAGGTGGTGCTCAGTGCGAAATATTGGAGATGGGATCGTATTATTGCTCATCTTCACCATACCTGTAACACGGCTTTGACCTTTGCTTAGAGGTAAAACTCCTCGTAACCTGTTTGAAGAAGGTCACTGACCGCCCTGGATATTAGTTTACATGACTTTTCTTGGCATAAGACACATACAAAACCAATGACCCATTCCAATTCATCACTTGACTTAGAAAGTACTGGTCCCGAATTTCAACGCCTCTTCAATATACAGAACTTGTCGCCACATACCAAATATATTGTCACCATCAGATTCATATTCACTGCATCAGTGCGCTTGTTTATTAGAAGCATGTCGACATAACTTAATCTCTTTACAATTCACTGGCCCTTACTTTCAAAAGATATCTAATTTGCCAACTGAAAAATGAAGCCACCGTTTCAGCTAGGTTCGATTCAGTGTATAGACACAAAGTCTTTCCATTGCTAAGCCAAACATAGAGAGAGATGGCTGAAGGGCATAAAATTCAATTAGCACATTCTTTGGTACGCGAGAAGGGATATAACTACAATACATGTACATTTAAATCGTTGTCAGGCCTGTAGGCAGGGAAAGGGGTTCGGAGAAGGGGCGTCGAAAGCACCCTTTGTCCGAAAAAAGTGCGTTATTCATCTAAGGTTTTTCATAATGCGTCAGGTAAATCCAATGCTTGGTGTCTTAGAACTTCGCCCATTTCAAATTGTTACCTGCAAGCCTGCCTTTTCAGAAAAAAAGCGCCCTATTTTGCTAGCGGAGACGGAGGTCCTTTGGTTCATCGTCTTCGTGATTCTACAACAATAGCTCCAGAATAAAGACTATTCGGGCGTGGGTTGCATTGCTGTGTTTATGATGTCCGACGTTCTATGCCCATCAGTGTTGCACCATAAGATTTTTACAACTTGTTAAAGTTTTCAAAAAAAAAAAAAAAAACCAAATCTTTGCAATAGGTGACTTCCAGTGGAAAACTGTTATAATGTGTTGGGCCCCTAAGGACCCGATTCCCTTTCGAAACCTTCGTTAATTAATATTTTTTCCAACCAAAGTCGTGTATTTATTGGACTAAATGGCTTTAGATTAAAATCTTTTTAAACGTCGACTCCATGTGCCAATCTGCTTTACTTGCAAGTGACGCGATGTAATTTACATGTACATTTGTACCTTAGATTACAAATTATGACTGTCTTGGACAGGTGCCTGCTACGATATCCAGCCCCTCTGAAATAGGCTAAATACACTATTTTAACAATGACAATTTAATGCAAATAATAGTAGTTTACTTTCCGCTTAAAATACCTACATAGGCCCAAGTTACATGTATAAATGTGAAAGAGTGAATATGAAACGTTCACATTTACATGATAGAACGTGATTGTTGAAGAGAAACTCTTTTAAGACGCACATGGCAATAGTCGATGACTTAAACCTGAACAGTTATTCTCCCTGTACTAGTAACTTCAATAAGTGTGGGTCTTGTTAGTACGTATACAGATACATGTATATCCGATAATAATATTATTCATAACACATGGAAAAAAGTGTTATAAAGATGTATTGTATTAAGATCTGGATATTGAAAATCAAATAATCAAAATTTATTTCCCTCTTGATCGTGTCAAGGACAGACATTGGCGAGGCTTTAGACATCTTTTCCCAGCCTCGCACCACACAGCTATTGGTCCGCACCGGAAGTTCATGCTATTGGCTGAAGGTGGTCTCGTGCCGGGTCCCGGATTTCCGGCAGTGGAACATTTCTTTAGACCCTCCTTGGCAGCAGTGAGGAGAGGATATCTCCCCTCGTTGCAAGACCTCCCTGTGAAGTCGTCCATGTCCATTGCCCACACGTGGAGCCCTCCAAGACCCATCTTGCAAACGTAGTCGGCCTAGAGGAGAAACGACGTGAATGTCTTTCTTCTTCTACACAAATACCTGATTTTGTTAATCTATATGATATATGTGTCAGATACTTGGGCCCAGGGGTATAACGCTCTTTATATCGTGAATTCATTTCTAAGTTAAATTTGTAAGGATAATCTTGAGAGTTATCATCACGTCGGGTGTAACATATTTATAAGCTTAAATTACTCCTATTTTTGGATTTTAAGATCAGTATCTTGACTCATATTTGGATTATGGAAGAACCTATAAATAAAATTAGAAAAACTGAAAACTCTAGTTATGAGCTATAATAAGCTAGGGTTTTACAAACAGCGGCGATTTGATTTCAGATCGGTGGATTTGCGGTACCTTCAAGTCCATGCTTTTGGGGTCGTCATATCCCACCCACTGTTTCGTGTCTGGTTTATATGCATATGGTACCTTCATCTGAGGGTCAAAGACTTCGTCCCAGCCACTCTGCTCGCAAATCTGGCAACAAAATTTTACGTGTATATTTGCGTATTAATTTTAATCTGTTATGAAGTGTCTGAAGCGCATATATAGCGGTTTGTTTTGTTTTGTGTTGCATGTTCTGACGAATCAAAATGTATTTGCTCTACTACTGATGATTCAGCAAAAGGTTTGATAAATGGATACATCGGTATATTTGTATCTTAGTCAAAAACGTATGGTGAGCGCAATTGTGCAGCACGCACCTCATTGTAACCAAGAAATCCCGCATGTTTGGTATAGGGTCCGGCGAGTCCCGCACCAGTTGCTCTATCTCCCGGCGAGTAGGCATTACTGTCAGTCATGGTGAAGGTGCGCGCGTAAGAAACGGCCCCAAGAACAAGCCTGCTGGGATCGTAGCCTTTCTTTATCCAATTCCGGACGATATAGTCCTAGCAAAAAAATAAAGGAAAATAATGAATTGCTTACTCCCAGCAAACGCAGAATGTTATTAGAGAACGTTTCCATAACGTTTATCTAACCGAAAAATTGTTTTTGTGACGATATGGTAAAGTTAAAAAACGCTCCGTGTTTGTTGGGCTGTCAGTTCGCCACTTCAGTTTCCCGTATTTCATAGTATGGCAGAATGTCTCGCAGAAAATGTACAGATTGTGTATCCTTAACCTGAAATCTACGATGTAAATATTAAGAACACACAGCTATGCTAATGGAGATAGACAAAAATGAAGGACGCACAATGTTGAGAGTATCCTGGGTCCCTGAATTATCCGATCTGGCAAACAAGGCAGCGTGGTGACCTAGATAGCCATCCCACGCCCCGCGAAGGTCATAGGTCATCAGGTTTGTCCAATCAAGGTATCTGAAAATATTGATTGACATCTTCAGTTTGCATTCTGGAGGTCACTGGATGAAATCAGTTCCGTCAATATTCCATTACATGGTCATTTGTCGATTTATATCATGGCGTCTAACATTAACAGTTGCATAAAGGGAGATTTATTTTATGTTATTTTTCTTTTAAATGTCGCTAAACATAACAACTTCATATATATTTGATCTACTAAAACTTTTTCAATTCATAAAACATCTTTGGAAATAAAAAGACGGTTTCACAGGCATATAACTTACTTGTTCATCACTGCTATATTGTAACCGTCTTTAATTTTCTCATCTGTTACTCCTACCGACGCTGTAACTAGTAATCGTTTCTTGCCTTTTACTTCGGCCTCTTGTTGGAAACGAAGCCTTGTTTCCTAAGTATGAAATATGTTTTTTAGATATTCTATAAATATGGTTGTCTAAAGCAAAATAAATGAACTATACGAGTACAGATTTTAGACGAGTTCTTATTTTAAAAAGTATCAATGTATGACTACATCGCATTATTCTATTAACACAATACCTTGACCAGATCGGAGAAAGACTGCTTCGTTTCTGGGGGACTTCCACGGCCAACATCCCCCGGGTACTCCCAATCATAGTCCAGTCCATCGAACCCGTAAACTCTTAAAAAGCGGATTGCGTTGCTTATGAAATCTCTCCTGGATTCGGTGGTTTTTGACAGCTCATTGAAGATCTCCCAGGGATGGCTCCAGCCGCCGACTGCCAGCAGAACCTTCAGAGCTGGGTTGCGGGTTTTCAGCTTCACAACTTGCTCCATGTGGTCTTTCGGGGAGATGAAATTTGCGTCATATATATGTGTTGATAGCGAGTGCAAAAAAAAAAAGAAGTGAATTCTTGGTCCTAGTAATAGTTTCGTGATTTAAGCTCAACGACATAACGGATAATACACTGTATCAACGACTTAAATCATATTGGACTTCAACATTATGTTACCTGGGTTTTGCTCAACTTAAGCATATATTCTGACAGGATACTATATAGCAAACATAGCAAACTATATAATAAAATGTACGGTTTAAACAAGCATCAGAATTGTTGTTCACACGTGTATTAAAATTCAGAATAAATAACCAATCTTAATGAGCACATTTTCATAACATTAATCAACCACAGACCTTGGTCATTCGATTCCACAGTTTTCAGCTCTTAACGAGTTCCGTCATAATTTATCTTGGCGAATGCATAGTATATATGGGTGCAGAGGGCGGGGTCAATATCGGCTGGGAGGAACTGCCCCCTTCCTGGTCTGTGCTGTGCCCAGCTGGTGAACCAACACCCCATCTTCATTTGATCTACGAAAAAAGTTAACATTTATTATTTTATTAATATTATGTATGATAAAACATATGTTGTGTGTTTCCTCTGTCTATCTTCATCCTCATGACTTCGTTCACGGTGTAATTGATATACAGAAAGATAAACAGCGTGGTGACGCGTGTCGTTTTATGAAGTACACTTTAGCAGAAGTTAAATACTGCTGCTTTGGTATTTTAAAGGTGTGCATTTTGTCATCCACAGATGATGTATCATAAGGCATGGAGGTGCAAATAGTTTATGAATCAGACAGTTTTAATTGTTAAAACTCACTTTCATTTAATAAAATGCAAACACAAAGTTTTTAAAAAAATCATGTTTTAAACTCATGACTTGGAAAATCCAAGTCGAAAAAGCAAACTTACGTCCCTGGTCTGCAGGTTGTTCCAGAGTTGGCAGAGGAGGAAGCAGGGTTGTCGTGGTCGGTGGAGCTGCAGTGCCCTCTATTGCGATGTCGGCACAACCAAAAAACTCCTCCTGTGGTCCCGTCCCTTTCCCTCCTGGACCCCAATTGTTACCTTTTGAAAAAAAGGCGTTTAAACTTGAATTCGAATTCCATCGATCAAAAGCCACACAAACATGTACAGTGATTTATGAACAGAGATATGTATCATCGTTAATTAACAAGCTTTGAAACGGGCGTGTCAAACATTCCAACTAAGCTGGCAATTACCATCAAGAAAACTCAAATTCTGTGATTGATATTAAGATTGATCAATATTAATCGAAGATGTCTACACACCACAGTGCCACTTCCACTGGAACACACAATGGTCACAGGTCAGATTTGGCGGTAACTTGACCGGTACTACTAAAGTGGACCCACTGCCCACGAACGGGTACATAGTCGAGCTGACGAAACTGAAAGTAAATAACATCCCACCTAACGAGTAGGCATATATCTGTTTATTGGTCACTGGCATTTTGTATATAAATGATAAGATCGGAGTCATTGTGCGATGTATTGATGATAGCATTCCAATTATTTTTGTCTCCCGGTATTCTTTGTGGTTAATGTTCAGTGTATTGTGACAAGAAAAATGATAATTAAATTCAATAAATTCTCGGAACTAAACTGTACAATAGGCCCATATATGCGCGCAGAAGTTCATAAATGGGGGGCCTATAAGCAGTTGTATCGAAAAAGAGGCATTTGCCCCATTTAACATTTAAAACTGTAAGTTTAACATTTCATGCAAATTAACTGGTTCAAAAAGCACCACTAAAATGTGAAACGGACAAGAACAGATATATGAGAAGAGTACATTAAATCGTTTACAATTTCATAAGGATGGCGTTTTTTCCCCTTCATCAAATGACCTTGATCTCGCCACTCAATCTTAGATGTAAGTTTTGGAGATTCGATAAAAAAATTATAGCGTTTTTAAAATATGTTTTTCACATAGTTACCGTCCATCATCTGGTTCAAATATACGAGTGACGGTAGTTCCATCCTTCAGTGGTATAACCAGGAGGTTCTTATCCATACATTCGTGTGTCACCCTGGTCTTGTCGTCGTTTTTGCAGATGCGAAACTCGTGCCAGCCCATGTGTTTGGCCGTTATAACTAGTTCGACGTTGATTGTCTCGCTCTGGAAAAAAATTCAGTAAAAACATCACTACTATCAATTAAATCATCGTTGATGTGATTTCTCTTTATAGTCTTAGTCGTAATGTATCAGGTTCAAAACAAGAAAGGGGGAAAAAGCAAAGATTTAATATATTTTTCTTTCAAAAGGCTAACTATTATCTCCTTTAATACTTCTTGCGCTATGCGAACCAAACTTTTTTTATATTTTTACAATGGCCATACTGCATAAAAGAGAGACGTTCGCTGGGATTTTTGCCCATTTCCTACCTGTTTGTACGTTTTCACATTCGGTCCTGGAATTTCGTGTTTGAAAGGCCCTCCCACTGGGTCACCACACACTCCACACCTACCACCATTCTGCGTCTGATACTGGGAAATTAAATGGATATGATTTAATGAAACTGTTGGTCTTCCAAGACCAACACCACTAAAATTTCCCAACTTTTAACTACAGCATGTCAGAAACGATAAATATATAACTGAAAACATTACTTTGACTTTATACTGAAAATGCAATAAATTCGCATTAAAAATATTGCGCCATAACTTACGTATAGCCCCCCGCAGTTGACACCAGTATTCCTGGGGTCTCTCTGCTCTGGTGACGTCATCTTGCCGTGACTGTTAACACGATGAAAAAACTGCAGTATTGCAATACACAGCCACCATAGCGACGAACCTGTGCACAGTTGCATTTTAATTTCAAAGACACCGATATGATCAAATAACTTTTTGAAACGAAGTTCTTGAAGTTTAGATTGATAGTTTTTCTCCTACACTGATAAAGCTACATGAACATATCAGCCTTACACAGAAAGCTTATGCCTAGTGTGGGGCACGGACGTCTCCTTTATACCGTGAAATACTAGACATTCCACAAAAGTTAGGGCTACATCATCTGACAGTATCCAATTAGAGAGGCATTGTCCAGGATACACGAAATGCAAACATGTCCACTTGCAAGACTGCAGGGAAAGTTGATTTCAATCAAACACTTTCTTTGAGTAGAATTGATCCGGCGCGACCCCTGCATGATGAACGTCAATGGTCAAGGGAGAAGATGAGGATCTTCTTTTATTTGACCGATCAGGTGTAATGGATGGATCTTGGACATTATGTCCAAGGATGGATAAAGGCGATATACAGGGTGTTAAGGTTATTGTCAGCCTTCGCCCAAAACTCCTAATCGACTGCCTTATATATACTGAATTATTTTGGGTAATAAATAAATCTTAAGTGTACAGTAACTAGATTAAATTAACATTTACACATGTGTCATCTTACGTGACGTCATAATTGCGATTTTGGAGTAAAAACTGAAAAATCGGTTTTTCAAATTTCTTTTTTATCTGAGTACCCACGATCACCGTTTCAGCGCCGATTTAATGGCATCATTAGGTACTCCAAAACCATGCCAGCGGTTTTTTTTTAAAGTCTTAGTCCAGATTTTATCGTTGATAAAGCAAATTGCTTTGTTTAATCAAAATAGGTAATTAGGGGCCCCTAACTCCATAACCAAAACATTTTAACCAAATTGGTGGCACGAGATTGTAGCCTACACACTCCTGGTCAACTTTGCCAATTTTCGTGTTAAAATCTTCTTCAGAGATGAAGTTACGCCCCACACGCTTGCTATCTCACCTCAAAATAGAAATGTGTTAAATTGACCATAAAGTTTTGAGTTGCCTATGCTTGTGCATTGCAACAAAAAATAAAAACGCCGATATATTTTTTCGGGGTTTTTTTCGTTGTTTTAAATCAGCACAAAATAGATGAATTTTTGAATAATTAGATGCAGAAAGAAACTCATATTCAGGATCTAGATGATAATAAAGGGTTACAATATCCTTAAGAAAAGGTGAAACATTCAAATGGGTTAAATTGCAGAAAGCGTGTGACCTGTTAAAATGTTCCATGCTGGGATACTCCTGCGGATTAACTCATGTTTTACGAATTTATCCGAGGTAAATGGCATCTTCCCGCAATGCAGGAACTCTCAAATCTTTTTCATCTCAGCTCGCACTCTCCTGAAAAGCCCACCAATTTACCCATCTACAGAGCCGTTCCGTGCTTAATTAGAAGTAGATACATGCAGTTAGTTAAGTTAATTCCCACATACCTGAATAATGACTAAAATAATAGGGGTTAAACAGTCTTTGGGTTTATACACCGCTTTAACCGTACATATTGTATGATATATACATATACATACTAGTATTTTTTATATAAATAAATAAATAAATATTGTCTATATATATATGAACTAATATTTATCCACACATAACCGTATGCATATAGAAACGTCAGTAATGCGGTAACTAGCAAAATAAATAGATGATGAAGGAAAAAAACGATAAGAATAACAATGAAAACGCTTCTATCACTGATATTCTGACAGTAGATAATAACGCGACTAAATAATAACGCGACTAAAAATTGTGGTTTTATTAGCTTATGCTTGAAGACATCCAATGTTTTCCCTGCAACAGAAAAAAAGAGGAAAATGTGATAGAGGTACCAAACGCAAGGCGTGCAAGCCGGCACGTGCAATTGAAGCGGGAATTTTTTCCATCATACGCTACTTTCCCTCCACTATAGGGGTCGCCACCGAGAGATCACGACACATCTGCTCAAACACACATTTTTGACTTGACTGAGTAGAAGAAACATTTGTCATTTGTTAAGATTTATTTAGGGCTTGCAACAGGTGGAAGTGACCCTTAAACTGTACACCAATGTTACTAAGAAAGAGAAGTCGCACTTATCCAGTGAGTTGATATTATAGATACAATTGTAATTGAGGGTGTTCCATTCAATGAATATTTATATGTGTAACTGGGGTGCTCCCGGCAAATCTTGTTTGATAGCATACAGTCCCATAGAGACAAAATATAAGAGAAAACTATTTCTACGCAAGTTGAAAGAATATAAGAATTGTTTTCTTTAATTCAACTTTAAGTGTCGTTAAGATCAGTATTCGTAGTTGCACCCGTCGTTAAATTTACAAAATAACGATATTTTTTTATCATACATTAACATGGGGGAAAACAGGGTCAATAGGCATATTTATTCTACCCAAGGAGTCGATTTCCAAGAAAAACTATAGCTTCACAACCTGTTTAAGCTTTCAAACCAATATGTTAATCTACTTCGACCCAAGAGTACTCAGTAAAAGTCCCATTAAATGAAATACTGCATCTGCTTTCACAGTATATCGGAGAATACACGTCAAATTTTTCAGATCAATATGAACTTCATTCAACTTGACTAAGGATTTATCTTGAATAAACTTTTTTTGGTTTAAAAGTTTATATATATTTTTGGGTTACAGCTCTTTTGTAAAACCGGCGAGGCAGGAACCGTAGTCCGCTGGGAACCGTAGAACTTTACCCATCATTTTGTAACAGTATTTTGGATCCTAGAACAACAAGCGAACGAGTTTCGTGCAGTCACTCCCTTTTACCAACAGAGTACAAAAAAAATAAAAATAAAATAAATAAGGCTCACATTTTCATAACAGTGGATCAACAACTGAAAGCGACACAAAAGACTACCCTAAATTTTGCGCAGCGTGCGTTTACATTCAGTCAAGCATGTAGTCCAACAAAGTGCGTGTCAACAAAACGAACGCAAGGGCTCGCTCTGTGGGCATAACAATAATAGGCATATATTGGTCAGCGAAGCCGTAGTGCGCCGCAAATCAAAATAATAGCTATGAATTACTTAATATATACGCTACTCTGCGGCCACTTATATTGGGTGGACTTCGCTTGCGCCTTGAGTCACGCCACTTTAAAATGTAAATACCACATACCTCGACTCACAAGTCTGTTGATTGGTTTGATATAAGGTTATACTGGACGGGTGGTTGGTTTTGCTCCGTACTGAGTGACATATAATTGTAGAGCTGAGGACACATTTGGGAGAGTCAGTGCTACTGCAGAGAATCGTACGGCAGGTACTACATCTGTACTACACTTGATAAATAGGTACGTACAAGTAAGCTATGGTCGAAGATCGACATTTATACCTTTGTATTTTAATCTCAGGTTATTACGGAAGCACGTGTCCTATTCATAGCATACACATATACATACACTCTTGTTAACCTTGAAACCTACACGAAGGTAAACATTTCTTTATATGTTGTAAATGTAACACTACTATAGCTACTAAAAGTGGTACAGGGTATATGTAGTTCATCATATCGTTCCCCCCTACTACCAATGTCCTCAATGCACTTGTAAGTACAGTCCACACAGACCCCTGCTGTCAAGCGTTGAGAATCAGAGTATCTATACATCATTGCAGATCATCACATTTAATACAGTGAATACTCCCTGATACGGGATTACAGTGTACGTTTATAATAAATCAACCATTTTGTATTCGGGCCGGGGTCATTTTAGACATTTCTGCACTCATAAATGGGATGTACGCATGCAGAAATTCCACACTTGAAGTCAGCTATAGAAATTATACATGTAGTTTACTAAAATGTGTCTATGACAACTGTACAGGTAATCCATGCATACACTGTATATAGAGATACACATTGTATAACACTAGTGCTGGGAGTACAATTCAATGTTGAATTCTTTGAACAAGAGAAACGCAATGGTTGGCCTTTTCAACAGTTAGAAAATACCATGGCCTTATTCACAATCTGAGGGTTTTTTTTATTCATTTTTGATAACACGTTTTTTCGTTATTCATGTTTAACTTAGCGGTGAAAAAATGCGCTCTTGTTTGAGGATCAAGAACACGTGTACCCGGTAAGCGCTTTAGGAGGGAGTTGAAACGATTTGCGATAATAATAATAATAATAATAATAATAATAATAATAATAATAGGGGTTGGAACTTTTGTTACACATTGTAGATGCATTGTCTTTTATAATTGCTAGAAAATGATGCGCTCAAAAAACCAGTCCACGCTTTTAGATACGCCATCTATTTCATTCTTTTTAAATGTGGCCACTGTCGAAGTTTACTGTCAAAAAGTGTCAAAGGCACCACTTCGGTGGGGGCAAAAATCATTCCCCAAACAGTCTCAACCTCCAGTTTAACAGGGACTTTAATGTTATCCGAGTTAGATATAAAATCTTATGTCAGTCTCCAAGTCTAATTTTCAACTTAGTATGTCACTTATCTCTACCCTCTGGCTAAAGAGGTTATCGATGAACAGATGATAATTCACTTGATGTCTACTGCACAGGCTATCGACGGGTTAAATATCATTCTCCAAGAAGAAGCCTCAACTTCGACTTAATAATTGTACATAAAACCAATGAAATTAAAGAAGGCAAAACGAGGCGCTTGTTAGAAGTGTTAGCACGAATAGGAACAAAGGAGATAAGTACCTGACCGCTAAATAATTGTACATGACTCACACATATCTGAATATTTTAGGAACTGGACCTGGTCTGTAAAATATCACGGGGAACAAAATACTGAAAGATGAAGCAGGGCGTTGTGAGTGGCATCATTTTTGCTGCCCTGGCTATAGCACTGGGGTCCACCACCGACGTCTTTCCAGCTCCAGAATTAGCAGCCCCTCCACTGAAGATAGCTGCCTTTAACGTCCGCGTGTTTGGTCCAACCAAGGCTAGCATTCCGGCTGTAATGAACACTATTGCTAAGGTGAGTAAAATAACGAGCGTGTGGGCGCATGAATGCATGCGTCCCTGTGTTCTTTCTCTCTGACATACTAGTACATGTAGATGTATACACTAAATACACGGTTTTCAAAATGACAGAAAATGAGTTTAACAAGCACGTTCCGACACAGCTGAATAAAAATATTAAAATGACGGTAGGTTCCGTTTTAAATCCATGTGATTCTGTTGCTGTGCAAAGTTTAAGTAGTGACATGTACCTTCGTGATTTGTGCAGTACGGGTCATTTTCCTTAAAACTAAAAAAGTTGACATGTTAATTATTGATTCGTTTATTGTGTAAGCAGAGGACAAAAGATACCGTTCGTAGGAGGTGGAAATCGAACCTGTCGCTTTCAGTACATTTGAAGCTTTTGAAGGGGCATTTAATTAGGAAATGATGAAAAGGCACAATTCATTACACATGATTCAGGTCAGGAAATGACGCCTCTTGGTA
Organism: Lingula anatina; assembly: GCF_001039355.2. Next base: position 305,737 of record NW_019774125.1, read on the forward strand.
ATTAGACAAGTGATGAATTCATAACCGAATGGGTAACGGCCGTACATGTACAAGGCGAACGAAGAAATTTCCGCTCTTCTTCCTTACTGTCGTCATGAGGTCATTCATATAAACTTGCAGTTAATTCTTTGTCCTAGTTATTTGTTGTTTTTTTTCCTATTCTATTATAAAATGTGTATTTAGATATATTTTCATTGCTTTCAAAATGGTTGCGCGGTACTACTTTCCACATTAATGAAAAATAAAACTTTGTCTTTGAAAATGAAGGCGCAGTAGCAGAATCCGACTGATTAAAAGCACAATGCAAGTGTTTCTGGAAGGTTTCTAAAGTTTAGACAACAATATATGAAATCTTTCAATTATCCCTCTTTTATAGTCAGTTAGCAATGTATTCATTACGTGCTTTGGGTCATTTCACAGATAAATGGACCTTTGTATGGTTTTGACCTGCTCTATATATCATTTTCGCTGTTAATAGTAAAGTACCCTTCGATATGGAAAGAAATCGATAGCTAAAAAGTGATATACATGTACAACACAGTTGTGTGAATGCGGTATAACATGAAGTGACGTGCGTCACTGATGCGACCAAAATTTTCACTTTTTTGTGGAATAACTTTATACTGTATATAAAATATTCCATTTACTCATTTAGGTAGTTGCCCGTTACGACATCATTTTGATCCAAGAAGTCCGTGACTCCAGTGAAACTGTCGTGGACAAACTGCTGCTAGAAGTAAATAGGTATGCTCTCTCTTCTTTTCGCTCCCTCTCTCCCACTGTCTTACAGTATGTCATTCAGATGAATGTATCAATTAATTGCTGCTCAACACGACTTCGAAATTAATAACTCTAATCAAATAACTTAAACTTTTAATGCACACCCCCCCCCCAAAAAAAAAAAATAATAATAATAAATAAAAATGGCACTTTGATCGAAAAGATTATTTCGTGTTATGTTTTCAGTCTGGTTGGCTCCAATGCATACCAGAAACAAGTGAGTGACCGGCTAGGAAGAACTGCAAGCAAGGAACAGTATGCCTTCTTGTACAGGTATTTCGGTATTGTTTATGCAGATTAGTGAATGTATATTTATTAACATAGTATTGCTTTGAATTTTAGTGTACGAATTATTATCGCAAAAAGAGGGCATACATGTATGCTGAGAAAATCAGTTTTATTTCTAATTTTTTATATTTTATATACATATAGCATAGCTTCTTGTCTGATCTGGTCAGGATAATAAGAAGACTTTACTGCAGTTAATTTTTTGGGGCTTACTAGCCCACTTTTGGTCTTATTTTTATTAATTTAAATCTTTGTGGGCAAACATATTTTACCATCAGTATTATAATATTATTGACCTTTGCAAACCTCAGGAAAAAAAACAAAAAACAATCACATCTGGCCTAGCACTGGCTTTATGAAATAAATTAAACTTAAGAATTGTTTTAACTTTCACCACAATTTTCAAAAGTCATGTCAATTCACGATACCTCCCACAATAATCTAATTACAGCAGGTAACTTTTGAACCTAAACACTAGCCTTTCCGTGATCGTATTACATTTGATTAGATTAGTACTGACCTATCGCCAGCCATGATGATATTGTAAAATAAGCCCCTTTTTCCCCGTCTTCAGGCCCGCCAAAGTCAAGGTAACAGGCACATACCAATACGATGACGGCGTCGACAGCGGCACAGACCCGTTTCAGAGAGAACCATATGTAGTGCGCTTCCACGCCAAAGACACCGGTAAACTTTCTCAACCGTCTTGCCGTCTGTTTTATTGAGATTGTGAGATATTTTAAGGATGGTAATTCTTCTGAAAGTAAGTGGAATTTTCACTAGTATCGAGGGATACAAACAGTGTGTAAATCAAATTGCATTATAAAAATGAATAACAAATAAACAATAAAATGTGGTCTATTTCTTTTAGAAGTGACTGATTTTGCTATCATCGCTATCCACACGGACCCCCAGGAGGCAGTGAGCGAAATTGGAAATTTGACCCGGGTGTACGACGCTGTGAAACAACACTGGGCCCTTGAGGTACACAGATTTTCCTAAATACGGATGTAATATTTCATACCGAGCCATTCACTGGACTCTCGACTTACAGCAAGCCCTTGTTAAAACTCATTGACGCGTATTATTTAATCCCAAATTACATTCCAAAGTAGATCATTTTATTTTGTTCATCCTGAAAAACACGTTTCCAAATTTCGACATGGCTTGGCGTATATTTGTTTCCTCTGCCGAGGAAGAATGTTAAGTTTCTATCAGCGTTTGTTGATTGGTGGACAAACCATCTTATTTAATTCTCCGCACATTTTGACGATATTTGCGGGATAAATATATAATCAGAGAGATGGATGTGATTCCGACCGTGACTGCATCCGTATCTCCTAATAAATTCCAAAATAATTTCTACTGCCATTTTGTTGGCGGTATGGAAGCAACTGTAGAACCATCTGAATAATTAAGAAAGACATTATATGCGTAAAACTATTTTTTTCTCACAGGATATTTTGATCGCTGGGGACTTCAACGCAGATTGCAATTACGTCAATGGTGATGAGTGGGATCACATCAGTCTCTGGACCGACCCCCGGTTTAAGTGGCTTATCTCTAACTGTTTTGACACCACTGTTACTGCTACAGACTGCGCTTATGACAGGTACGTGTGAACCGTACCGCATACTCTCTGACATATCCTAGTCTGGGAGTCAAGGCTAAATACATTCAGAAATTTTATATCATAATTTTTCTACCTTATTTGGAGTTTGGTTTCAAGGCTTTTTTTGTGACTCTACCAACGGCTTAAATAAATAGTTAAAGTCACCATATCACATACATGTATATAAATATATGTCTAACGACGTGTGTAATTTCATACATGCGCATTATGCCTTTCTTTAGGAAAATATTGGTAATTTCCCTAAAATTTTAAAATGCTTCCGTAACCACTCGGTTATATACTATTTAAATCTGTTAACATAATTACGATTATAATCTCACTTTTGAGTCCTAATCAGATTCTTACGTACACACGCATGTGCATACGTACATGTACACACGCACACATCTGTACAAAACCACTAAAAATTTTTTAACATGACAACATCATTGAATGATGTTTATAACCACCGCTTTACTACTAAGTATCATTCGAAATACATTTCGATTCCTTTTCTAACGTGTACTCAACGCGGATCATACCGTTGGAACTTCAAGACTGAATGTATAACATAACGATTAAAATGGCTTCGAGTACACAGGTATCCAGATCTTTCACACTGATATTTTATTCACAAACCTACTTCTTGTTAACTTAATCCTCTTTTCAGGGTCATGCCATTAAAGTAGAAATAAAGTGGATTTTCTTTTGTTTTCGTGTCTTATTCTAGGTTCGTCGGAGCTGGGATAAAATTGCTCTCCGCCGTGGTCCACAACAGTGCGGGAATATACGAGTTTGACAAGGGCATGAGCAAGGCCGATGCCCTCGCCGTCAGTGACCATTATCCCATTGAAATCCAGCTGGCTGGAAAAGGTGAACTTCCCTATCTGTTACCTTACGAAGTAATCTGTATGGTGATATGGTCTAAAGAGTTCACGAATTTCTTAAGTATAAAACTATATGTGTGCGTGTGTGTGTGTGTGTGTGTGTGTGTTTGTGTGTGTCTATTTGATCAAGGACGTTTAATTTATGTTTTTGATCTGAAGTATTACGAATAATGATGTAGTTAGCGTATTTCCAAATCAAATCATAATGCCAAAGTGCGATCCGCTATGCGCAGTCAGCAGAGACTGGGCGTGTAGATCAGTCTTGTTCATTTATATGCTTATCTATTTATTTGTGCTCTGTGATAGTTAGCTGTGCTGCTATGGTTGTACTTTTGTGTAAAGGTGTGTGTTAATAAAGAATCTGAAACTGACTCTGACCGCTAATTGTAGCATTAATTCCGTCTATAAAGGTTTATGGTAAAAAAAACATTAGATATGATTTTCTTGGAAAGGTTTAGGGCTAAAATATCATACTAATACAGTATTGATTTTTTCGTCTTTTCTAGCAAATATCACTGCCCAAAACGTACTGAAGCCTAAGCATAGCTTCAGCGTCGAATGTTCTAGAAGCGTCTCAAACATTAACGACATTCGAAAAATATACAGGGCAAAAACTCCAGATAAAGTGGCCAACTTCGACGTGGAGGTTCTCTACCAGAAATCTGGTGCCATGCTGTACGTTGTTGCTATCAAAACAGGGGTCACAATACCCTCCCAGCACATTGAGGAGTTTAGCAACAAGTTCCCGGATGTTCTTTGTCCGGAACTTATTTCTGCTGCGCATGCGTTTGAAGACTCTGATGCTTTGAATGAACCCACGCCCATATACGGCATCCAGATGTCGCCACACTCGACCTACGACTTAGCCATCAGCTGCCGGTTGCAAGATCCTCTCACTTGTTCTTTGAGCATACAGAAAAGTCTGACTGTCTCTCCGCCAGCTGCTACGAGTAGCGCAGGACACCTTCACGGTCCGCTGATTGGCTGAGATTTTGAAATCATGAGGAAATAATACCGACAACCCAAACACGGAAGAACAGTGTTATGAAACTATCTGTATGTTAAAACTACAATTAACCAAACATTCCTGTTCAAAATGATCTTTTTTACGACATTATATCTTTGCTACACGGTGTGGACACACGTGTACAATATTACTTAACAATTTACCAATAGCATTCAACAGGTAATATACTTTCGTTTCCTCTTATTCCTGCTCATACTGTACATGTAGAAGTATTGGAAAAGCGTGTTTCAACTTTTTCACATGGGGACAGAACAATAATCAAAATACAACGATGGAAGTTTACAAAATAATATAATCCAATATCTTTTTTAAAAGGTCTAGGTAAAGTTGCCTTAACGTCGTAAGGATCTGGTATGACGTGGTGTGTGGTATGTTGGGTTACACGTTATGGCTGGACTATTTTTAGATCACTGGAAGTCATTCACGGTAGATATTTATTAATGGGATTAAATTCAATTTGTGACGTCAGTATACACCTCTGCTCTTTTAAATGACTTGGTTCTTACACGAACGTTATTTAAACATTTTTATTGTCAGTAGAACTGTAAATGATTAAACGTAACTTCCTAAAAGCTTTGCACTTTTGTCTGCAATTTAATTGTATCAGAATGCTTCGGCTTATGTTGACTTTGTAAAATGTAACGTTAGACAACATGGAAAAGTCAATTCTTCAAAGTTAATTAAATGTTTTATATTGATGATGGAAGATTTACCTTTTGGAAACATGCGCTAATATAAATTCTCATGATATCATAAGGACAGTTTGCACGTGCATCTCATTGTTTTGGTGATCTTGACTTTACAGCACGAAGCATGCATGCCTACAACAGTTCTTCTATCTTCCCTATACACGAAATTATCGTTAAAAGCAGATGTACTTGAAAGCCGGGAGTAGCTGCAGAAGATTTAGCAGTCAATGTGGGTTTCGGTTTCGAATCCGCTGCATTTGAATTATCTGGGCAGCTGGTTTGCTGCTTACGTATCACTCGTAACTCGTATTCCAATCCACCATATTTAAATACGATGTTTTTGTCAAGAACCTCTCGCTCAAGCTTGTCTTGCAAATCTGTGAACACTTTCAAAGCATCGCTATATCGACTGACAGTTTTTCTCAAAAGAAATTTTTCTTTGATCCGAATCTTACGTGTACCCTCAACTAAGGGAGATGTCACTGGTGAGGTCACGCAAACGTGTGTACTATCCACCCAAACCCAAACTACCGACTCCAATGTAGACAAAGCGGAACGGAACTTGCCCTTCCGGAACAAACTTTGGACTTGAGAACCAAGTGCTGTGTACTCTGCACAGGTCTGGTTCATACCAGTACTTGTGCTGTTGTCGCACACGAGGTCGAAGTCCACATAGAAATCTATGTTGTGTAACTCAGACAGGAGCCAACATCCAGTTTGTGCATCGTCATTTGTGCATGGAATCTGAAATTAAAATACACTCCTGCATTCTCTCTTAGATAATGTTTATTTATTTATCTATTTACTTTGGAAATCTGTGCATTTCATGGGATTTCACAATAATAATGATATTTCTGGGATTAGGTAACACGTATATGGTTAGGCTCTAAGGCTCTTAATCACCTGCTCATTGCCGTCAAATATAATAGAAATGCTTTTACGTAAGCACCCCTGTACATGAAGGTCCCATTGGGTATTTTCTTTTTCGTTAAAGCAACTTCCCGATATGCGTGAAACGGCCATTTTATTTCGTGAACCACCCTATTCCCATGAAATGTGAATGTGGCATTTGATGCTTCCTGAAACGAAGCCATTATATCGAGTAATGTAAAATAAAAGAAAACCAGATACTTACAGCACTCAAAAATGGACGACACTGTGGGTCACCGTGCGATATATTGATTAATGCGCTTAATCCCAATGGATTGAACTCACGTTCCTTATGATCTGAAAAATAAACGTCAGTGAGATTATAAGAATAAGGCAAAAACCATAACATGTCTTACAAAATGAAGCAATTTTTCTATCCCGGTGACTACAGTACATTTCAGGTAAAAACTTGTCTATTCGTTAGTTTTGATTAAAAAAGAAAAAATTGCCTTTTTGTCCCCTACGCTCAAGCAAAATCATAGATACTATTATTTGTTATATTTATAGCACCAAATATTTTATATTCTCACATAGAAGTAGAATATATATATATATATATATATATATATATATATATATATATATATATATATATATATATATATATATTCACACAGTCCCTTACCATTTGACGAGCAGTCTTCAACTGTGATAGGCGTGTCAGTCCGGACCATGGTACACAGCCAGCAGAACACATTTTTAACTAGATACTCTCCACCGTGTGTGATCACACGTGTAACTGATACGCATTTTGACTTGCACAAATCAGTCAACGGAGAGTCCTTTGGACAAGCCCATTCATCCACGAATCCTCTATGTGAAACAAAGCCGCGATCTTTGTCCACACACAGTCTTCCTGGACTATCATATTGTGGCTCAAAGTGGATAGCGCAAAAAGGTGTTTGAGCCAGCTCCAATATGTCGTCCAAGCTTGATAAATTCCGAAAGTGTTCCATGTCAATATCCTCACTACAAATTAAAAAAGGCGACCACAGCGCGGGATTTGTAATGCCATGACACATGGCACAATATCGGTTCTTAAATGTAAGTTTTGTGCGTTTGTCAGAAACTGGCTGAAAATTATTTATGGAAAAATCAACAGGATTTTCACATTTTTCTCGAACCTGTGAATCATATCCCTCATCTGGACAGGATCGTATCATCCAGTAGTAGTTGGGTTTCATTTTACTTACTAACTTTGTAACCTGTGGTTTGCATTCGATGCTGTTCAATGAAATATCAATTTTGCTACTAGCTGCTGAGGGGTTTTGGGTTGAGTTTGAGCTTGGGCACTGTAAAAATGGTGAACAGCAATCTCTGAAAAGACCACAATAATAGTCGCAGTAACAGTTTATCCAGACCATTTGAAACCGTTGCACTAATGAATCAAACGACACGCAAACTTGCCTGTTCGTAGGAAATCTGAGATTATTTGATTGGTTATCGTATAGTTGAGGAAACACGGAGAGGGGGCTTTCTGTAGTCTGGAAATGTTCGTTATTATCAATAGAGATTGTTTGGTTAGCAGAGGGAACGATACCGGGCGTTGCGGCTTCCGTTCCGCTCACTGCATCCGTAGTCGGTGACGTGGTGGATGTAAGGAAACCAGCGAGGGATGCGTCGGGTAGATTGCGTCGTCTTCTCCATGGCGCAACCAAGATATTGCTTTCTTTTTCCTCTCTTGCAGCTGCCAAGTTTTCCACGAAATTTGGTCTCATTTCACCATCACTTTTCTCCCTCTTTCTCTCGAACTGAAATTTTGTAGCGTCATCTGGGTATTTTGGACCAGAAGCTAGTTTAGGGGTAAGCCCTAAGCTTATTCTTCTTTTTCCGATAGCAGCTGTTAAGATTAAAAGAATTAAAAGATGAACTTTTCCTTTTCTAAATCCCATATTAACAGAGATAAAATCAACAAGGAACACGGGGCTTGGAGCGCATTAGAAAGCGAATGTCAAGGAAATGACACTCTCAGTCGAGTCCGTTGTTTTTGTACCCTTCCGTTATGAAAATATCCTACTAATGAACGGTAGACCCTAATTTAGCCAATATATCTTGATAAAACAAACACAATTGACATGCCCATTAAGTCTCATTATCTAAGATTATCCAATGTGAATCAGTTACGAGGGGCGATTCGCCTCTTTTCCTGATTACAAAACATCATCTATCTTCCCTGGTTCCAGCAGCATAGATATGATAGGAATATGATAAATGTGCCGTTACGTTTTTCTTTGATTGTAATGGTGTTTTTGTATGCTTTATTAACTATACCGCCATCCATTTACTTCTTCTAGTTAACTTCAATGGGATTTGGTATTGGACAGTGCAGAGCATTGCGTTTGTGATACATGTGAGACGTGGCACACCTACTTTCTTATCTTTATCTACATTGAAGGACCCAGTTACAAATTTGACATTTTTTAATGTACCAAATATGAAAACTTCTCAGGCAGCTGTATGTGGAGGTGGAGGCGGGGAGGGTTCTAAGGTAGCTGTATGTGGATAATGCCTGATCGTCAAAGAGTTTTGGCCGCTCTCCGACGTGATAATGTAAAAATGCAAAATTTTTATACTTCTTCAGACCCGTAGTAAAATGTCCGCTCTAAAATAAAATTTGATCTATATATGTATGTTTCATGGTAAAAAGCCCATTTTTTCATTAAAAAAATAAATAAATAAAAGGACCCCCTTCCAAATAACTAGATATGTTTCTGTTCATTTTCATTTCTTTTTATTTTCTTTTATCTTTCTGTTTATTTAGTCACTAGTTTGTTAGTTGAATACTGCCATGTTTATTTATTCACTTATTCAGCAGTTCCCCATGGGTCCAAAGTGATCACTCCCCCCCCCCTCCCCCCGCGCACTAGGGCAAGCACACATCCTTTCTTGACAATGACATACCAGAAGTTTGTCTCTGATGATATATATGTAATGATGAATTTGCAACATGAACCATTTCCTTTCTCATTTTTCAGTTAGATTTAATCAAATAGGAAAGATTAATGAACTATTGAATGCAGTGATAATAATACATGTACGAGTACGGACCTAATAATATTTCATCGGCAAAGTTAGAGGTCAAAACTTCCAAGTATCAATGTACTTTGCCGTACGCTATGAGGATCTACTTAAACGAATTACCAATATGTCATGTGACTGTAGAGCCGCACTTTTCATAATGAAGAAAGGACGAATATTTTGATTTTTCACAGGAGCTTTATACTATAGAGAACATTTAGTCTTCCTCTCCAATTTTATAAAAAAAATCATTCAAGAAATGAAGCGGTTGCTCTGCTTTTTAACTCTTAGTATATTACTTGGAAAAAATGTCAGTGTGTGGTCCCACTTCTGTGAGCCGTGACTGGGCAGTGGGATTAAACCTGGCACATGGTCAAGTTAGCATTCAGATACACACATCGTACTCTGTAGGGCAATCTCGCTAAAGTGCAATCACTGAATTCAGCTTAATTGTCTGACACGCCTCCTCGAGCATCTAGGGGGTAATAAACCAACACGTGCTGATGAAGCTGATTCTACTAATTGCACTTTAGTAGGAATCCCCTGCAGAGTTTGACCAACGCAGCTAGTGCAATATGTGAAACTGAATGCTCCCTAAAACTCAAAGAGGCCAATTCTATCCATGCATTATCTTGCATTATGCGGTATGATTAGTGTTGCAAGCATTTTGGGAATTGTTGCAAGGTGGGTTCTACATATCGTTGCTGTGTATTTAACTCAATATCATTGTAGCGATTGGTGGTAAACTTTAAAAAAAATCAACTCCAACATATGATGACAGCAAATTGCTTATGTTTTGGATGATTTTATTTTTTAAAGAACGCTGTTGGAACATTTTTATAGTCGTTACAACGTTCTCAGATCTTCTGCCCGTTTGCCGTTACGTCTCTATATTGGCTTGGCGCAGTGTAATGCAGGACGTCAAGGTACACGTTAAGTCACTGCTTGAATTAATTGTCGAAGCAATTACATTTTCGGTATGTATACTAATACGTATTCTCAATTATGAAATGTCTTTACCACAAGCCACGAAACGTGAAGTGCTTAGAACAGTAACCCCACTGTCTGTATACATAACATAACCGTTATAAACAGGGATGCTTGAAATCCAGGGGCATCTTTGGATGACTTAGCAGTCGTTTTTGGTTTCGGTTTCGGTTCCGGTGCATTTGTACTGCGCGGACAGATGGTGTGCTGAGAACGTGTTACTCGTAAATCGTAGTCCTGTCCACCATATTTAAATATAATATTTTTGTCATGAACCTCTCGCTCAATCTTGTCTTGGAAGTCTGCAAACATCTTCAAAGCATCGCTGTATCTGCTGACAGGTTTTCTCAAAAGAATTTTTTCTGTGATCCGAATCTCACGTTTGCCTTTAACGAAGGGAGGTGCCTCTGGCGACGTCACACAACGGTGTGGCGTAGACACCCAGAACCAAACGACCGACCCCAGTGTAGATAAAACGGAACGAAACTTGCCCCTCATGAATAAACTTTGGAGTTGAGAACTAAGTGCTCTGTACTCTGCACAGGTCTGGTTCATACTTGTGCTGTTAACACATACGAGGTCGAAGTCCACATAGAAATCTAAGTTGTGTAACTCAGACAGAAGCCAACATGCGGTTTGTGCAGCGTCATTTGTGCATGGAATCTGAAAAAATACGCTTTGAATGATTTTTAGATAATGTTTTTTTTTTGGAGGGGGGGTTACATATCAGGGCATTTCACAATGATGATGATGACGATATTTCTGGTAAGGTGACTCGAATATGGTTAAGCATTTTTAAACAGTCTGCTCATGCTTTTACATTAGTATATATTTTTGTGTGAAATGAAAGGCACAGATGGAACCAACACATAAAGCAAAGATGTAGGGGTGCAAAGATTTTCGTTCTCCCCCGGACCCACCTCCGATATGGGATTCAAATAGAAACCACGCAAATGGAGTTAAGAATAATGTCGCTGAAAAGAAAAGATTATTTTTAAAATAAATAGCATAATATATAATACAAGAAAAAAATAGACTTACAGCACTAGACAATGGACGACACTGTTGGCTTCCGTGCGATATATTGATGAATGCGCTTAATCCTAATGGATTGAACCCACGTTCTTTATTATCTGAAAAACGGACGTAATTAATATTACAAGAATAAGGCGAAAAGTACATGCCTAACAAAACAAAGCAAATTTCCATCCTGGTGACTACCGTACGTTTCAGATAAAAAGAAAAAATGCCTTACCGTCCCCTACGCTTAAGCAAAATCATGAATACGAAAATGTATTATTTGTTCTATTTATTTCATACCTAACGTTTTATACACTCGCATCGAATATCAATTTGCATGCTCAGATATTAGACATGTTCACATAACTACGTACCATTTGTTGAACAATCATTCACTGTGATAGGCGTGTCAGTCCGGACCATGGTACACAGCCAGCAGAACACATTTTTAACTAGATACTCTACACCGTGTGTGATCACACGTGTAACTGATACGGAATTTGACTTGCACAAATCAGTCAACGGAGAGTCCTTTGGACAAGCCCATTCATCCACGAATCCTCTATGTGAAACAAAGCCACGATTTTTGTCCACACACAGTCTTCCTGGACTATCATATTGTGGCTCAAAGTGGATAGCGCAAAAAGGTGTTTGAGCCAGCTCCAATATGTCGTCCAAGCTTGATAAATTCCGAATGTGTTCCATGTCAATATCCTCACTACAAATTAAAAAAGGCGACCACAGCGCGGGATTTGTAATGCCATGACACATGGCACAATATCGGTTCTTAAATGTTAGCTTCGTGCGTTTGTCAGAAACAGGCTGAATATTGTTGATGGTAAAATTAATAGGATTTTCACATTTTTCTCTTACCTGTGAATTATACCCCTCATCTGGACAGGATCGTATCATCCAGTAGTAGCTGGGTTTCATTTTACTTACTAATTTTGTAACCTGTGGTTTGCATTCGATGCTGTTCAATGAAATATTAATCTTGCTACTTGCTGCTGAGGGGTTTTGGGTTGAGCTTGAGTTTGAGGCATCGGGACACTGTAAAAATGGTGAGCAGCAATCACTAAAAAGCCCACAGTAACTGTCGCAGAAACAACTAATCCGGGCAATATGAAACTGTTGCCTTGACGACCGAAACGACACGCAAACTTGCCTGTTAGTAGGAAATTTGAGATAGTTTGATTGGTTATCATATAGTTGAGGGAGCACGGAGAGGGGGCTTTCTGTAGTCTGGAACTGTTCGTTAGTGTCAACAGACATTGTTTGATTAGCAGAGGGAGCGATACCAGCCATTGGGTTTTCTGTTCTGCTCACTGCATCCGTAGTCGGTAGCGTGGTGGATGAAAGGAAAGCAGAGAGGGGAGCGTCGGGGAGATTGCGTCGTCTTCTCCATGGCGCAACCAAGATATTGCTTTCTTTTTCCTTTCTTGTAGCTGCCAAGTCTTCCACGAAATTTTGTCTCATTTCAACATTACTGTTCTCCTTCTTGCTCTCGAAATGAAATTTTGTAGCGTCATCTGGGTATTTTGGACAAGAAGCTTGTTCAGGGGTAAGCCCTAAGCTTATTCTTCTTTGCCCAATAGCAGCTGTTGAGATTAAAAGAATCAAAACGTGAACTTTCCCTATTCTAAAACCCATGTCAACAGAGTTAAAGTGAACAAGCAACTTTGAGCTTGGAGCGCTGTGAAAGCAAATGCCAAAGAAATGATACTCTCTGTCGTGTCCGTTGGTTTTGTACTCTTGCGTCGTGAAAATCTCCTACTAATTCATGCAGACCTTGTTTAGCCAATATGTCTTGATGAAACGACAAAACCATAAAGTCTCATTAGCCTCGAATGCGCCAATGATCATTAATTAAAGAGAAGCATTTTGCTACATTTTCCTGATAACAAAACATCCCCATCTATCTTATTTCGGCAAAGTAGCATCAAATATGGTGAGATAAATGTTTTAGTTTTTTGTATGCTTACTGAACAATACTATCATCAATTACTTCTCTTAGTTTACTTTTATGTGCAGTTCGGCAATGAATAGTACTGAGCACTGTATTTGAGATACGTCTGCTCGGTGGTACATGTGTTTTCTTGTTTGTTTTTTTTTTATTCGTTGACTCCTTCCACTGCAATATCTTCGAGAAGATTTTTGAAATAGTGAAAAAAGATTGAAACAACTTTGACAACTATATGTGGAGGTACAATTAGGGTATTCAAGTGGAAATATTGTATGTAAGTACAGTACTACCCAGCAAACACAGAACGATTTAAAGCGTTGCAACAACGTTTTTTTTTTCTTTTTGGTTATATAAACGTTATAAAAACGTTATATATGTAACAACGTTCTGTGTTCACTGGTTAGGGTACATGTACCTGGGCTCCGAATGAGAGGCTGACAGGATTGTACTCCCTCTGAAATGATGAAATGATTTTGAAGAATGAACATATATATATATATATATATATATATATATATATATATATAATGCCTAATATGTATGCACTACAGGTTCAATTCCAAATGTTATTCTTAAAAACCATATAAATCAATTTCTTAGAATGCTTGAAAGTGAAAATTTCTGAGTATGATTTATTTCAAACAGAACAACTTCATGGCTGTTGACACTTCTGGATAGTCTGATAATATAGCCAAAATAAACCATTAAGCAACCTGCTATAGGAATGAATAACAAATCATAAATAAACATCAATGCTACATAATACAAGAAAAGTGTATGTCTACATGCAAATGTACAGTGTGTGTATATGTTGCCAGAGTGTAGCCGCTAGCGGCTACCTTCCGGCAACCCTACGGCTACGACTTACCAGTTACCTCCGGCAACATGCTCTATATGTAGCCGCAGATAAGCTGCTAGCGGCTAGCCTGTGGGGATACTTTCCGGTAGCATTTTTATGTTGCTGGAGTACTCCTGCTATACTCCGGGAGTACTTCGGCAACATTTTACGTTCTGTAAGGACATGTATTTCTAAGTTTTATAGTAAGCACACAGCTAGGTGTTAGTAAAAATGTATGTAGAGTGGAGAAACTTTTTACTGTTATTGACCAATTTCCACTGAACCCATTAGAATTATGAGTGAGAATGAGATGCCTGCCTCCAAATTTAAAAAAAAAATGGGTGTTGATAAAATTTATTCTGAACAGTCTATAAGTCAGGCAGATTCAGTACAATGGCATATGTATTTGTAGGTTGATAAGTTATTAACTAAAGAAAAAAACTTCATGTAATAATCATAATAGTGATACACGATACATGTATGATGATACATTTCACCACATTATGATGCAAACACCATCAAATGGAAACAAAAATAAACTTGTTATTAAACCAACTCAACAAATGTTTGTGCCAAGCAGATATTTAGCATTGTACAATATACATGTATTTCAGGAACTGCTCAGAATTATGCTGATTGTCATTTCAAGTCTAAATTAAACAAACATCAATGTCGCCTACAAAACTGATACAACTGCACCAAATATCTCTTGCTATATGAAATACTTGTTGAAATGATGTTTTCAATAGAACTTATTTTTTATTTTATCTTTTTATTTAATCATGAGAAAAACTTTCTAAAATGTTGATTCCCATTTCTTAGTATTATCATTATGCTTCACATATATATC
>NW_019774125.1:320756-337164 GCF_001039355.2 Lingula anatina
CACAGGTTTATTTTGCAATAAATGAAAATATTTACTAAGTACACAATTAAAATACTGGACAGAAATTATATATATATATATATATATATATATATATATATATATATATATATATATATGTTTCTTTTGTTTCTCTTTTTATTTTTGAATTTCTTTCTTTCTTTCTTTTTGAGCAATTCTTCGTGTTTCCACTGTGGTTATCAAACCTCGCCTTAGCTGAGCCCCAGCCTAACCTTGTCCTGAACTTAACACTACGGAAGCTTGTCCCTAATGATTTATATGTGATGATAAATCTGCAACATGGAAAAATTTCCTGATTCTCATTTTTCAGTTAGATATAATCAAATACAAAGGATTGATGAGCTATTGAATACAGTGATAATAATATACGAGTACGGACCTAATGATTTACCGGCAGAGATAACGACCAAGCCTTCCAAACGTCAATGCACTTTGCCATCTACCGTGTAAACACATTACCAAGAAGCAACATGACTTTAGGACCGAATTTTGTTACCAAAGATAAGCATGAATACGCATTTTGCAATTACGGCGCATTTTGTAACCAATGTTTACTAATAAGTCGATGAAACGGCTTGAAGAATAATTCGAGTTATTCGAATACATTGTTTTTATGTACATACATGTGTAATTATCTATTCATTTGTATTATGTACAGTAGAGTGTCGTTTGTTTTCTTTCCTCTTACTTTTGCCCTTGCACGTACGTTCTTTCTATACAGTATATCTATGTCTTATCCTTTTTTCTTTAGTTTTAAGTTAACATCAATATTTCAGGCTAAAATCCTTTTGTAAAACAAGCCCCAGCTCAAAACATTGTACGCAAATCTAAGCAAAATGTTGTTGAATGTGTTAGCTGTTCCGGAGTTGATCACAACTTATAACATAATCACAATCTGTACACGCCAAACCAAACAAATGTCAAAACAAGACATTAATATAACAAACGCATTTATCTTCTAAACCAGAGATGCACTTCCCTAAACCCGTAGATGCGTTGTTTTTTATGCTCTTATATTTATGATAATAATAAAGATGGATACCTTCACCTCTGTAAATAATGGTTATAAAAATCAGACCGACGTCACTTTTAATAATAATTATTATTATTATTTGCTGAAATTTTATACAAAATGATAGTCACGTGTTTGCATGCTAGAATTTATCGATCATAAAACACCGCGCTTTCTTTATCTGTTTAAAAGTTTTAGTTGAATAATGCTTCCCTTCATTTCACTGATTTTACAAAGATTTTAAGGCACTAAGTACGTACACTGCTTGCTTTCTACCAGAGGCAAGCTCAGTGATGACTTCAGTTTTATGCACAAATTCTCGCTTGATATGCACAACATCAAGTACAGAATATGCACATAATTAGCCTGAGAAAATTCTGTGAATGTCTTCTAAAAACTCTTTTTGTGGCACGGGCATGTAGTCGTATTTACTAGAAATATCACCCTCAGTAGTACCGACAAATTCCATAGGAGTAGTGACACTTTTCGGCTGACTTTCTGTGACGCTTTACTTTAGTCCTACATTTAAAAAAGGCTATACGGAAAATGACAAGTGCAAATATGTTGAAATACGGAATATAATGAGGTTAAGAAATGTTGTATTGTCGACTTATTGAGCCTCGGGCAATGGTGATATTTACCCCTACTATGTTTCATTGCAGGTATTTCCGAATAAAAGACTAACGCATAGTTTGTCAGGAGGGTTTTTGAAGTGGAATCACTGCATGCTTTCAAAATATGAACCGATAACGGTTATGTAGCTGCAAGCGTAAAGGCGTAAATATGTGTATGGGAGATAAGCAACATATTTTTTAATAAAAAATGAATACTAAGCAAAACGATGAATTCATTTACTAAATTATATAACACTGGATGTATTTCCATCTAAAGTCCCACTCCTTTATTATTATTATTATTATTATTATTATTATTATTATTATTATTATTATTATTATCCGTCTAGCATATCTGTGATTAAGAGCATGCTATGAAATAGCGTCTTATGGCAGTAGGCCCTACACTACTTCTATGACACCTGTACCTTTCTCACCCCGGCCTTACATGGCTAATAAGCCTCATGTTTTCTTTCAAAACGTGTCATTACAAAACTGCCTAATTGCCCTCAAACGTACATCAATAGTTGTTCAATGGCAGAACAACTTAGCCCTCATGTTTACACACTCAGATTCCTGGCTACTTGCCCTTTAGTTACACGGCTCCTGTGTATGCGTAAATAACGTTCCGCTCGCGTTATCCACATTCTGCGTTGTTTTCATTACAAATAAGGCCAGGAAATTGCATTGCACGACACATTTTCATGTTGTCATTACCTCCAATGGCACTGTTTCTGTCTTTCAAGCGGGGTTGTATGTTATGAAAACGTGCTCCGCTAAAGCAACAAGCTAGATTGATTTTCTGCATTTTGTTGCCTGTAATTTTTGTTGGCCTTTCTTCTCGATTAAGCCGCAGTGAAAACAGGGAGTATTGTCCGTTAAGCGCTCATGTTGCCTTTGGCGTCGAAGGCCATCAAAACGCACGGTAGCACTTAACGATGTCACACTTTAAATTGGACATCTCATCACTTTGGCTTGTGTTGCCGATCGCCAGGGAGAGCCCCGCAGTTCTGCAGTGATTTTAGCATGGGACTACGTTCCGGATCGGAGGGGTACAAGCTCAAGATGCAGGTCAAATTTCAAGGAGTTCGTGGAGTTCATTGTAGTCCTCCGGTAGACTGTAAGGTAGATCAAAACCACTGACAGTAATAGGTTAGAAACGCGGCGAAAGCTGGATTAATCTGACGAACAGTCACCGCGCTTTTAAAACATAACCAGCCGCTTATGTTCCCCTGAATAGGACAACAGTTAAAGAAAATTAATCAATTTTTCTATATTTTTGCATTTAATTGAGGGAGGTGACAGGACTTTTTACAGCTTATAGTGAGTCAGGGTGAATGCAATTATTGTCTTGCATGCGAAAGGAACTAAAAATATTGACGTAGTTAGGAGTAGCTCAATCTTCTTCGTAGTACGTAGTGTTTCAGGATCAGGTTTTGCAACATTAGAGTTCTCAAAATAAACATAGGAAAACATCCAGGTCAAAAATGAACAAATTAAACTTACATAAATACAGATTAAGCCAGTAATAAACTTCACTTCATACTTTTTTTTGTACATTACTATATGTTAAGGAGGCAAACTTGTATCCTAATTACGGTAAGTTGCATTTCCTATATAGTTCTGGTCAAGCATAGGGTACGATATACGCCACATGTAGACAAACTACGGCACAATTGCAAACGCTCATAGCATACTTTTAAGTAATTATGTCTGTCTGTGTTCCGCTGGGTATTCGACTATTAGTATCTTACAGTTTATCATTTTACAAGTTCGAGTCAAAGAGATTCGAGGGTTAAGAGGTAGATTTATTTATTTATTTATTTATTTATTGAAACACTTTAACGTGGCTGACCAGTACCTTTCCAACATTCCAGTTGGATAGCTTGTTCTTAAGCGTGTCACGTCACCGCTCCTCCCCGCCCCACCCATGTCCTATACACCTACCTCCAGTGTCAACTCAACAAACTTGGGGACAATACCGATCACTTTACATTATTTTCTTACCGATTGAAACGCGTTCGTTCGTTACTAATGCTAAGTACACTATGAAAGCGTTGTTCCGTTATACACATTTGCTAATGAGGGTCCATTACCTAGACGCGGAGATAGATTTAGCGTGTCCGGATTCTCGGGGCTTACCCATCGAACAGGTACAATTTAAAGTTGTGTATTTTCACATTTTTATCTTTGAATGAAGTGATGAATAATTGATAAGGTTCGATTGAGTGGTGATTGACATTACGCGATTGACGTGCTTTTTTTTTAGAAGACAAGGTGTCGTCTGCTGTCTAAATTTTCTGCTCAAAGCTTTGATTTTCTTTGAGAAACTAGGCCATTTGATGAGTTGAATTTTGAACTACTAAAAGTGTACGTCTTATGTAGGGTCAAAGTTCAAATATAATACAACAGAAAAAGAATTTGAATTCAAAGGTACAACGAAGCAACCCCCCCCCCCTTCAGTCCAGTGGCACCCTCGCATGCCTTGCNACTTTAACGTGGCTGACCAGTACCTTTCCAACATTCCAGTTGGATAGCTTGTTCTTAAGCGTGTCACGTCACCGCTCCTCCCCGCCCCACCCATGTCCTATACACCTACCTCCAGTGTCAACTCAACAAACTTGGGGACAATACCGATCACTTTACATTATTTTCTTACCGATTGAAACGCGTTCGTTCGTTACTAATGCTAAGTACACTATGAAAGCGTTGTTCCGTTATACACATTTGCTAATGAGGGTCCATTACCTAGACGCGGAGATAGATTTAGCGTGTCCGGATTCTCGGGGCTTACCCATCGAACAGGTACAATTTAAAGTTGTGTATTTTCACAGATTTATCTTTGAATGAAGTGATGAATAATTGATAAGGTTCGATTGAGTGGTGATTGACATTACGCGATTCACGTGCTTTTTTTTCTTTTTCTTTTTTTTTTTTTTTTGAAGACAAGATGTCGTCTGCTGTCTACATTTTCTGCTCAAAGCTTTGATTTTCTTTGAGAAAATAGGCCATTTGATCAGATGAAATTTGAACTTCTTAAGTGTACGTCTTATGAAAGGTCAAAGTTCAAATATAATACAATAATAGAAAAAGAATTTGAATTCAAAGGTAGAACGAAACAGCCCCCCTCCCCTCTTCAATTCAGTGACACCCATGCAGGGCAAGCGGTGTGATGTATGTACATGTACATTGTTAGCGTCACTCAGCCTCTTAAGTGTTACCACTCATATATGTCTAAATTAAGAGGCATGTGGACAAGTGGAACGCGATACTTGGTGGCGTCCAGTACTCGAGCACTTGACTACTTGAGGAAGCAAACGGCAGCAGAGTGACCAACATGATGGCGGACACTTATTGGGCTGAAAAAAGCGTGTGGTTTGGTGGGTGGATTTGAGATATTGGGCAAAAGAATTGTAGTTGTTCTTGGATAAAGTTGCGTGTTTTTATCCATGTTTCTTGAAATTGTATCAGTGTGTAGCTACATCTTGTGGGAATGTTGATGATAAAAAAAATGCATTGCCCGTACACTGCTGAGGAAGACAGTGGTTTCATCTCATTTTATTAACATCAGAATTGTAAGAATGGTAAGCTTCTTATCACGCAGTTAGAAGGAAGCGAGGGTGGGCGTTATTTCCCGCCTAAAATTCACAGACGCTGATCACCCTAGCTTGTTGACACATACAGTCAATGTATTTAATGGGGGGATATACATGCACATGTAATCAATATACTCACCTTTTCTTGCAATAATAATGTTCGAATATGCATGCTCACAAAATTGCGTTATTGTTTTCATTTCAAATTGACTAAATTGTCGAATATTATTAGCATGTTTATAGAATAAGCTAGGTTGAAACTGGATGTCCGAGTTTGTTTGCGTTCCGAAATGTAGCTACACAAACATGAGTTTCATAAGCAAATGTAATCAACTTGTCTCAGTTTGGTCACGGCGTTATAATTAGGTATAAGCACAAGACAAGAAGTTAGATATGCTCGAAAAGGACCCCAAATTCGACGGGAGAACATTGTATATTTTTTGTGTGGATGGGGATATTGTAGAGCATTTAACACTCAAAGCTTTATAATGAATTTTATAAAAGCATTGAACCTATAATGATATTTCAAAAAGGGAAGTATGTTAGTTAGTTTTCTAGTTAGTTAGTTAGTTAGTTGGTTAGTTAGTTAGTTAATAGTTAGTAGGTTAGAAAGTTAGCTAGTTATTTAGATGAATATCCGCGCCAGACCATCTGTATTTTGGCAGCCAGAAGATTCCCAGAACTGATGAAAACGAGAACGTATTTCATCTGAAGGGCAGAACTTTCTAGAATATGGAGACAATCAGGGTCATCTTGACCCAAGTCCGGCGATGAAGAGAGCATTCTTGGACAGTGTATAATAGCCAACTGTCATGGAGTTGCTCTCTTTACCGACTGTGGCTAATGACGTCACACCAAATAGTTGTCACCGAAACCGCCAATCGCCATAAGAAAAACTAAAGGTAAGGTACAGAGATTTTTCATTATTTTTCAAAAGCGTATACATATATCAGCATACAGAGGCAAGACAGCACTACTGGTACTAATGGCATAACAATATGACAATAAAGAAGTCCCTTGACATAGACATTAAATATAACCTGCACATTATTTAATGTGCCACACATGCAACAGAGAGAGAGAGAGAGAGAGAGAGAGTGAGAGAGATTATTTGTTTTTTCTTGAAATGCCGTATTAAGTAATGCCCAGCTTGCAAAAAAATCAATTTTATTCCAGGATAAATCTGTAGTAGTAGACTAAAAAATAAAGTAACTATAACATTAGCCACTTTTGTTAAAAGAGTCGCGACATTCTCAGTAAAGTCGACTACAGCCTAAATTAATCAGACCCAAAAATTCGGGTTTTTAAAAACGTCTAGGCCAGCCAAAGCTCTTCGTGAAACCGTCCCCAGCATCAACGCTGTAGGTAGGTAATAATACCGCACGGCTAATTCACTCTTCATTCAACCACCTGTTTGCTCAGCAAGCCGCCGGCTTTACACATAATGCGTTATTTGCTCCTGTGTAAAGCCAGTGCATAGAAAACCCTACTAATATGTTGGGCTGCATTTGCCGCCTTATTGGTCGAAGTGAATTGACCAACGCCATAACGTTGATTCTCATAGACAATTGAATTGTACTGGAAAGGGGGGGTTGGTCTGTAAAAATAAATATATATAACACTGTAAAGACCACACACATAGAGGGGGTGAATTTAGTATGACCAAGCGTATGTTTGCTTATATTAAGGCGTTCAGAATGATGAAGCTCTACCTGTAAGACTGTGCCTGAAAATTAGCTTCATATTGTAAGGATGTCACCTGGATCCATTTATTTTATATTTTCTTTGTTCGACAATTTAAATTAGCACCGAATTTTAGATGGATATAAATAATCTTTCTTCTATGTGTATATATAAAACTGTGTTGGTATATTATATGACATATGCATGATTTATATAGATGCATATCGTTTAGGATTTACCAAAACGTAAAGCAGTTTTCTCCAGACGAAATGAACCTTAAGAGATAAAATAGTTGGGAAATGAGGCAGGCTGGGCGCCATTTACAGTACATGTATATGTAACAAATGGGGTTTTCCACCCTGAAGATTTTGATTCCTTATTATTTTTTTAATCTTTAACATTATCCTTAGGGACCAGTTCGCCCTGTCACTATCTTTACGAAGTACTGGTGCAAATGTATGATTGTCTACCTTTTCGCGCCCGATGCAGTTTTTCATTTATAATTTATTCATCGGGTATTGTAGACTTTTTTTAAAGCGAAATCCAGTCTGCGAACTGAAGTCTTGAATTTTGTTTGTATACAGTCAATGATTTACAGAGAGGTTCGATGCTTCTTTTCTTTTTTATCTTTGAATTGAAAACTTTCGCATTCTCCTTTTATTGAGGCGCTGCCCGGTTGCTACCTGAAAAGGAAACTGGTTTCTTTGTACCATTTCCTTTAAAATCATTTTAAAATAATAGTGTTAGAATGATCAATATTAAGGACACTAGAAAGAGATCGATGAAGTAATGCAAGTTTATAATGCAAACACACTTAATCAATTTTGGGTCTATATATGGTGAGCATATATCAGTGCATTCACTTTTCTATGCAACGTTTGTTCTACCAGATTATAGTGAATACCCATCCACACTCTATTAGTTCTCTTTATAACAAACTGTACTTTTTTTTAACTATGATAAGACCAAAAGCAACAAATATGATTAATCATAAATACATATGTAAAATAATCATAGAGTAAAATAAAAGAAAGAAAATAAAATTTGTATTTTTGAGATGGCAATGCTATACCCAAAGTACCAGGTTTGATAACCAATTATTGCATTTATTTCATTTTTTCAAAATAACCTTAATACAAAAGCAAAAAAAAAAAAATTAAAATCAAATGAATAAATGAATGAAGATCATAAGAACTACATACCCCATATTCACACTGAAACATGCCCTTTGTGTTCACAAACAGCCTTTTCAGAATTTTAATTTTTTTAAAAATGTAGAAAACAAGATGTCCATCTTTTATGCTTGATCAGTGTACCTAGAAAATGTCATGGAATTGTTGCTGTACTTGATTTTATTCAGTTGATCTGACAGTCCTACATTAATCCAAGCCAGTAAAAAATTATCCCAGTCCATAACTACACAATGTCCATGTGTCACGTCTTCTTGGCAGCTTGTAATGTCTTGAACAATTGTCTCAGTTGTTTCTTCCTGTCCATGTGACATCCTGGAAAATGAAGTGATACTGCTGGGTAACTTTAAGGCATAATAAAACCAGTTGCATGTTACGAAACACCTCTCAAATGACTGGTTATTGACAACAGACACCAATTCACAATCAAGCACTTAAAAGTAGCTGATAATCTTGCCGCATACAAGAATGTTTTTCACTGGACTACACAATTAGTACCCAAATGTGCAGTAAAATTTCAAATCAATTTTCTCATGTACCATAAAGCAGAGACGTTTTTCCTCATCATTTTATTTTATAAGACTAGTCCTGGTATCCAGGCTATCACTATTTTTCACTAAAAAATTAAAGAAAAATCCACGTTACCTAAGAAAGAGTTGGTGGTATAGGTAGTTGCATTCATGCAGTCTATCCCGCCTTCGTCCCCCATCACAGGACCATCGTCCCAGATAAGGTCCCATGCTCCTACATGTTTTTCCTTCCCTGTTAGTCTGGAACACAGAAGAATGGAAGAAACAAAAGTAATCTTAATAACAGAAGTATAAAACAAACCAAGGTCTGAAGCTAATAGTTCCTGCAGTGGAAATTGTCCATCATTTCCAAATGTTAGAAGATGGCGAAGAGGATTAATTCTACAAACTATAATATATAGACTTGCATAGCTGGGCCACAGGTAACAATTAAGCAAAGTCATATTCTACTAAAACTCTGTTACAAGAAAAATATGCAGGGTAATTCTATGGTATATACTGGCCAGTTGGAATTGTTTAACCATGCCATCCAGTTCATGCCTGTTTTCAAGGTCGCTAACATTGAACACACCATCTAGTATGACACTTACCTGTTTTCCAAGTCTATAACATTGAACACACCATCTAGTATAACACTTACCTGTTTTCCAAGTCTATAACATTGAGCACATCATCCAGTAGTCCACACTTTAATTCATAATCCTCTTTACTGCTAGCTGTAAGTGATGGAGATGCATTGATTTCTAAAAGCCAGCTGAAATGAACAATTATAAAATTTAAGTATGAATATGACTTTTTTAAAAACATTTAACGTACTATTCAAATATATCACATTTCAAAATGACCTTTTAAAACTGAACACAAGGTTTTTGCCTATTTAGAGACAATCATTCAAATAAGATGATTACATGTATCATAGAACACATTTTTGACAGCACTCTGAAAAAAAATGCTGCTTTAATTTTTATCATTTATATTTAGGCGATGCAATATCAACTATATGACAACATTAGTACATGCATGTTACAATGTACTTACGGTTTCAAGTTGGTATCTAAGAGGATGTCATAGCCATACATTTCAAAGCAGCGCTTGTCATTAATCATAATTTTCTGCACACTCTGTAATGTCTTTATAAAGATGTCATCCATCTGTGTGAACATTTTGGCAACCTAGAGAAGAAAAAGAAACAAGAATCAATATTTTTGAAAAAAATTTTCAGAATTTTCATGCTTTCTCATTGCAGCAAGTCTATTCAACACACAGACATTTTTAATTTTAACAATATAGGAAATCCTTGTCCCCAAGTTTGTTTTTTTTTTATTTTTATTTTTAACTTTGTCTGCACCGCACTTAACATGCTGTGAACATAACTGAACAATTAGAAAACAAAAACTATGCAAAGATTTCACTCACTGCCTCCATGCCATGTTTTGCTGTGAGATATCTGCGAAGTTGCTGCATTGACCACTTGTTTCCTTTCTCCGGGTCATAGTCCGGAGCAGTTTTCTGGACAGCTACATTGGTCAGATGGACATCTGGACACAGGAGTGGAGGAGAAACTTTGTGGACAATTTTTTGGAATAACATATACAGATAAGCCATGTCTTAATTGTGAAATCTAGCATCTTATCATTTTCTCAAAAAAGTCCCCAAGACATAAATATCAACATAACTATATCATGTACTGTATGGTCATTGTCACCTGATAATGAACTCTAAAATTCTCTTAAAATACTATGAGTAACTTCCAGGTTACATTTCTCTTTCAACATATTAGTCTGATTCAATGCTTTTTCATGAGAGATATTTAAAAGCTCTCATGCCAACTGCTACAAATTTGAGCAATCTGTTTTATTCAACAGTGTAAAAATAACTGAAGCAATATCTTTTTTCCTTTCACACAAAGGATACAAGTATCATCAATTGCATCCAGGGAGAATCTAGTATTGGAGAAGCGGGCAAATCCTCCTCGATAAAGCCATGCCTTGAGTGGGGAATACTGGAAATAACAAAAATAATTATTAACAACTACTTTCACAATGAAAATTGAAATGTTTGACAGACATGAAAATTTGCCATTTAATTATTTTTTCAAACAATACTTCCTATCATGTCACTATATATCATGTCTTCCAACTCATTTTATATTCAGTTTTGACATGGAGGGGGGGGGGGGGAGGGTTAGAAAGAACATCCTTTTTGGTCAGAAAAGGTCTGCTCTCAAAATTTGCACCAGGTTCGATGTACTGTATGCCATTTCTCAAGCTGGGTCAACTAAGCAGGTAAAAAGGACATCTCTTTAGCAAAAAGCACCCTTCTCATTTCTGGCTACAGGCATGTTATATATACATGCAAGATACCAAGAAAACTGAGCTTTATCTGAAACTCTTACCGAAGTGACAAGCACATAAACCCTGAGATCAAACTTCCTTCCTCCCACTACATAAGGGTTTTCAATGTACCTCTGGACGACATATGCCTCTGGAGCCTCTTTGTTTGGGTCAGGTTCTCTCTGGTACTCTCCCTTGTTATGAGACAGATATTACTTTATTAACAGCTTTAAGCAATGCAGAAATGCAGGAAACTTAGTGAAAAAAAACTGACAATAATGAGAACCAACCACGGATTAATAAGATTTTCCCTTTGACAATAAGTAATATAGACTGCACAGTGCAGTAGCAATAACATATGGGGAAAACAATTATAATTAATGGTAAGTAGTCAAGAATAAAGGCTTTTATATTTAAATAACTGCACAATTTAAAACTTTTAAATGTGTTACATGACAAAATTATGGTGGCCTCAGTAACTACAACAAAAATAAATAAATAAATAGAAGGATAGAATAAAAGAAAAAAGTGTACATTTTTTCAATTTTATAAATCATCTGAAAAAAGAGAATAATTTGATCTGTATGTCTGACAAGAAAAGAGATAAAAAAACTCTAATGGTTTTTAGTAGTTGGTTTGTTTTATCACTAGGAGATGCTATTTATAGGCCCACAGTACTGTTGTATATACATTTTCAGGCAATTATTTTTTACCTTTTTCCAGTCTGTTATATCTTTAAGCTTTCTGAATAAAAAGATTCCCTTTCCTTGAGATTTTGCTATTGGCTTCATAATCCATATTACTCCCGGGTTTCGTTTGAACTCTTCTACAAATATGTGATACTCAGACTGAAAAAGGAAAGTAGTCCCGATTTAAAATACCAGCCTGAGGTTTACTGGCATCAATATCCAAATTTTTCTTCATTTTTAATTTATTTATAACAAAGGTAACATTTTTCTGAATTAGACTGTTTGGATAATAAGCTATTATAAAGAGCCCATAATAAAAAAGGAAATTAAAATGAATGGTAAAGAACCAAAGGATCTATTAAGGAATGAACTCTCAATATCATGCAATTTTTGGGGAAGAGGAAATTACATAANAAAACAGATAAGTGAAAAATGGAGGTAAAGTTATAGTTGCGAATTCTATTTTTTTCTAAATCTCTGATGACAAAGTGATAAATGTAGGGCTTCATGCCTTGCTAGTATGGGGACGAAGTAACGAAGGTTTAGCATTTTCGGCAACGAAAGTTTTGAAAATGGCAATCTTTTACGGTACATTGGCATGTTATTACTACTAACAAAAGGGGTATTAAGAGATGCACGTTTATTTCACTGAAACATTTTGTCCTCAACCTCAAGTATTTTTTTCACAATGCCTGGTAAAGAAGGTTTTACAAATTACTTTCTACATGTATGAGAGTGCAGTTTTGCCGTGTTCTGTCTAAAACATTTGACTATGTCCTGTCACCATATAGACTTACTCTTGCTCATAATGGATAAAACTAATCTGTGGATTTTATAAATGGCTAAAATATTTTTTAAAAGTGATAATGATAGAGGGATTACGATGGGCAACGATGGTCGTTCACAGCTGTAGGCACTGTCGCTGCTGTTAAACCTGTAATTATGCTGTTATCTTTAAAAACAAAAGCAGTGTTTAATTACGTGTCAGGCTTCCTTCAATCTTGCTCTTGCGGATTCGAGCCGTGACGTTGTCGGTATGTGCTAAAATATTGACGAACTTTGATCTTTCGATAAGTCTCATGATTCAGAGAACAACCACACAGAAATATTCTCTAAGTGAAACTTCAGCTTTCGGATGTCCATATCTGTATGTGTGTTTAAATCGATCATTAATCATTACATATTTCACTTAAAGGATTTGCGTTTAACTCCATCTCTCGAATTTTGTAGATCCACACTGTACACTAGAGATATGCTTGAATCGATTCCCACCCTATAGACAGTATAGAAATAATCTATCAGAGGAAAAAAAGCATTTTAGAAAACCTCACCTAAATATGCAAAAATGAAGCGACAGATTTGGGTCACCTGGTACTGTGACGACATACAAGCCAAGGTTCTTTGATTTCAGCTGATACAGTGAAGTTAGGGAAGGTTGAAGGTTAAAGTGTGTTGCGCTAAAAAGGCACCAAAGGGTCTGGAATTCATATGTTTGCATTTCCAAAGAACTCAGGTTTGAAAAAAAAAGTGGGCAGATCAATCCTGTCTAGTGTCAAAAGAAACTTAACACCAACCAATTACTCGACACTTCGTTCTGACCACTTTGAAACGTTTACGAGCGGTACCTTGAGCTTTTTTCACAACTGGGTATGGAAAATGCATATAACAGGCTTAGAAGAACAAACAAGATGTCACGTACAATATTTAGTTTTACCAAGCAGCCAGAGTCCGACAACTTATTGAACGGACCGAGTTTTTTTTTTTTTTTTTTTGTTTTATTGGACTGTCGGTACAGTAACTTTTTGAGAAGCTCCAGGCATTAAACAACGGTGTATATTGCTTAAACGAAAAGGAGTCAGCTTGTCTTAACCCCTGCCGTAAGTTTAGCAGCAAACGTCCATGTTATATTTCTCGACATATGGCTCGACACAAATGTACCTACTGGCGTTATTCGCCCGCCAACGCAAGTGACTTTCTAATGTATCTACTGCGTAACGTCTTTGTCTTATAATTCAGAAAAAAGAAAAACAATTGATGAAAAAGCAACTCCCTGGCCTTTTTTCTATTTTTATTATGTCTTTTAATATACTAGTACTCTCCACGACGTACGCTCTGTGCCTAATTGTCGCTGCGCCCCATTATTTGAACAACCCTCTACTATTCAGTTTCATTATACTGGTACAGATGTTGTTTCCTAGAAAGCTGAGGCACGAATTTGCCGACTGGACGACCTTATTATCATTTCTGGTTTTAATTTGGATTAGAAGCACAAAAATTACTTTGAACAGCATGTTACACAACGCGTGACCTACTTCCAGTACGAAACTGCAGAAGTAGTGTAATCAACGATGTCTGAGCAAACTTACCGATTTAGAGGCCTTCACACGGTGCGAGAGCTAAATTTATTCACATAACAGGCTGAGATAGTTTAATCAAAATAATTCACAGACATGCCATTATTTGCAATCATGGGGCAAGTTAACGCGTTTCAATAAGGGAAACGTCATGTGACCGGTTTTCTATACAGATATATGTATGTCAGTAAATTCGACTTCATGACATATATTCCGTGTATTTTCTTGTGTGCTGTTATAAATACAAACCTATTAGCTTTATGGGCTCTGTCGTTTGCATTCGTTTATCTTTACGGGTTTGGCAAGCGACTTTTGAAATGCATATTGCTGTCTTATGCGCCTTTCAAAAGACACAACCCCGGTAGCTGTCTCCCCGACACTGAGACAGTTTGGTCGGCCTAAACATATACGAACAAGTACTCTGTGTTTGAAATGTGATTTTTGATTGGGTCAGTTTAGTTTCTGTAACCTCCCCCCGCCCCACAATCACACACGCACACAAACACAAAATGATTTTATTTGGAAAACTCCACCCTGCCTCCCGGTATTGTTAAATAAGCTCAAGTCATTCGACGCAGGATTTTACACTAGTCGAGATCACCGTAATTAAATACTAGTTAAAGAATTGATTATACGGGAACCTGGCTTCACATGGCTTTAGGAAGGGGGGGGGGGGGTAACAGATACGTTAATTACCAGAAAGCAACACCTGATCTCCAATCAGTACATTGTCTAGTGCCATTGAAATATTATCCTCATGCCAGAATGAGACAAATTATAAGCAAAATACGGGAGATAATTTATATAAACGTAATGGCAGTAATAACAGAGCAGGGTTAAAGAGAGTGCTTTAAAGTTAAGGATTA
Source organism: Lingula anatina (assembly GCF_001039355.2). The sequence continues at coordinate 335,645 of NW_019774125.1, forward strand.
AATTTTGAAACAATAACAAAACATTCCATTATGCGGTTCGGAGGCACAAATGGTTAGCATCTCGTGCATATATAAGGAATATTCTCCACTCCACCCCTAATATGCATTGCAGTTTTACTGTTTTTTATTAATAAATGGTGGTCGTTAGAGGTATTATGATTAAATTATTGAAACGAGTTGGACGCACTTTATTCTTAGCTCAATAATTTTAAATAGACACTAAGCGCTGAGCAATTTTTCTTTTAATATCATGAAATTTCTATATGCAATATCGGCGGTAATGGATGTCGTTTTATGTGCCTATAACTTCTACTTGATATATTTGAAAACTGGGTTCAACATTTGGGTTTTATAAAAGTGATTTCGCCGAACGGTTCAAATGGGGCATACAACAAACGTTTTGGGACTGGGTTTAGCACCTATTTTTAACCGTTAAATGATGGAAGTTTCAATTTATAATTAAAATTATAATTAAAATTATTAAAACCAAAAACTGAAAATTGGAGAATTAACAAATAGCCCTTGCTTTTGCGTATTCCTACCTGTATATCTCATTCATCGAAACATGCACTACATAAATACATAGCATTATAAGACAGGAAGATATTTTTCCTATTTATAGCTGCATGAGCTACAGAATGTTGATTTTGAGATCAACAAAAATAAAATGTTGGCCAGTCTTATCCTTTTGTTATTTACTTTAACATCTTGACCCAGGTCAGCGAAACGGTGCGGCACAGTGGCACGTGGTCAGTTTGCCGAAAAACAAAACTAATGCCTTCCGCCGGTCACCAAGTGTACATAATGTACGAGTACAGAATATACATCACATAATTCTCTTAGTTATACTACTTGAAACTATATGCTGGCATTTGGTTAGTTTTTGTGACAAAAAATTGACTTTGTATGCATCTTTAAATAGAGATCTCTGCTTGAATAGATTGATTTACTGCTGTACATAAATATACATATTTACACTAAAAGCACCAATAATTGTGGAATAAAGTCAATGATAATTGTGACAGGTGTGTCACCAGTGCCATCAAAACTGTATAAAGGAATATTACATTCTCAGACTGATTTGCCCTTTTAGTAGGTAAAGGGTGAATAATAGGATTAAAAAAAAGCAAATAAATACTAACAAAAATATTCACATTGTGTTGCTGAGCTTTCTTTTTTACTGATGGCAGACACTGACTTATCAAGTTGTTCAGTTAATAACTTGGACACAAAAACTATGAAAATTGTCAATTTTCAGAATTCCACTTTATGAATGAATCTTTCAGATGTTACCATTCTGTTCTCCAAACCTCATCTTTTAGGTTGAAGGCGGGTTCCTGGAACAGAAAAGTGGAATTTTGGTTTTACTCAGAAATGATATTAAAATATATCATTTGATATAAAGAGGCACATTTTGTTCATATAGTCAATATAACCACAGGTACTGGAATAACAGTTCTGGCAATGTAGTACTTAGTCTAGATCACAAAAAAAAAAAAAAAAAAAAAAAAAAAAAAAAA
>NW_019774125.1:337514-358734 GCF_001039355.2 Lingula anatina
AAAAAAAAAAAAAAAACCCTTGCGTGCCCAACTTTCAATTTTTTTTTTTTTCCATTTAAATTTCCCCTTGGAAAAAATTTTTAAAAAAAAAAAAAAAAAAAAAAAAAAAAAAAAAAAAAAAAAAAAAAAACTTACAACTTCACTGAACTAATCCACTTCCCTTTTCAAAGTTCTTTCTTTCAAGCACAATGTAAAGGAACAGACACCAAATCATGTCACAAAAAAAAAAAAAAAAAAAAAATTACTCAATACAATATCTCCTTACTTACAGCAAGGCATTGCACACATGAGGGTAGCCATTGTCTCTGAGGCCCTCACAGAAAAGGTGGAAAGCTCGGTCACCTTTCCCAGGCAACATATCCAGAAGTCTTGCCACCATATCTGGGGTGTCTTCAGTTGAACCAATACATCTGATATCCTCCATCTCTCTGTCTGATAATACCTGGATATGGGAAATTCACCATTACCCATCACATAAGAAGATTTATTTTAAATTACATACAAGTAATACATTTTCCGTTAAACTTCATGAAATTCATGCTTGTACCATACATCTCACAGTTTTTTCATTGCATCATCTCAAACAAATTTCATCTTATCAAAATAGCAATTTCAGTTGATATCCATTTTATCATACCACTCTTGAATTCATACTGGTAGTTTCAATATTAATGGACCTATAAAGTATGAACATGTTATATATACAAATATAAGGATCTACATTATTGTAATGTGGCTTACCCCTTCCTGGTTGAGCCAATCTAAAATATTCTTTACGGCTGGTTCCGTTGTATCATGGACAATCTTCAGCCTCATTCTCTGCAAGGCTTCACGGTTGGTTCTGGTCATGAACCCCAGGTCTGAAACAATAAATATTAATACCCCCTTTACACTGGACAGCGTCCTTTCTGCGACCATGAAATTTGGCATCGCTGTGGTCTTAATAAGGAGGCAAGAGCACTGATTTTGTATCAGAATGAATGCTCAATGATCGGCCAGTTGTCGGCACGTAAAATATTACAATTTTTAAACTCTCAATACTGCTGGACGCAGAAACGACGCCGTCTACTGTAAAGGGGGCTTAAGTAATTGCTTACAAGAAGTAATTTTGCTGATCTTAACTTTACACTCTCAGTAGGTGAAACTGTGGGCTAGTTCTTGTTGACATGGGTACGTTAACAACTTTTAGTCTTAGACAATCAGACACACTGTATAGTTGGGAACACCATTTTAATTTTTTTTCAGTAATCAGTAAATGCTTCATATCGAACAAAGACATATAAGAATTACCTGGTGCATATGGGGTCACCAGGAAGGCAGGAATCAAACAGGAGGGAGGGGCATTCTGGCATGGAAAGTTTTCTGCTGTGACTTCATATTGCTTCAGGACTTCTGCTGGGAATCGAGTGCAGTTGTCTTCAGCCACCTGTGTTTGAACACAGTGAGGGCACACAAGGTACATATCACATATCACACCAGGCCATTCTCTGTCCACAAACATGCCCATCTGCTCGGACATCTTAATCAAGAACGTCCACATTGGAGGAAGTCGGGGCCCTCTGATGGCAAACACTATACGGTTGCTGGAGCGCCTCAGGAGGATGTGGTCGTGTGCCACCTGTGAGACGATACCATCCAGCCAATCTTCACGAGTTGTCTTGAAGATGCCCAGATGTTTGTGAAGTGCCACGGAGGTTCTCTCAAAGAAACCAATGGGACATGGCACATTGAAGTGTACTTCCAAGGTCAGCTGTGTCTGTTCAGGGGGCACCTGGTCTGGCCAGCGGGTTGCCAAGGTATCAGGGATGTCAGATGTCAACAACCAGGGGAAATGAAGGCTGAGGCTACCACCTTCAATCTCTGGAGGTACTTCATAGCATAGCTCCAGGTGAGTAAGCAGACAACGCATGGTATTCACCTCTTGGTCCTTCATCTTGAAATCATCCCAAAGGCACTGAAGAAGTTCTTCACTGACGATCCCCCGCCGCAGTAAATCTTCTTTCACTTCTTTAAGTTTGGCTGGTGTAAACCGAAATTGGTAAGGCGGGGTGTTTGGGTTCACAACCTCTGCCATATCATGACGGAAAACAGCCTTGAGGAGTTCTAACACGATCTCTTTCTTGTGGAAGATGGTGTGGCGAAGACTGTTGCTGTCCTCAAACCACATCACATGACCTGCCTCTTTCATGTAAGCCATGACATCATCAGCATTTACGGTGGTCCACAGTCGCTGCAGCCCTGCACCATCCAAGTAAATAGGTGGCTCCAGTTGAGCCCTAAGTACAGCATCAACCATGTCAAACCAGGTTTCTGGTAGAATGACCCCTCTGTCTCGCGCCAATTCTTGAAGGTACTGGTCAAGTTGATCAATGCCCTGTTTAGTCTTTGAGCTGATTACATAGGGCTGGGGTGCAACTGTAGGGAGCTTCGTGAGCAGAGTCTCCACCTGGGCTTTCTTTTCTTCATATGCCATCTTCAAAGCCTCCCCTTCTTCAGTTTGAAAATTTGGTAGCTGTTCTACCCTGCGTATCTTTGTCGCTATACTATGAGCTTGCGCCTGCAGGCTTCCTTGTCGGTTTGTCAACAGTGTTTCCATGGCGTTATTAAGGTGAGCAATCTTCCTTTCTATATCCTCGTCAGTGCAAATATCAGCATGTGTTGCCACTGGGATGAGATGTGCCTCTGGTGCCTTCCCAAGAACACATTCAATCCACGAACCAACCAAAATGTCAAAGGAGTTCTCCTCATACACTTTAAGGTCTAAAACCAACAGCACCACAGCCCTTGGGGTGAGGAAGAAATTGGGAACTATTCTATAAACTTCATGCCCTCCAAAATCATTGATATGGAGGCTGACTTCCTCCTGTGGGGTATATGTCACCTGGTCTACCACTCTTGTCCTATCCGCCATTGCAGTGAGACTGGATTGTCCCGAGGTGAGGGTTCTCACAAGGCTGGTTTTCCCAGCTGTAGTTTCACCCAATACGTGGAGTTGTAATCGCGCAGTCTTAATGGCACGAGATGCTCGGAGATCTCTGAGGTAGCGGTGAATTGCTTCAATGCCTCTCTCACAAACAGACACTGGAGGCTGAATGAGGGGGTTTTCATCAAGTGACAATCCCCGTTTGATTATGTCCTTCTCGAGCAGATGCTTCAGCTGGTCAAACATCTCTGGAAGATGTCTTAGTTTGTTCTTCGATAGGTCTAATGTTCGGAGTAGACTAAGGTGGCAAACTTCATCTGGTAACTCTGTCAGTTTGTTCCCTCCCATATACAACTCTCGTAGTTTGAACAAATTTCCGATCTCACCAGGGATTCTTCTTAATGCATTTTCATGAAAAGACAAAATTTCGATATTTGAAAGTTCACTTTGACAAATGGGCATTATGTCACATATGGCATTATGGGCGCAGTATAATTTGCATAAAGCCACCAAATGTACAATTCCATCTGGTATTGCAGTAATCTGGTTGCCAGACAAATCCAATTCTTTCAAACTGACGAGATCTTTTATATCTTGTGGAATTTCTGTAATTTGGTTCCCATTAAGATATAAAAATTCAAGCTTCTTCATCTCTTTGCAGCAGATTTCCTCGAATGATGTCAAATTTGCATTGGATAGAGAAATCCTTCCCAGATTCTTTAGATTCTTAATCTCTTTTGGTATGCCATGAAGCTTATTTGAACCAAGGTGGAGACTTTCCAAAGATGATAAGCTACAGAGCTGTACAGGGAATGATGTAAGCTTATTGTTTGTAATGTTCAAATACTTCAGTTTTGGCAGATTTTGTATACTATCAGGAATATCAGTCAATCTGTTGTTCTCTAGGTTGACATCCTCTAGTGCAGCAATATTGAAGAGAGCATCTGGTAGACTTTCAACCTGAGCCTTAGGCAAATGCAGTTTATAAAGCCGTGTCAAGTTTTGAATTTCTTCAGGTATTGAGATTCCATAAACACCATATCCCAAATGTAACACACGTACATTCTGACATTTACCTATGGAAGGAGGAAGCAAGTTGTCATCTATAAGGATAAGATAATCAATGGCATTCCATTCTTGGATTTCTTTCAATTGTTCATCACTGTGATGTTTTTCCCTATCAATCTGTAAAAGGGTGTGAAGCCTTTCCCGCATCATTTTTAACCAGCCAATTCTTGACTCTGTCATATATCTTACATATTCTGGTGAGACTACTCCTTCCACTGAATCATCAGAATTTCTAGCTTTTAACCCAAGCCTTCTTCCTGCTCTGGATAAAAGTGATCCTTAATGAACAAAAAAGAAGACCAGGTTATTATTCATATAATTTCTTTGATATGTTTCATGTTACTATATTCATCTTCAGCAATAATTTTAAAAGCATCATATTGATTTTGTTCATGAATGATATACTTTCTAATTGACAACTAGGCAAAAAATGAGCTAGAATTAGAGAAATGTACAATGAAAAACATACTGAATTCTCTCTCTAATACTGTTTTTTTCTTCATAAAATTTTTAATCTTAAAGTGAACTTTAAAGAAAATTAAATATTCTATATTTTTGGGAAAAGATTTCAATTCAAATGACAATATGAAAATTTAATACATTTAAAAAGCATAAATATATTTCATCAGAAATATATTATCAAATTCATAAACATACATACCAAAAGAATCCATAAAAGATGGCTTCTTTTTCCTTTTCCTTCTTCCCTGAATATGAATAAGTTAAAGACTTTAAAATATGTACGTAGCTACTGTATAAAATGCCAATATATGTTACGAAAATACCCTTACTGGTACCCTATATAGTAAGCTATCAAATTTATTAAATCTACTATAAAAACAACATAGTTTTGTAATATTATTGTATACCTGTTGTGAAATTTCTACATCACCCTCTTTTAATTGCATGCATTTTCCACCTGTCACCTGCAACACATCACTATCTACCTCTGTTTCCATGGCCCTGGGCTCCGATTCTGCTGTACTCTCAGGGTCTGGATCAGGGAAAGGGTCAGACGTTGCCATGTTGGATTCAAAACTTCCTCAATCCAAGCATTCTAAAAAGTAATGCAAATACAGTACATGTACTGGTACAGGTACTAGTATGTCAGGGCATGCAGGAGTTCTTCGGAAGAAGCCGTCTATTTCAAGCACTGATTCGATCTACTTGTAGTCAGCGTAAAACCTGTACGAGACACTTGTAGGTGTATTACTATACTGGGTTGTACTAGATCACATATTTTTTAAAATATCTATCTACACTGTCAGAAATAAATATGGTTGTGGGAGCGAGTCATTGCGCTATTTAAAGAAGCACTGGCGTACAATATAAGTGTGCAAACTAAGACAAAAATTACTTTAGTTAACACCTAAAACCCGTAGTAAAGGGTATTTAAATAACTCACGATTTCGAATCTGCTGCGATCTACAAGTCTTACAGGGGAATCCCTCCCTCTTCAAGCTCGGTGAAGCGTGACTGAGCATTAAGGTGCCGGATACAGGGTTGAAGATTGGCCTAGTTTCCACACTTGAAGACGGATGCATTTGGGTTCACAACTAGATCGCAACTAACACATTTTAAAATTATGGTCAGGGTGATACCTTTGCTTAGTTATTACCTGCAAATTTTCTTCGGGCGTATATATTTTTTCCTGTTGCTTGCTCTTTTTTAAGTACACAAAATTCAAATTTATTACTGCATTTCTGCTGAGGTTAATGGTTGAACAAACACAGGAAGCTGGCGGGTGGGCGGGGGAATCTCGTAATCGAACCAGCAGCATTTTGTTTAGTCTGAATTTTTATTCAAACACACCCATTTTTTCTTTATTTAATACATAACAGGCACATTTAATTGAAGTCAATAAAATATGTTAAGTTTTTGCAAATAATACCAGTATAATCTTCTCTCAAAATGTTTTTGTAATTTTTGAATTGTGATTGATTACAATAATGCATATTGTGTGTTTGTACGTAATAATGAAATGAATAATGAAATATTTAATTCATTTCGTATCAAATGACCATATACTGTAAAGAAAGTGCCAGCTAGGGCCGTATATAAACCAAATATTTATCATAATTGTTGGTATTTCTCTTAAAGAAAACCAAAGTCTGAAGTTTTTATCATATAGATTTATTCAAACAATGAAAAATTGATACTTTCCACAGTATCTTCCTCTTCTTGGAATGTCATACATGTACCATAATTAGATTATCCATTAGGATGAACACTTTAAACATTGACTGACTGACCAGTTCAAGTTAACAAGTTGATCTTATTCTTATATACACATTTCATTTATACTTTATAATTATATATTAATATATACAACAGATATAACATCAACACCAACCAATCCTGTGGTAGTATTTCCAACTTAATGTGGCATTTAAGAAATATGCACAACAGAAACTTTTGTTATAAGAAACTATTGCAAATTCACAGTACTTTCTGTCTTCAAACTTATATGCTTATAATGCTGAATAAAGAACACATTAAACATAAAATTTCAAAGCTACAAGAAATTGAATCAGATCAACATAAAAACAAACCTCAGAGTTCCTTTCCAATTCTGCTGGAAGGGAATTTAAAGAATTACCCTATTTTTTCATTCATTATGAAGAAATCCAACCCTCTCCCAGGGCCACTGATTTATCTTGTACATTTTTTGCACAAGAGAATCACAGAGGAGAATTGTGTCATGAATTAGCAAGAGAAATACCTGTGAATATCTACTGTGGTGAAAAATCAACCAGTGACCCCAGTGGAGGATAGGGAACTCAAGAAATCCCCCAACATGACTATTCATGGCCGGGAAATCCAGGAGTCCTCCAGCATGACTATTCATGACAGGAAAATCCAGGAGTCCTCCAGCATGACTATTCATGACAAGAAAATCCAGGAGTCCTCCAGCATGACTATTCATGACAGTGAACATGAAGAATTTCCCTGCACTAGGGGAATTCCCTTATTAACAACAATTTAAGTAAAACAAGAAGAATGGCTAGTATTATGATTAATTATTCATTCAGACTTTAATCACAATACTCAATGCAACTGATCAGTAGTCTTGTTTGGGTAAACACAATATGGGGTCTTTATTTAGCACATCTCATAAACCAAATTTTTCTTCGGTCATGTTAACTTTATTCCTCAATAAAAAAGTTTGCCTCACACTTCCATCTCTATAATTTGAGTGCTTAAATTATCACAGACAAATAATAAGTTTCAAACACCTTAATATAATTTCAAATGGGGAACCATAAATTACAAAAATAACTATGTAGTTACTATAACATCTACAGTGTTGAGTATAGATGCATGCTACAACACCATACTTTGTTGACAGTTCCTATTCTTAATGCAACAGTTTGCCTGTCTATATATTCCTGAACCAATAATTGCAAAAGCTTATTCCTCCCATCAGCAACCATTCTAGACCCATTTAGTAACTTAAATGAAAATGTAAAGAAATTTTTTAAAAAATCCCATCTGGACGGAAGTTATCATCAGATTCTATAAGCCATTTGCTGTATATTCTTTTAAAAATGGGTCACCAACATAAAAAGAGCATAAACATTAAAATAAAATAAAATAAAATAAATAAATACAACATTTCTAGAGTCAATCTAAAGTACTTTATCCACATATTTCAGGAACTCCTCCAGCTCTCCTACTTGCTGTGTTACTAAGTGCTGACTTAGAGTGTGAACATCCATCCCTCCTCTCTTGAAACTCACCACCTACACCAAATAATATAAATACTGTTAATATGGTTAATATAATTTGATAAATCATACTTGATTATACTCAACTGGTAAATTGACTGGAATGTATATCAGTATTAAGCAAATAAAAATTATAACAAATATTTCTTAGGTTAAGGTTGCTTTTGACACAAACAAACCATTGGCAATGAACCAAATGTCAACATGCAGAAATGGTCATTTGCAGCTGAGACATATCAGTAACTGATAAACTGATACATATCAGCAACTGAGACATATCAGCAACTGATACATTGAACAGAGACATTTCAGATGTCTAATACTTTTTTATGATAACAATTATTGCATGATTTGAAGTTACTGTATTAGATAAATAGAAAAATCAATTTTCCCAAACATGAATAAAAATCTTCATATATAGTTTTAACTACATATTTTAACTACAATAACAGTTTTCAATAATACCAATTAAAATTGGTATAATTGCAAACTGTTATTGTCAGTGTTTGCCTCTTAGGAAAATTAGTTGCTGGACCGAAAGTCCAGCCATCTTGAAAAGTAGCTGGACTGAATGTCTGCTGGGTGGGAAAACTTCTCAGCCCGTTCTGAAAGTTGTCAGCCCCGGGCAGACGGTCCAGCCTTAATTTCTAACACTGGTTATTGTATATATCTGACTTGTATAATGATAACATCAATGTGCTGGCGTACTGACCATCTGAGCTTTTCTGTTTGGGAGTCCCATTCCTGTTGCACTGTGGTCACTAGACAGCGAAAATGTACACGAACTGAAAAAAAAAAATAATTAGAAAATATAAATTGTTAAACATATAGGAACTATCATTCACAAGACACGAGATTCAAATTATGTTCTTGAAGCTCATTTCCTGAGGATACAATTGTGATAACAAACATTGTACAACCTAAAGCTGAAGTCATTTTACGATAAGCTATTAATCAGAGAAAAGTTCTAGACATGACAAAATAAACTGTTACAATTTCACAGATAAAAAATATGGCTTTTTAAGACTCTGACCTATCCTGACTAAACGTCTCTGTATTCACAGGTGCAGCATCATCCTTCAGTAGATCCCAGACGTGAAGTTTGGCTGCTGCATCAAGGACATAGAACACACTAGGACGACTCCTTGACCACCGTATCACCTGAACTGCATTCCCATTGGTGGAGTTTAACCATGTGACCAAAGGTGTCTCCAAATGGAGGCTGTGAAGTCTAATGCTGCCGTCTGCACATCCAGCCTGAAGATGGGATAATTAAAGTTCATACAACCAAAAGAACATAATGTGCAGTAAGAAAGATGCTAAAATGCTCTGTTAACTTTTTTCCTACCTTAATAGTTTCTTCAATGATACAATGAATATATTAAATTTTGTATTCATCCACTTTTTCATTCAAAGAGTAGAGTGATGCCCTGGGGACATGAATCTAAATTAGAACAAAACAATGTCTTTTTCACAAACAATTACTCAAGAGCTTTCTTTTTCTACCTCTTTCAACCAAAATGAGCTAAGCAAAGAAAAGGACAGCTTAAAAATCTAACACAGTGACTGTACCAACACACTTTTCTGAGTTTATATCTTACCAGAAAACACTGGTGACTGAATGGAGGAAAGTCTAAACATGTCACTGGGACAGGAGCATCTGGAATATAACAGAATGCTTAGTAAGTATCAAATAGTTTGAGAAAAGAAGAATTACTAAAAGTGGGAGAAGTCTGCATGGTATTTAGAGTGCAGGACACACAGAGTCAGGAGATTCAAGGCAAAGGGGTTTAAGAGTTGAAGTCTTATGATGTGTCATTAAGTAAGCACTTTATACCCATTGCCTCCTCTTCATCCTGTTGTAGGGATGGGTACCAACAATTTGTGTTGGAAAGTCAACTCCTAAATGCTAGTTTTATACAACTTAAAAGGGGGGGGGGCACAGTTTTCACTTGCTTCATACAACAGTAACAGGTAAAAAGTATCAGTCTGTAGATGCTGAAATGGGCCACCTGATTACATAGACGTGGGTAGTAAACTTGACTTATAAGGCAAAACTTACATAATAATAATAATATTAATAATAATAATAATAATAATAATAATAAATGTATGCTCATGCTCTACAGCAACCATGCCCTTACCAACTTCTCCCTTATATGTTCTGGGCACAGCTTTGCCACCAGATCTCACCCCATGATACACATAACCCTGGAAAAAAGATAATATACGTATGATATTAATCCTTTAAAAAGGAAACAAAAACTGCTGCTGCGGTTTTATTTACTCCAAGTGAAAATGAAAATGATTCAGGCGAAGGTGATGTGTATGTAAGATGAATAAAAATGCCTAAAATGAGGATATGCAAGTGCACACACACACATCTAAGACTTCCAGGGATAACTCTTATTTAAAACTAAAAATTGTGCTTTTTAAAAAAATCATCATACAATTAAATGCAAAACTACTTAAAAAACTAAAAACTTAAATGCAAAACTACTTTAAAAACTACTTAATTTAATCAATGTACCACACACACAAAGTTAAGTTATATATAAGCACAAGGAACTTTGAAATTATAAGTTCTGCTTTCTGAAGTATACATTCTACTCCATCCTTTATCAATCAATTAATCTCTGGTGGTCTGATTTTGGGTAAATTTTTGGTCTAAAGCAGTTCTTATCTGAAATAAACTCTAACCACAACTTACTGAGTCAGTTCCAACATAGAAGTTGCTCGGGTTGGCTGGGGAGAGGGCCAGTTCATGAGCACGGAGACTAGACTTGAGCCTGACATCTCTGGAAAAGAAAATTGAAACCAATTAATTAATTAATTAATAATAATAAATAATAAAAGAAAAATGATAAATTAATTTATCTGAGACATCTTATCTGATTGCTTAGGTGAAAGATCATTTGACTGGAAAAATGATAACTTTAAAAGAAATAGATGCACAACAAAAACAAACAAACAAACAAAAACATAATAAATAAATAAATAAATAAATAAATAAATAAATAAATAAATAGAATGGGTAACTTGCAATGATTCAAGTTAATTATAAATCATCATCATCATCATCATCAAATCAAAGCCAGGTGCCTTTCAATCAAACAAGGCCATCATCACCCCACAAAACACCACGGCAAGCTACCTTGTAGGGTTCTCCAGCTTGCAAGATGAACTTTTCAGCAGTTTAACTCTGCCCCCAGGGGCCAGTCCCAGATCTGACTCTGAACCAGCCTCATCAGGATTACTGATCTCTGCAACCACCTGGAAGATATGTATATATATTTATAAGAAACACATATCATACTTCATGTATTTTATAGTAAAGAAAAACAAAATAACTGATACGGTTAAGTTATCCCCAGACTTTTGTGACAAAAGTCAAGGATCATGTTATTTGTTTGTTTTTTAATTCATTGGGTACTTTCCAAAATCTTTAACCTCAAGCTCCATCTCTTCAGTAAACATTAGTACATTTTAGGCAGTCAATGTCTTAGGCTGTCAGTTCACCACAAGTCTGTGAGTCCGTACCCATAAATGCACCCAGGCATTCTCCTCAGCAGAGGCAAGCTGAAATGACAGGCCTGTCCCGAAATCCGTTTCCTTTGCACTCATCACAGATGCTTTGGCACTGAAAAATAGCAAGAAAAAAATCACTGCAAATATCAACAGGAAATGCATTTCTTTTTTCAACTCCGGCCAGAGGAAGGCTTAATTTAAGACTTTTAATTAATAATAAATAACCAATTTGAAATATCTTTATCTCATATGTTTTGGGCAGTATTCACAAAAATCCATCAGTCTCTTCAAACCAGTTCACCCATGGCAAGAAAAAGTATGTAGGTAAAAGGTTCAGTTTTACTGTTTTTACAGAGTTTTTTCTTCACTATTTACCTATCAGCTGCAGACACTATAGGTATCACAGTTGTCACAGGACTGTGGTGATTTTCTTCACCAAGAATTCCAGCTGAAAACAAAATACAACCAAGAAATAGAATAGGAACTATGAAACATGTTCCTGCCAGTACCTTTATATTTACAGACCATACATCAATTAAAAAAACTACTAGTCCAAATCTAAATGAAATTGTCCAAAGAAAAAATGTAAATAATGAGAAATTAACCTAACACTACAGTTATTGCAAAAATTTCATTACATTAATAACTATACAAAATCCAGTTTTGATACAAGTCCAATTCAAATTCTCAGTTAATTATCTGTCTCAGCTTGGTGAATAACATCTCATAATAATATCGGTCTGTTTAATTCTATACCTGTAAAATACGTTGGCTTCCTGAGCAGCCACTCCTCCTCTCTTGTTCTGTACACATGATGCATGGAGGCTGGCTCCCTCAGGTCCCACACCACCAGAGAACCATCAGTCTGGAACATGGCCATATAGGAATGAGGTGAAGAAACTAGGGGGGAATGGAGGGGGGGGGGGGTCAATTTAGGAGGAGATCGTAAATACCAGGCAAGATTCAAATATGTTTTTTCACCTCATTTAAAACCAAATTAACTATCATTGTATAACCTGAAGCTGAAGTGTCTTTCAAATGATAAGTTATCAATCAGAGATAAGTTCTGGACATGACCCAATACAACAGACTCTGTTGGTTTTAATGATGTGAAAAACCTGATGGGGGAAGGGGGGGGGAGGCAAAAAGACTCGTGCAGAGACAGGTGTTTGGATAATTCTAATCAAGGGTGGAAATATATCAACATAGGAATGAAAAGAATAAGTTAGAGGTGGGGGCGTGGGGTGTAATTCATGCAGAGACTGTTGTCTGGATATTTTCAAACAGTGACACTTTGGAGCAAGTCAGCATAAGAATAAGGTGAAGAAGGGATGAAGTTGAAGATTTGGCGGAGAGAACAATTTATGCAGGGGCTTGCATAATTTAAATCAAGCTTGAAATATGTTAATGAGATGAAAAAGTTGGAGGGGGAGGGGCACCAAACTCACCATGCCTGCAAATGCCAAGGTGGCTTTTTCTGGACTAAAACAGCAACAAGTAGGCTGAGACTCACAGGTGAGAATTCTGAAAATGTATCATATCATATACAGGAAATGCTGGATAGTTAAAAAAAAAGACAAAATTCATCACTTTCATATTATAATACAATCCTACACAATACATAAAACAATAATAATAATTGAAATAAAAATAACAGTCATGATTACAAAAAAAAAAAATGTTAACCATTAAATTACTCATTTCAGAAATAAAGAAAAATCACATTTAATAAGTATTTCTTAGACTCAGTACATAACCTTTCCTATGCCAAAATTTACAGCACCAAAGTCTTAACACTGTTTCAACATTAAATGGTTATCATTTTTTAAAATTTAGTCAGTAATAACCATTATACTTACTGTTTAGGTCTGGACGGTTCATTCGTATTCCATAAAGAGATCATTCCCTTGTTAGCTAACTCCATACGAGAGCCCTATCAAATACAAGCAATACTTCCGTAATTAATTATTAACTTAAATTAATGATAATTATATCACAATATGATTTTAGGTACACTAGGAATTTGAAAAGATGAGAAAATGAGGAAATATCCCTCTAGACGCAACTTGTATTTTTCAGTAGTATTTTAGATGCTGTAAGTAGTGCATGTGTGTGGTTATGCTAGAGTGAAAAGAATTCTGAAAGTGTTTGTATTATTTTGTAATCTTAAAATTTTTTTAAAAGACCTTGGAAAAAAAAAGGAATTTTTCCCAAAATTTCAACATAACATGGCATTCAGATCCAGTATTAATCAAACTGCATGAAATGATATGAGGTAAAGGAATATACTAGTTAATAAAATAGCAAGTTAGTACCAAAAAAAAAAAAAAAAAAATCAAAAGTAACCAGAAACATTTTTATTAGTAGACAATCTATAATAATTTCAATTTTGTACTAACACATCAGCTTAAAATTCTTCAACAAATGGACTGTAAGCAAAGTCACAAATAGTGGCTTCATGCACTTTAGACTAGGTTTAGTTTACAGATCTTGATGTAATATTCAGTAGTTGTATCAGACCAACAAATATTTTAATTTTTATCAAAACTTTACTGGACTTAAATGTACTACAATGCATTTTGATGTAATTTTTCTAAGTCCAATAAAAGAATAACAATTGAAAAATTTAGTAATAACATACACATAAAATCTCAATTGGGTGTCAAATAATTTATCAGTTTAACAGGAACTTAATGAACCAAATGTTTACCCTTCTCACTCTTCTGTATTTGTATCTGATCTAGAAGATTGTAAGAAACAGCAAAGGTTACATATCAGAGAGAGAGAGAGAGAGAGAGAGAGAGAGAGAGAGAGAGAGAGAGAGTTCATCAAAATAACTAGTATATCATTCTAAATGATAACACTATAATTCACCTGTATGCAGCCATCACATGCAAGCATTCATGCACTCAAAATTCAAAATTGTTCTATATTCTAAGTCAACCAAAGATGCAACACAGTAGATCACATCTCGTACTCACCCCTGCTGGAGGTCCATGAACAGCTAACAGTAAGTTGTTCTGGACAGGTGAGAAATGGCATTGTAACACTGGACGGTCTACAATAAAATATTATTGTAAACTTAAAGAGGAAAGTCAATAAAACATCCGATTCTCAACATTGACACTATCTGAACCACTGAAACTATAACCATTTATTTATCAATTTTAAAAAACATATGTGCATATTAATAGTTAAGAACTTAGTTCTATTTTTCTATTGGGATTTAAAAGTTATTGACATGCAGTGCCCTTATTAAAAATAATGCCTAATCCGTTTATAAGGCCTGTATTTGCTAAGTGATAAGTACCTGCTAAGAATGATGGCTGTGTCAGAGATATGGTGCTTTCACTGAAGGACGTGTTACTTCTACTGGCCAACACCTCGACCTGGTTTCTCTCTGCCTGGTCCTCTTCTAATAAGATTGCAACCACCTGGATTAAGAGAACAGTATATTAGGTTATACGGGGTGGGGGGGGGGGGGGGGGTGAGAATGTGTTCTGGAAGACGATCAGATTTTTAAAGTTTACATTGACGATATCTAATTTTTTGCTGTCAGAAGAGGGTAAAAAATGGAGAATGGATCTAGAAAGATAATTTGGAAGACTGTCAGAAAATATCTCTGGATCCGCACCTGATTATAACTGGCTGTTATTCTGAAAAGAGTTTTTTGCAATAGTCATAGTGTATAACGTAAAATACACTGACATTAGCTGTTATTCTAACAAAATTCATGGCAACAAAAATAATGTACATGTGTTAATATGAATTTTAATACTGGCTGTTATTCTGAAATGTTTTTGCAAGCTAGAACTGCATATAATACTTTGTCTATTTGGATAGATGTAGAAAAATATTACTGGATGCTCCCAGAGTAAGTATTTTAGAGAGTAAGCTTCACTTGAGCCTAAAAAAGGACCAGCAATGCACGAGGATGTAAGCACACTGACTTACCATTTATATGTTTATATCTTTTAAAAAAATAAAATAAATCAACCAATTAATATTACTCACTTGTAATGACTGCTGCAAGAACTTAGTCAGCCTGACAGAGTCCACTTTCCCACTGGAATCCACACTTTTCTCAGTTTCTTCATCATCACCTGGATAACACAAAGGTCATAGTTACAGTTATGAAAAAAATTCAAAGTACTGAATTGTCTGAGAGTTCTGTAATGCAATTATAATTGAAACCTTATTACTGGGGCACCAGCAGGTAAAGCGGTCGTCCTTTTAATTTTAAAAGTTCTTTCAAATATATATTCTATTGACCCTTCTAAGAATTTATTATTTGATGATATTATAACTATTGTCCTTCTGTTTCAAATAAATTTTAGGTAAAAAAAGTTTGTTTTAAAGTTCGTTTCATAATTATTTCCAACTGAGCTATTTTTCCTTAAATTGTCTATTCTTTTACAAATGAGAAATGAGTTAATGTGAAACCTCCTGATCCCTTTAGGTCTTCTGGTGGGTGCTGGCACCATTTTTCTTTGGTTTCAATCTCTTCTGTCTGAATGTCACGATCTATATTGTCTTCATTGGTCTGTATGTAGGCCTGGACAAAATGATAAATAATACTTTAAAACACTAGAAATGAAAAATTAATTAAATACTATTAAACAAATAAATTTAATGAATCTTCATTCTATGGGGCTTTAATTTAAAAAAAGGGGGGGGGGGAAGCATAATAAGTTGATTTTGAAAGCAATGTGCTCTTCTATGAAAACCATAAAAATAAAAAAATCAAGTATGTATCGTCAAAACTGAATTCAGAAATAATTAAAAAACAAAACCACTTGAAGGAAGAAGAATCAGTTGAAATGATACAAAAATGTGACTGTAATAAATCTACAGACTTATAACTGTTTTAACCCACACAAAAGGCACACATTTCACACTGGTACCTGTTTAGTATTCATGCTCCCAAAATTCCTCATATACAGTTCATACTCTTTCACTGGAGGGAGGTCAAACAGACTAAAATTTGCCACATCCAGCTCAATAAGCTGCAGCAACTCTTGGCCACGCCGTCGTGCCTTTGACGCAGCCTTGTCTGAGATCTGGCGTTGTTTGGCTGAAACAAAGTTGATGAATCCCCGACTTCTACTTGTAACTGGTCTCTTGACTGGTTGATCTGCTCTCCGGCTGTCTGTGTTCTCGTCTGAGTCGGGCTGAAATTAGGACATTTCATATTTCTGATAGTGATCATATAGTGTTTGAGCTTTTATCATGATGGCGGTTCATTTAACAAACTACTAAGTTGAACATGGTAAATGTTATATTTTATTCATCAGTGATTCAGCACTATTGTGTGTGTGTGTGTGTGTGTGTGTGTGTGTGTGTGTGTGCGCGCGCGTGCGTGTGCATGTATGTTATAACCAAGATAACGCGCACCTGAAAAAAATCACTTCTCAATGAATTATATATTAATCATAAACTGTATCACAAATATAGTCACTATATTCACTATATGTCACTATGTTAATGTGTAACATAATAAAAATTTGAGCACTGCCAACCTCTGTATCCAGGTCCCTGTTACAGGAAGAATAAAATAAATTGGAAGAGTTATCAGATTGGGCAAATTACTTATGTGTGAATCACAGATAGAAAACATTATAAAAATTCTTACTGTACTGGACCAGTCACTCCTACGTGACTCATTCAATAGCCTGGCATTCTCCTCATTCATTGCCTTTAATACCTCATCCATTTCCTCTCTTGTCTGAAACGAAAGGTTGAACATTATGGGGAATTATAGCAATTATAAGAATATGTGGACGCAATGCTTTCAGTAACTCCTTTATACAAATGGACAGTGCTTAAGATTGTACAACTGTAACAGCAAAATGAAAGTACATAAATAAATAAATAAATAAATAAATAAATAAATAAATAAATAAATAAAACCTTTCTACTGTGAAAAACAAAGATGAACTTTACTTAATTACAATTGGCTTATCAAATAATCAATAATAAAAAATAGAATAATCAACTATAACATATTTAAGCAATTATATAGCAGTCAAGTAAGGTTGACTGTTCATAGAATAATATTTTTAGGCAAAGCAGGCAAATCTTTTACTAAAAGTTTAAAATTATAAGAAAGATAATAGTAACAGCACAGTGCTTCCATAAAAGCATTTTTCTACTTATTATAAGCTATATAATTATGCAAGGTTAGTTAGGATCTGAAATTGTAAATCGATATTATAAAAATGTAATAGAATTGGTTATATCACAAAGCCCTAAAAGACAAGTAGAAATTAAGGGTGTGAAACTTCTTCAAGTTCACAAATGGGGAGAACTTCAAAATGTGTCTCTTTCTTCCTTTTTTTAAATCAATTGTTTTTATAAAGAAAAGTTACACACTCATATCAGGAAAGTTCATACGTCTAGAACGTATTCAAAGCCCTTTCCATGCCCTGACATTAGCATACCAAAAGCATATAAAAAAGCACAAGTCAGCTTCTACAACAGACAATCTATATTATATAGCAAGTAGTACATAACTTCCTCTATGTTATCTATGTATCTAATGGCTATAACATCTAAACAGGTGAAGTATAGTTACAGCATTGTCAGCGTTCCAGTGAGCCACTTGCTGTAACCGGGGGGAAAGGCCCTTCAGTGGAACCTTTAAGAGGAAAAAATGTTCAAAATCAGGGGTCTTTAATACTGCTATGTTGATTATATAGGGGTGGGGGCATCCAAAGGTCACTCTTCATGTAATATTACAATTATATTATCAGGCTTTCTATAGGAATGCTTTTCTTAAAGGGGTATATGGTATATCTGGGGGGAGGGGGTCTAAAAACTCAAGTGCCCCCCTCCCTGCTGTTATAGTGGAACAATGTTCTCTCTATGAAAGAACTGGTGAAGCACTCCATCTCATCTTTGCACAAATTTGTCAAATCTGCTGACCCAATTTTATGAAAAGTCCAGTCTACGTCATAACTTAAATTAGGGAAATAACATTGCCTTTACAAACTGTTATAAGTAACTGATTTTTGCCTAAGAATTTGTGGTTGGCATTTTCATTTGGCTAGCATACTTGAGTGATGCACATGCAAGCCTTACTAAGGATTATTTTATTAAATAATATTATGCTGCTTGTCACAGATACTACTTGTCAACTGACAACTGTCTGCAAACTTAAAATAATTCTTCATAAAATCTGCTTCTCATATCCAATAAAAAGTGTAGTTTACTGACTGGAAATATGGCTCAATACAATTGTCTGAAATAGTTTTCAAATCTAAATTATTGACCAGTAGCTCTGTGCATGTCACATTAGATACTTACAGCTCTAGCATCTGCAGAATCTTCTTCTTCATCTTCAAAGTCATCATCATAATCCTACGAGAAACAGTCATAACCATTATATAAAATCATCATATGTGTACTAGTATCTTTAAGTTAATATCTGTGGAGCCATAAATATTTCAGATAGTTTTGATGTTGCACAATACACCTGTTTTTATTTACTGTCACATAATAAATTTCACAGCATCCGTCCACCTACATGCATTTCTGTCCTTCAAATAACAGGTATCATGCCATTTATTTTTTTTCACTGACATTCAATTCAACACAAAAATCAATATTCTGTTTAATAAACAACAAAATATTCAATATTAAAGTAAAATAAAACAAGCCAATATATTCAACAATCACTGTGTCTACAGTACTAGCAGCTTGTTGTTTGTACCTCAAAGTCATCATCATAATCATCGTAACCCTGCTCTTCCTCGTCAGCACCCGCGTCATCTGCGCCACCCCATTTTACTTCCTTCTCCTCTTTCAGCTCTGACTTTTCCGACACTTCCTCGATCACTGTGCTCTGCTAACGTGTGCATAAATAATGTGACGAATTAAAAGAAAAAACATGCATGCATTGCAGTAAGATGACTTTAAAACAATGTTTGCAAACTATATGTTCTTCATCCAAAATTTTAACAAAAAACTAAGAAAAAGCTGCAAATAAGCAATTTGCTGAACTAAAGCTGTGAAGGGTTTTGTCTTTTTTCCTCTCTTCGCTCACTTTTTCTTTCAAATTACCTGTTAAACTCTTACAGATAAATATGACACTTGTCGATTTATCATTATTTCAAATGGTCTTGGTAAATTATTTATTTCGCAAAGATAAAATGCATTGTAATGTGTTTCATTCAATAAAGCTTGAAGCAACATGCAAATCAACTTAATGGAAATAATTACAGATAAAAATCAAAATCAAAACTTCTCAAAAACATCGACAATGAAAAATGAACGCAACATGAATTGGTTAATTTTGTAACAAACTGATCAATGTATTGTATGTCACTTCTATTTAACTAAAACAAAAATGACAAAAAGAAAATTATATCCATGCTGCTAAAAACATATGTGAAAACATATGGAAACAGGCAATCTGCATGGTTTGAAGTATACTTACAGACTCTTCCTCTTTGCTTGCCCTAAAACTAGAAGATGACTTCTCCTCTCGCTGCAAAGAAGACATGGTAATTGCGTTTTGTTGCAAATATCCGAAATTGACAATACTGTTCTACTTTCTTAGCAGAGATAACAAAACGTACTATTACACAAATTATATCTTTTTGGAACTGTTGGAAAACTGCCCTTATCAGAATCAACTGAAATGTTTAAAGACTGAAGACATTCATTTTAAATGTAGTTTAGACGGTCGTTTTCTAGCAAATAGCCAATAACAATGGCTCTATTAAAACAGAATTGACTAAAGCAAAATTTAAAACAATGCCACTATGCAAGTGAGTCCAGCTTTAAACAGACATCTGTATATAACAAATTTTCTAAGTGAATTCATCTTTTAATTACCAACCTTGTCATCTCTGGAACTCCTGTCTTTGTTTCTTTCTCTACCTTTGTCCTCATCTCTGGAGCTTCTGTCTCTATCCCTTTCCCTGTCTCTATCCCTCTCCTTGCCTCTATCCCTCTCCCTATCTCTTTCTTTATCTCTATCCTTCTCCCTGTCTCTATCTCTCTCCTTGTCTTTGGTTCTATCCCTTTCTTTATCCCTCTCTCTTCTGTCTCTGTCTTTATCTCTCTCTCTTCTGTCTTTATCTCTATCCCTATCTCTATCCCTATCTCTGTCTCTATCTTTATCCCTGTCTCTGTCTCTTTTTTCTCTATCTCTGTCTTTTTCTCGATTTTTGTCTTTTTCTCTCTCTCTATCTTTTTCTCTTTCTCTATCCTTATCTCTGTCTCTATCTCTTCTGAAAAAGATTTAAGTATAAAACATGATGGTATACTGTTCTGTGAAAACACGGTAGCAAAAATACAAGTAATACTACTGTATACTGATGTTTACAAGATCAAAACATGACACAAGCCCTGATTCCACTAACCTTCAAGTGACCAACATCCAAACCCATGTCAGCACAAAAAACGATATGTAGTAAATGAATCTAAATAAATCCAATCCAGTCTTTGACATTTAAAGAAACAGCCTGCTCTAAAAGTTGTATATTTAAATACTTATCATAATTTTTCATACTGCAAGAAACTCTTCATGCTTCACTAATAAAATGAAATTATAATATAATAAAATAATATAAAGTTCAAGAACCTGTCATCATCTTTTCTCCTCTCTCTTCTGTCATCATCTCTCCTTCTGTCGTCTCTCCTTCTGTCATCCTCTTTCCTCCTTTCCTATTAAAAAGTAACACTAACATATAATATGAACATAATCTATAATATGAAAGTAATCAACTACAAGAAATTAAATATCATCACAAACTTCCATATTCTACCCATTCCAAGTTCACCTTTTTCACTTTAAATAATGTCATATATGGGATTACTACTTACAACTATTAGTAAATCATTTAGAATACCTCATATCAGATTATGATATGAGGTATTCCCCCCCCCCCGCCACCACACACACACACACACACACACACACACACACACACACACACACACACACACACACACACACACACACACA
>NW_019774125.1:371467-382704 GCF_001039355.2 Lingula anatina
CACTGTACCATTTTCACAATTATTGGCGATCATCACAGTCTTTTAAAAAATTTGTCTGCAAGAGAAATTTGTGGAAATTGAGAAAAATGTGAAACTAAAACCAAGCATATGCTTTTAGCCAATGTAAGTTATAATACCTTTTATTTATCACTGGTCATATAAATGATCTTATTTTAATAATGGTGAATAATTGTAGTCAGAGGAGCACTGAAAGTGAAGGTTGAAATGTTTTGTTCTTTTTACAAAAACACTTTAAATAATAATCTGATTTTAATAATCCCAGTGAAAGTGAAAGCTATGTATCTGCAAGTGACCAGCAGCATCTAGCACACTTACTTGAAAGTTTGAGGTGAGATGTCTTCAAATAACCAGTTCACTGATTCAGTTTCTATACATTTCTAGGCTCTTAAAACCTCCATAAAGTTCTAAAACTACTACTCCATATTTCAATCAATTGACAAATTTGTCAAGTGCTTTTTGTTCAGGCAAATGGCTGTGATAATTTAAGATAATTTTTATATGATAATGTCAATATTAGTTTTAAATTCATACATTTTTTAATAAGGAATGAAGCCCTGGTTGGATTTAGATTCCAGATAGTATATAGTGTATTGTGTAGAAAAGTGAATATTATATATTACCTGCTTCATTGGTGTATTAATCTACAACAAAGCTTCATCTTTGCTATGTCAGCATTCAAAGATGTTGAAGAGAAATGTTAAGAAAGCACTGAGAGTTTCAAACTAATAGCTGAAAGTTGTAAAAACTGTATGTAGTCTTAATGATGATTAAGATTTGAAATTCTAAGGGAACAGTTGGTCACTTCTGTTAGACTATTTACTGTCAGTGTTACTATGATCATTAGTGACCATTCTGAGCATGCTTTCATCTGTTTTAGTGTTTATGTCAGTTTGTGCTAGCTTACATCATTAGTGGCAAAAGGGAAAAATGAAAGAAATAATGGTAAAGTATTTGTTTCAGCTACAAAAAAAGCTGTAGACAGCTCTCATTATGTATTTATCAATGTTATGTAATAGCATGTGACACTACTAGTATGTAGTATTTAACACACATACAGCGTTTTCCCCATGCATGCCTGTTTCAGTTATATTGTACTAAATGTGTATGGTATAATTAAACACCACCCCTACATGTCACTACTACCTGATGTGTTTGCCTTTGTTTCCCACGTGTTTCTATGCATCACCAATATTGCACCAGTGTGTATAGCATTACATGTACTTATATCCATTCACGTGACCATATTTATACACTACCCTACCCCATATGTTTTCTCATGCACATGCCACACTATATAGAGAGGTTCTCCACTTCTGAGTCCCTAACCTACAATTGCTTTCAAATATAAGTTTATGAAGAATGTGGAGAGCAGCACTTTACCAACATAAATAGGTTATCCACCAGAATGTCTGCACCTCCAATCTTGTTCTAATTATAATAATAATTATTATTATTATTATTATTATTATTATTATTATTATTATTATTATGCATGTCACCATGGTTTCACAGTTCAGTTCCGTGTCTTTTCAGTGTAAGTGTGGACATCAGTAGTGTAGCCGAGAAGGGACACATGGACTCAGTAGGTTCAACTTTTTATAATATAATTTTATCTTTTTTGCTTAGGTTTGTTCCTTGATCCTTGTAGCTCCACCTAGCCCCCCCCCCCTTTTTTTTTTCTCCCCTGAATATGATAAGCTGGCATCTAAGTGTGAAAAATAAAACAATATTCACTTTGCATTATTTTCATCCCCTTTTTCCTGCCACAGTAGTAAAATCATGGATCTGTGTGCAATCTTTTCTTACTTGGTTGATCTTTTAATCCAAAAAAAAACAGACCCTTTAAGATGGTTGAGATACCTGTCTGCTGTACTGATAGATCTCCCTTAAAAAAACATTAAAGAGTTTTGGATAAATATTGCTCGTGATTATTCAAGCTTGTCTTGTTTCAGTGGCTCCCCCTGGAGAATGTTAACACTGGTTTGATTCACCTGCGCCTGACATGGCTGAACCTCTCATCAAATCCTGATGATATAGACAAGGTAGGTTGTAGGACTGTATGTAGTGAATTTCAAACTGTTTCAGATGCATACTGATAAATGTATTTTTTCCTTACAGTCATTGTTTCAAGCTGACAAATAAAAAGACATAATCATAACCAAGATTTAGGTGAGAGGGAGGCATCTTGCCATATCTGTAGTGAATTATTTGAAGATAATCAAGTTTTTCCTTTCCTTTTAGTGAATAGTTGTAGGAATACATCACTGAAACTTTTTCTTTTTAGCATGTAATAACATTTCTCTGGCATGTATAGCATTTTGTTTAGATGCAATAAAACATTACAGTGCATGGTTTTAAAAGAGAAAACTTTTTGCACCCAGTCTTTTGCTTTTCAGAGAAGTAATTCTGAAATTATTGTAATTACTTTTTTCTCCACATTTGATTATGTTGTGTGATTGATGTCTTATGGTTTTTAACCTCTCTTAACAATATTATTTTGTTTTTCAGGACTTTAAGATATATTTTAATAGCCCAGTTCCCACCCTGTATTAGAACTATCCTATTGATTAATCCCTAAGTACTGTTAATACATTTACTAACATTTATAGTCACACTGTACTTGCTTGTGAAAACACAGTGACTGTTTGTCTGCTTTCTTTTCCTTTCTTCTCTTACCTTTGCTCTATGTCTTAATGTATTAAAGGAAGTGCAAAACAAACGATATCGGTCCAGAAGAGCATATGACGATGTACCCGTGTGCTATGCTGTAAGATAAATCTAGGATTCGTTTGGTTCTAGGTTTTAATCCATATCACTGAATAAATGTGATGTAGTCAATTTAATATTGTATGATACAAGATTGTCTTTTATTAATATTCAATTGGATTCATTTGAGATTTGTAAATTTTTGGTTAATAAAACAAATTATAAATATTTGATAAAGAAAACATATGGTACTTTTTTGCCACACTACCAGAGTTTTTTTTTTTTTTTTTTTTTTTTTTTTTTTTTTGATTTGGCAAAAAATCACCTATTTGGCTAGAATAATATTTTTTCTCAAAGTTGACATAGTTTAATTGTTCTAGTTGCTCTACAGTAACAGTTTATATAGAGCTGTCGGCTATGCTTATTCAGTGATATGGTTTCTTTCTACCTTTTACATTGATATCCACAATTATATTGTTCTGCTTTAATTAAAAGAGACAATTTAGTTATGATGTTTATCAATCACCTAACTTGTGTTGATGAATTCTTTAACTTTTTTTTTAAATAATCTTTCTTTCAAAAGTTTTGAAATTATTTAAATTTAACCCCTTTCGTGTGCAGTGTTTCTGTTTTAATTTGTTTCTTTTCAGACTTTTGAAGAGAATTATCAGTCAAAATGTTACCAGCTTGCTTGGGCCATACTAACGTTTCAGCTCAAATTCTTCATTCCTGACATTTTGGTACATAACTGTAATTACTAACCTACTACCTACTATTTGCACAACCAGAAAAACACAAATGCAATTATTGATTGTAGAAAAAAAGTCATCCATATTCCTTTTTAATCAAAACGCTGTGCTTTCACCTGGTGGCAACTTTTCTAGCTATCCCCATTTGAGACTTCTTGAAGGCTGTTCTTAAGACCATCAGTGAGACACCTTTTCCATTCTAGATGCAATATTTACAATAATAAGGAAAACTTTATCTTATTGTATTTGATATAAATGAATTCAACAATAGTTTCATGATGATTTGACATACTGTCTGTTTATTTTAATTTTTGTTCTGATTTCCATTTTGAGTTTTCAAAAGGGACTTTTTTATTTATTTATTTGTTTATTATTATTTATTTTTTATTTATTTTTTTTTTTTTTTGGTTGTGCAAATTGACTTTTTTCATTCATGCCGAGATAAATTCTGACAAATATCTAAAATATTAATTCACAATATTTTACGTTTTCAGATACAGATTATTTGACACTACCATGTTAGATTAATCATATTTATTATATTTCTGTGCATAGTTTTAGATATACGAGTTCATGTCAGGGTTCATATTTCACAATGTTCTGATGTTCCAAAATTTAGTTGTGCATTCAATTTGATAACAAAGACGAACTGGAACATAACATCATGTGACCGTTGCTGACATATTTTGCTTTATAAAGCCACATGTTACTTTGTTCCAGTAGTTTTTTAACCCTAGGCTTCTTGTTATACATGTTCAGGGTGCAGTAGACTTTTTTAATGGAAGATGTCCGTAAGTTTATGTTCAAAGATGAAATAGACCAAAATTGGCAAATTGGCCTTCTGTCAAAGCAGTTGCTGGGGCATTTTTTTTTTTTTTTTTTTTTTTTTTTTTTTTGGGGGGGGGGGGGGGGGGGGGGGGTGAAGGGGGTTGTCTTTATCTGCACCCTGATGTTTATGTTTGCTACATTGTTGCATATTTGTCCTATTGTTTTTCAGATTTTAAAGTATTTTTAAAAAAGTAGTTCTCTTTAAAATTTGTAATTTTATATGCTGCTAAACTCGTAGTAAGCCTCATTGATAAAATTATATGTATTTCTCTTTAGGTTTTTGATTGCATGAGCACCAACTTGTTGAACCTTTAGTTACATTGAGCAGGCATAGTGTTATGCTCTCTGTTACTTAGATATAGATTTATTTTCTGTCTTTATATCTCTCTTGTTTTTCTTCCTTTTCCCTGATGCTGTTTCATTGATTCTGCATTGTTTTATCACGATGTGGTAAGTTATTTTTTTAGGGTTTGGTTGACTTTTCATGACTTATGGTTCTCCCTAGCTTTGGAATGTCAACTGTCAACAATGTTCATTGTTGATGTGTTCTTGCAGCTAGTTGGTTACTGTTACATTACTTATACTCATTTATACACTCCCTGATGGTATCAAAATTAATTGATACAGTATTGCTTGTTCCTTTGTAATATCTTGCTTCTTCAATTTAATTGTTCCTTTGTAATATCTTGCTTCTTCAATTTAATTGTTCCTTTGTAATATCTTGCTTCTTCAATTTAATTGTTCCTTTGTAATATCTTGCTTCTTCAATTTAAGAATGCCATTTTGACTAAAACAGTCTGTTAAGGGTTTCAGCTTTTTTTTGCTTTTGATATTTGAATCAGTACGAGTTCTTTCAGTTTGTTGTTTCAAACGTGTAATGTTTCAGAAACATATGCATATTCCTTTAAATAATAGTACGTATTATTTGCCTCTTAATTTTACTACAACATGTGGTTCAGCTTATTCTTGGGAATCTTTTAGTTTCAGTTATTGCACTCAATTTGTACCATTTAAGAAATTTATACATATTCTTTAAGTTAATGATATTATTTGCTTCTCCAAATTTTTAATTTCATAAAGTTGTATTTTAAATAACATTTTGCTTGCATTACTGTGTAATGTAGTCATTTTCTTTTTATACTCTATTATCCCAAAATAAGATATTTGGCTGATATTATCTTTCTTCTACTTGGTTCTTTTTTCACTTATAACCTATTACCTGTTGAACAACCATTAGGAAAGGGGATATCCTTGTGTTCCACAGAGAACTAGAACTATATTTTAACCTTAGCTTTGTTTTTGTTTAGTTTGCCAACTAAATGCATTTTCTGGTATCATTTTTTTATTATAAATAGACATTGTTTTAATGTTTATTACTTTTTAATAAGCATTATAACTGAGTACAATGAATAAAGTTATATTAGCAACAAAAAATTGCCAGGTTGGAAACAGAACCTTAAAATGTTTGGGGGAAAATGTCAAGTAAAAGAAATTGATGTGTTCTTTGTGGAACCTTGGCCCAGTTAAAATATGGATTAAAGATCACTATGCCAAATCCAAAACACCCAAAGTATGGTATCTTCAAGTTCAGAAAAGGTAGTGCTTGCTTATGGGAGACTACAGGAAAAGCTTGTGGTGCAGTGTAGTTATTGCATTGTCCTTTCTTAAAAAGCTTCAATTTGGTCCTTGAAGGTTGAAGAATGCCAACTTTTTATCTTTAGCTAGTTATTGCTATTCTAATAACATCGGCCATTTGGAAGATTTGAATGAGTTAGACATATTTGACAGAACAAGTGGAGTAAAAGGTTTACTGCATATTAAAGCAGTCTTTTTTTTTTTTATCTCTTTTATTTCTAGTTGACCATGTTTCTTCTAACAACAATGGTATTGCATAGTGTTATCTTTTCAAACTTAAACAAAAAGCATGAAATAGCTGCTCCTATGGCATGCTTTGTATGTCCTCTACCAAGGAATCTATGTATGCTGGGTGGATCAAAACATCAAAAACAGTAGACTTCTAACTGAAAAATAAAAAAAAACTGCAAAATTATTGCAGTTTCACTTTATTCTGCTATGTGTTATTGCCTCACTGAAAATTAAAAATGTACTATTTCTTTTTTCCACCTGATGCATGTTTTATATTACATCTGCTTGTAGTTTCTTATCCTATGATAAAAACCTTTAGGTATTGTGAAATTATGAATGGTTCAAATGACCCTTGACCTATATATATATTGGTGGCTAACCTTTGACCTATTTTTCAGGCTCTTGAGCAGTGTACAGTGGCGTGGAGTGAAGAACACCTGTCCTCATGTTTCCTTATGGTAACAGTGGATGCCTGCCACAATCTACCAGTAAGATATTTATCACGTCTTTATTGAACACGCATGTCAAGGCATGTGTGGCCTGCAGTAAGCATGGATGGCTTTAACAGAACTGTTTTCAAATGGTTTTAATTTTGGGGAAGTAGACAGTCATTCAATTGTACCCACTGCACTGCCAAACTCTTCCTCTCTGTTTTGAGATCTTTCTCACTACTCATTGATTTGAGCAGTTAATTCAAGGGATTGATGAAAATATTGCATTGCTGGGGGGGGGGGGGGGGGGGGTCTGCAACTTACACATATACTTCCTAAAGTTAAGACTATATTTAAATACCTTATGAATGCTGTCATTGGTAAACTTGTGCTTGTTCAGGGTTTAAAAAGGCTGAAAAATGGGAATTTTTATAATTAATATTATATTTAATGTTATTAATTTCCTCCCTTACACATTGTTAAACTAAAGGTCAGCTAATCACAGACAAAGCTCACATCTTGCATGGCACATATTCAACTTCAGAACTAACTTATACTTTATTTTATTTTTAAGGTTTTTGAATTAAACTGTGGGCCTTCTATTTTCAAAAGAAATTTAAAATTAGATGATATTAGAACTAAAGCCCCACATAAAACATTCTGCATCTTTTTAAAAAATATTTTCAAGATTCACGATTGATATTATGACCATGATTGTTACGCTGACCACTCTTTGATCGTTCTAATACTTGTGTATACCCAGGGTTCCTCGGGAAGCTGTTTTTTACATAGCGCCAGTGGTCAATCCACGGTATGGGGCAGTGTGATATGTGCTTTCTGTGTGCTTATATACCACCATGAGTTTTAAGGAACATTCAGAACAAGCCGATCCAGGGACTAACAGATCCGCGGATCAAATATGGCTGACCCACTTGAAAGCTTGCTGCATAACCCCCTAATAAACAATGAATAGGTTCTATGGGGAGACAACGCGGTAAGCTTTCAAGTGCATCAGCCGTATTTGATACGTCGAGCTGTTAGTCTACAGATCAACTTTGGTTGTGAATGTGACCTCAGAGATTTCTGGAAACTCACATCTGTATTCAGCTTGCCTCTGCAATATCCAGTATCAAGGGCATCCTGTATTGATGCCATTTTCCAGTATTCTCTGAAACTCATTATACAGACATGGTGAAAAAAATATTGGTCAAAATGCCGGTCATTTATCAGGAACAGAGATCAAAATCTTATCACTCCAGATGAACAACTACCAGTCTAAATATTCAGATTGAGAATGACTTGTTTTTGACCATTGACTGACAGTCAACAGAACTATCTTGATATTTTTTACACAGGTCCTAAATATTTAGTGGTCCTTGACCGAAGGTCTGGAAGTTTCACCATGTCTACATATAGACTAGATGATGCTATATATTAAAAGCACGGGCGGATCCAGAGGTATTTTCTGACAGGCTTCCAAATTATCTTTATTAATCCACCCTCCATTTTTGACCGTCTTCCGACAGAAAACATTAGATACCCGTCAATGTAAACTTGAAAATTTGACCGTCTTCCGGAAGACCCAGAAGATGGCCTGAATCCGCCCCTGAATAGAAATTGTAGTTGTTATAGTATGGTAAAGGGCTCTGAAGCAAATCTGTTTCTTCTGTGAGCAACTATGTTGTGTTGTAGTTGTCACTTTATTGTGCTTGTAGTCAGCCCATGGAAAGGGGTTTTGTAACATATATATTATTATACTAATCTGCATGTCCACTGTCATGTGAACCTGTGGTATTTTGTCTACGTGGTACTATCATGATTTCTTTATTAACAGCTGGCCTAGAGTGGGGTTATGTGTATCTGCACATAAACACATTATAATTTTGTGTGTGTGTGTGTGTGTGTGTGTTTAATCATATATTTCCTATTTATAATAAATTTAGTTTTGATTTATGAAGTTCAACACAGCACCAATTATAGTTTTCTTACCATCATGTTGCTAGTGGCTAAGAGCTTAATATATGATCTGTGTGCTTCTGTGTCAATAGACGTGAAATATATTCCTGAGTGTTCTTTGAGAGATACTCAGTAACTCTAAGACCTTATTAACATATTTTGGTGATTTCACCTTTGACCTGACCTCTCAAGGTCACAAGAGTGGTAAGACTTAAAATTTCTGGCAAGTTAAAGCTGTCAGTGGTAGTAGTATATGTCTTTTAAATAAATTAAAGAAGCTTTAAGAGCTTTATTTAATTATTTAAATATGTGCATTTTTTTCATAGATATTTATGTTACTTTTCTAAAATTGATACAATTAGGGTTCATTATTAGATTGTAGTCATAGTTTATTATGTAACAGGAAGCTAATTGTTCTTTTTAATTGTTCATGGTTCCAAGATATTGTTTTAAGTCAAGCTTTTGGTGATGAAAATCCCTTACTTTGGAATAAAAATTCTGTAAAAACTGCTTTTCACTATTATAATAAGAGCATCATCAGGCTGAATGCCCGATTGAGCAGGACCACCTATAAGCTTTTAAATTAATATCTTTAACTCTAGCTGTAACATTTATTTTCAATTGTCTAAAATTATTGATAAATCGTGAGATAAGATTAAAGACTGCAGTCCACTGCTGATTTAAGAATTAATTTAAAAAAAAAAAGTCATTTTAAATAAAATTTTACAGGTTCGTGTAAATATATGAATGATGATATGTATAATTTAATTGTGCACCTGTTTTTCCAGAATTCAGGTGGTAAGTACCTGACAGAGCCCTCTCCCTATGTGACCCTGGGTGTTGGAGGGGAGAAACAGCAGACTCAGGTGAAGAAGAACACTGATCAGCCTGTCTTTGAGGAGAACTTCAAGTTCTTGGTGCACAACCCTAACATGCAGGAGCTGGATATGGAGGTAAATGTAGCAGTGTGTTAGAGAAGATTTCTTTGTGTTTAAGAATAAAGCCTAGTGTGTTACAGAAGATTTCTATAATATAATGTGTTTAAGAAGAAAGATTAGTGTGTTAGAGAAGATTTCACCATCTGTTTTTGAAGGAAGTTTTTTTTGTTAAAACGTTATGTGAAGATTTTCCAGTGTTACAGAGAAGTTTGTTAGAGGATAGATTTCAGTGTATTTGAGAAGAGGAGATAGTTCACTGTGTTGAAAAGTGATACAAGATTAAACAGATCCAGAAAGACAGCCTTAGGGTTTAATTATAAACCCAGCAAATCTGTCTTTCAAGGATATCAGTTTTTTTTTTCTGTAAAACTTAATATGTCCATCATATTCCAGGTGTATGACTCTAAAAGCAAGAAGATGCTGGGCTTTGTGACAGTCCCTGTGAAGGACCTTCTGAACGATGAAGACATGACTAAGTTCCAGTCATATCCTCTCAAAGAGTCTGGACCAATGAGTAAAATCACACTGAGGTTACAGCTGAGGGTCAGTGATTTATTTGTTACCATTTAATGATAACAGACTGATGTAGAATTAATTCGTCTATGGTAATTACTCGATCTTTTCAGTGGGAGGAAAATTCTGAATTTGACAGATACTGTATTATTTAAAGTCATAAATTCTTGAAATTAGAACATTCCTATTGAGTGGTAGCAACAAATTAAAACTGAAAAGCAGGCCACCTTGTGCTACAAATGCTGCACAAGAATGTATATTTTACTCCTCATTCAAAAATTATGTTTCTGAAAGATTCAGCAGTTTTTAATGAGTCGGTATTTTTGTTAACACAATTAGATTCTGCTGTCTGGCACTGCCCCAATTGATTCTATGCCAACAGAAGAGGCTGTGGATTCACTGGTCAATAATTCTAACAAAAATACAGAGGAAGGGGGAGAAGATGGGGCAGAAGAGGAGGAGCCAGCTGCTACTTTCTCTCTTGATGATCCTGGTAGGCTGAGAGAGCAAATGCTCTGATTTGTCCTGGAGTGTTCAATCACAAAAGAAGCAAAAAGAAATCTAATACTGGACTAGCTATTTGAAATCAGTGATTTCAAGTGATCCAACTTTGCAATCGTTGCTTCATGACTTCGTAACTCCAGCATTAGATTTGATTTAAATTATCTCTTTTGTGATCCTGGAAGGTTGTTTCACTTAATTTGGCTGTGAGTGGCAAGTGTTTCCCTTTTGGATAAGAAAGGGTATTCATTGAAATAGTACTTTCTCTCTGGTTGTTTCATACCTTGCTTTCCATTTGTAGAAGAAATGTTTTCTTTTTGGTTTAATGGGAAGAGGAATGTTAATAAAAATGTAATTTATTGATTTGATATTGAGTCTTAACTATAGCCTGTTTGGTAACTTGGATACAATTCTCTTGTTCCCAATTAAAAGTCCTGACTGCAGTAGTACTGATTAGTATAATTGTTCATAACCTATAATACTGACCCTTGCACTCTCCATATAACAGACTTGGACACCCCAAATGGTAAGGCACAAGAAACGCCCACTAAATCTGCAGCAGGCTCTGCCGACTACTCACCAAACTCCAGCATGAAGAATAACGAGATGAGGAGAAGGTCTGGACATTCAATCCACAGGTAACGTTTACTTGTTATTCCATGTAACAAGTTATTCCTCACCTCACTCTCATATCTCTTTTTCTCTCCCCCCCCCCGACTCTCTCTCTC
>NW_019774125.1:382729-397773 GCF_001039355.2 Lingula anatina
CCCCCCCTCTCTCTCTCTCTCTCTCTCTCTCTCTCTCTCTCTCTCTCTCTCTCTCTCTCTCTCTCTCTCTCTCTCTCTCTCTCTCTCTTATGCACACACAGGCTCGCTTCTCTAATTTCTTTTGTACAGAAATCAGTTGGGTGTCTCAAAAAAGAATGATGAGGATCCCCTTGCAATTTATCCAATTTCATATGTTTCTTCTTCATATTGCTTTTCCACCAAACTACAATGTTGTCTAATCTCTGTGATAATCATATTTAGAATCACTGTAACATGTAGGACATAATTTTATATCATATATTCCAGTAAAACTAGTGCAATGGGCAGTGACAGTGGACTGGGCAAGATACAGATCACTATACGCTACAGTGGCCAAAGAAACAGACTGGTGGTGGTCGTCCACAAGTGCATGTAAGTTAATATACAGCATTGAAGTGTTTTATCAGTTGTGTACATACACTCTGTGTCTAAACATTTATCCACCGTCTGTATTTTGTCTGTGTATGTGACCTAATATTTTTTTTGTGTGGATAACAGAAGCTCTGACTTTGTCCTGTGTTGAACCTTCTACAATATATGACCTAATTGTATTAATTATATAAAGATAACGACCTAATTCCTTTTTACCAATAAATATATAAATAATTTACAAGAAACCTGCTTATTAATCTTGAATGTTGTGTATTAATAACTTGCTCATTTTACTCTTCATCAATTCTACCAAACTAATTTACCAACTGTATGTGAAGAGATGTTGAATTTAATGTAAGAAGACAATTTGTAATTTGATCATGTGTAAAGCCACTTCAACGAGAGCCATTTTTGTTGAAGCATATTGAGTTAGGGAAAGTAAAAAATGTCATGGTTTTATTGAAAAAAATTTTTTGATAGATCATAATTTTTTATGTGATCATTGTATCTAGATATCTTTATTTGTGTAGTTTAGAAGAGGCTTCATTAGTGTGAATTTAAGTGTTGTTTAGTTCTATTTATATAAACATTAAGCTTTTTTATAGTTTGAATGAAAACAAAACCTGAAATTTGACTTACTCTACTGCTTGCATGCATCTGCCTCTGTGTTTACTCTTTGTTTGGGACTGGCTTCTGTGAAGGTTTGTAGCAAGAGTAGAAACAAGTCAGTGACACATAAGAAATATTTTGTTTATATCTAAGTTTAGATTTTAACTGTTAAGATAATATCCATCTGTCTCTTGACTCCAGGTAACAGTTATCATGTATAGTTAGGGATTTCAGTGCTTCATTATTGCCTTTTATTATAGCTTTAATTTAAAGTCAGTTAGTTAAAATAATTATTTGTGATATAACATTTCAAGGTAAAACTTAAAAGTTAAAACTTATAAGCATTCACAACGTAGCTAGACTTCTCATTATAATTATAAATTTGTGAAACTGAAGGGCTTTTGAGAGGAAAAAGTTCAAAATGACAAAAGCTTTGTAAAAATTCATGAAATGAATTTAAAAACAACTTGAACGTTTTGCTTCAGAATTGTACATTCTACAACATTTTCAAATCAAATCATAATTATCAGTATGAATAGGAGTTCATAAAGTTAAATGTGTATATTTGAAACAAAACAAAAAAATTAAAAGTTACATGCACTCAAAATTGCTTTAAGGATAAAGTATATGAGCCCCAACCCAACCCCCCTTACCACCCACACCCTACCCACCCCAAGTCACCCCACTGTTTCCATTTCAGGGTAACTGTGTTGTGGCTCTCCTCTGATAGATTTTCAGTATTTGCTATAAATGTTGGGAAAACTTTGGTGGCAGACAAAAAGCATGATGATCTTTTTTGAATATTTATAATTTGTATTTGTGCTTTATCACATGAAAAGAGGGAGGCAAGAGATTAGAAGAAACTTTTTTTTTTTCTTTTGTAAATAATTCTATGGTTTTGCATTCAGATATAGCACTCTATTATATCATTTTGGAAATGAATGTTTGTGAAATAATGGCCTTCAGGAATATGGATTATGACACTTATATATTTTATTTATTCTCATAAATTCATGAAAAAGTTTTTAAGATGCCCAATAGAGATCTACATAGTTCTGTTGTTTTTAGTGAGCTTAGTCCACGAAAAAAATACTGGTCATTCAGCACTCCAAAGATAAGACGGAGGGCAAGTTTGAGGACATCCCGTAACCAAGACAACAACAAAGGAGGCGGTACTCCTAGCAGACCGCGTGCTAATACCGCTGATGTGGTACCCACCAAGGAGTCTGTAGCGAAAGAGGAAACATCACCCCAAAAGAAAAGGTTCAACTTTGGATCGCATCTCCTCAGTGTTATTTCTCTAATCCCTGCTCCCTTCTAACAAAATTGTGCTTTGGATTTATTTATATGTGGTTGTAGTTTCAGCTTGCAGCGGTGATGTGCTATGGATGCATGCATAGATCTGTTTCCAGGGCAATAAGATTAAAGTTTTAAAAATTTGAAAACTAATGAGCTATCTTTTTAGTCAGGGCCAAGATCTTTTGCACCTGCTGGCCCTTCCAGACACTCAGAAAGAGTGGCCAGAATCTGAACAAATTGAAATTTTTCTGCCCCTGCTTAAATTCAACTGTAATTTAACATCAGAGATTGCCTTTAAGAAATAGATTTGATTTTTCAATGTAGGATATATCTTATTCAATGTAAATTTTTCAAATTTTATTAATCTCGATTTCTGCTTAATTTTTAATTACGTTTTTTTTTTCCTAATTCTGAATTCTCATTCTGTATGTCTCGTTATGTGATATTATATAATTTCTTACGATGGACAGTCCATCTTGGCTGCAACTTTCAGTGGCTCTACTGAGTTGTTGTTTTAAGTAAAAGCTGCATTAAACCAGTGGCTTAGAAAGAGATCTTTCTAGGTCATGGATGAAACTGACACTCAAATATAGTTTTGTTGGTGTAGGTTGTCTTGCCGTGAAAACAGGTCAGTTGTGCTTTTTAATTGCTAGCATGCTGCTATCTGGTGGAGGGTAAATCTGCTGAGATATTGATAATGGCTGACGATGTTATGCATATGTAAATGCATATATATTTATGCACAGTTGCCTATTGATTATGTTGAAATTTGTGTAATTTTAGGATGATTTTTTTTTTCCTTAGCAAAAGAAAAATCAGATGATCAGATGATATGTAGCTTGCCTTTTTGGATGATATAATAAGTTCTGTTGTTTGACAGGGTTCCATGATTCCAAATCTTCCATCTGCTCATGATCATATAAAAGCATAATGCATTTAAAAAAAACGTAAGATTTATTCATAAACAATTGAGATCCTTTTTTTATGGTGCTATGCATGATGAATTTACCAAAGTTTGAACTGAGAGCAATTTGAATGAAAAATGCAACATAAGAGTTGCATCATTGTTGATAGTTATTAGTTTGATGCTGTTTTATAACCTTCTTCACTGGACAAGTGTGTGTGTGTGACTCCTTAAATGTTTTTTGCGAGTTCTTACAAAATTTAAGCATTGCTGTTCTATATTTTAGTCAAAATATTTATCTAGGGAACTCTTAACAATTCTCTGTCTGACATGAATCCTCATTTTTCAGAATTTCTTAATCTTCTCTTTTCACAAAATTTGGTCGATAAAATTCATTTAGTTTGATGCAGTTGTGATCAGAAAGTAAAATTGTATTCTTTTAATATTTTAGTTTATGAAATGTACTTTTATATTTTTATGGCCATGATCAATTTCTTTGTAAGATTTCATCACTTAGGTACAAAATGTAGAGTGTGAAGTTTGCTCCCCCTACCCCCCCCCCCAAAAAAAAAAAAAAAGAAGAAAGAAAGAAAAAAAAACTTAAGGCTATTAGTGAGTGATTTGATTTCAGTCTGCTATAGGAGCTTTTTGAAACCATCCTTTTTTTGAGGGTATAAAAAATAAACCATCAATATGAGAAATGTATATTCTGCCATAAAATAAAGAGAATTGAGCAGATGCATTGATTGTCAGGTGTGTGGTCACATATTAGCATTTCCTCACACATAGATCATTTATTATAATCATAGTTATAATATTATTATAATGATCATAATTCATTGAGCTCTAACTGATAGATTGTAACATTTTTTGTAATGTAATTAAATATATAAATAATTCAAATAATAAAGTTACAGGGTATTGTTCAATTTTTTTTATCTATACTAAACAAATTGAATCTTGAAATTTGATGATCAAAATTTTTAGTTCTTAAAAGGTTAACTCCTGAAAATTATTTGTGGGGATTTGATTACAAGTACTAACTAATGTAATGTAGCACATACTAGTATATAATTTATAGGGGTGCCTACCTGGCGACATCATTTATTACTGAATAACTGCTTAATAATGAGGGAATAAGATGAATTAAAGCAGGTTTGTAGTGGTTCGTCCTAAATTAAAGAGAATAAACACTGCACTTGCACTGCTTAAATTTAGTATTGGGCTCTAATTTTACATTTTTTAATTTGCAATTATTTAAAGTCATAAATGCTTAGGTGGTTAAATGAAAAACCATTTGGGGATTATGTATTTCATGAGGGTAACTGTTGTGCAGTGAGATTGATGTAAATATATTGTGTTCCTACAATGTTCTTTACAAATGGTTACCGTAACTTTTAAATGAGCAGAACACTATACCAAACTATACCACATTTCTCTAAAATCTCAGGCAAATGTTTCATTATTTGCATGCCATACTATGACCTCAATGATATTACTACCGCAAAATGATTATATTAATAAATATATTTCATTATTCCTACTTTTAATCTTCATCTCTTCAGTAAATATTGCAGCATTTGACCAGAAGGTAAATACAGAGTTGTAAACTTAAAAAAAAAGGGCAGTGTTTGACTGGTTAAACCTTGGGCAATCCTTCACGTCACAAAAGTTGTACAAAAGTATGAATAGACCAAATTGTATTAAACATGGGTTGTTCCGTCTTCCAGCGCCCTGATTCCACCAGACGATAGCAACCTGGCTGACCCCTTTGTCCGCCTGTATCTGCTGCCAGACAGGCACCTGCACACCAAGAAGAAAACACAGGTCCACAAGTGCAACCTCAACCCCATATTTGATGAGACGTAAGTGAATATTGTCCTGTCTTTTATTTAATAAAATTGTGCACTCATTGTGGGCGAACAGACTCTAAGACCGCATTGAGATTCACACATCATGGTAGCTGGGTCAGTCCAATGTTGCCAGGGATTCTTGCTAAAGTGTATTAATTGGAATCTGCTTAATTGTCTGACATGCCTCCCCGAGCAGCTAGGGGGTAATTAACTATGGTGTGCTGATTTTAAATTAAAGCTGGACCGCCTGCCTGGGGCTGACAACTTTCAGAACGAGCTGAGAAGTTTTCCCACCCCGCAGACATTCAGTCTAGCTACTATTCCAGTTGGTTGGACTTTCGGTCCAGCAACTAATTTTCCTAAGAGGCAAACACTGCAACTGATTGCACTTTAGCCAATTGGACCAACCCAGCTAGTGCAATTAATGTGCCCCCAATAACTTTCAGATCAGTAGACTGTTACATGGTGCAGGTGAATTTTTCATCTTGATCAATTATAATCATATTAAGGTTCTCCCCAACCTCAACCCACCAAACTAACCGGTGGTTCTAAGTTCCAAAAAACAAAGGGCCTATTCCTTCATTTCAGGTTACTTTTGGTATCTGTTTGAACCTGCCTCATTTTAGGGTCACTACGTGCATTTTCATATATGTGAAAACCTGCTCAATTGTCAAAATCATCCCTCTTTTATTTCAGATTTGAATTTGCAGTCAACCAGAGAGACGCCCTTTGTTAGTATTTTATGTCTTTTATTTCAGATTTGAATTTGCAGTCAACCAGAGAGATGCCCAGCAAAGGACGCTGGACATTGCGGTGAAGAACTCGGTGGGGGTGTTCTCTAAGGGAAAACACGACATGGGAAGAGTGTACATTGACCTTTCTGAACTGGATCTCAACAAAGCCACTACAGCTTGGTGAGTGATTAAAAAAAGAAATTGGATCTGAAAAAACTTATCATTTTAGTTGACAAAGTTTTATTAGAACTTTTGTAGATGGGGATCATATCATTTTTTTTTCTTTTTTTACCACCTTAAGTTTGTTGTCTTAATCTTTAGTATTATGTGATAATTTGCATTTTAGTTAATATTAATTAACATTTCAGATCATTTCCATGTGCGTTTTAATAAGAAACTTATATTTTGAATTTTTTCATTTCCAGGTATAACCTTCAAGCCTACAACAAGTCTGGAAACAGATCCTTTAGAGAGTCCAAAGAAATCTAATAAACAGTCAAAATAGATTTAATGGTTCCAAATTAACTCATTCTTTGCGAAGAATATTAAAGTGAAGTTCAGTGGCAATGCAAAAATGGCATGGAAGGAGAGCAATTAACTCACCATCAGGCAGCTGATCAAGAAGATAAGCCACCAATACAGAAAAATAGTTCTGTTGCAGTCATATGGATAAGACTTGATGTAAACAGTGTTGTGCAGAAGCTCTCTATTTTGCAATATAATAATTGTTAACTTCCTCAAAAGAAATTTATGTGATCGAGTTGCTAAGCAATGGATAAACAGAACTTTCTGTCATAGCTTTATTGTATGATCTAGTCTTCCAGCTGGGCCTTTCTAGGACAAAATCATTTAGATCAAATGACTTCCAAAGTGCCATGCGTAGTGAAAGATAAGCAGTGTGAGCAAGCGGTAGCTGTGCATGTTTTACTGTTATCAATGCAATTTTTATGTGTTGTACATTGGTTGTATTTGTTATGACAAAAAACTTTGTTTAGACAGTATGGAATAGCAATGTTAAGTCAGATGATTGAAGGAAATTGTTGTTTTAAAGATAGTTAATGTGATAATGCATAATCTCTTCGCCTTCTTTTACATTTTTGCTCCTTTTGCATTTAAGCAATCAGACAGAGGTTGACAAGACAAAAAATGTTATTTGGCAAATATGTGATAAACCAACCCAGTGTCTTTTGAAAAGTTATAGAGTTGTGATCTGTGGTCATATGAATTTGAAGTACCCTCTTCTTTTCAAAAGCACAAAATATATCAGCCTTTTGGTTTTTTAATCTTTTGGATATGGGCAAAATGAATTTATTAAAAAAGAATTAAAAGCGAAAATATTTTTCTTTAAATCACATCCATTTATACATTCAGATATTTACATTTTATTGTGATTTGTTTATTTCAAAAGACACAATTCCCCATTTATTGAGGAAAATTCATATCATATATTTACATGTTAATGTAGGGGGAATTGAAAACAAAAACACTGCAAAAAGTTCTTGTAACTTTTTATGTTTTAAATCATAAATTACCACAGACGTGATAACATAATTAGTGTGATTCTATTACTTATTTGTGTACACACATTTTCATTTTCCAAATACTAAAGATTAAAAGATGACAGCCTTGGTAGTTGAGTAAAAATTTAATGTGTTCACTTGGTAAATGTTCTGTATTATTTTAGTTACACAAGAATCATATTATTTGGATTAGACAATTAATTGTCTCTTTCTAAATAATACCTTTAAACATATCTAAAGTATTTTACACATACTGTAAGCTTGTTACTCTTAAAAGAGTTAATATTAATTTTATGTATTGAACTATATAATTATTTCATCTGCATACTTTTAATTGAAAATGGCATGAGCAGCTACAGAAAGTTTTTAAAAAATTAACACCAATATGCTCTCATGCAGTATGTGGTTCTGGTTGGTGAATTAATGTTTATTATTAATGTATATAATACAGTTATACACCAAAATCAGAAGTGTTGTCCTTCTTTAACTTTTGTATAATTCTGCAACCCTTTCCACTTAAAAGGACACCGTATGTTCCATTGATTCTGTTTTATTTGAAATCATTTTATATGTAGGTTATTGGTTGTTTTAGCTAGTTAAAAACAAAAACATCAAACCCTCTTTCCTATATATATTGCTGATTTAGAGACAATGTATTAGGCTTATGTAATTCGACTGGTCAGATCATCTGAATCATGCCCCCCACCCCCACCCCCTTCAAAAAAAAAAAAAAAACGAAAGCTGCATTAAGCATTTTCAGCTCTTATTCGCCTTTAAATTATTTAAAGAAGTTAATACTAGCGGCAGTACAGTACACTTGCCCATATCCACGCAGACTGAAAATGGTTCGCTACTGGAGTGAGATTTGAAAATGATGACAATGTCGACTATANACTTTCTGTCATAGCTTTATTGTATGATCTAGTCTTCCAGCTGGGCCTTTCTAGGACAAAATCATTTAGATCAAATGACTTCCAAAGTGCCATGCGTAGTGAAAGATAAGCAGTGTGAGCAAGCGGTAGCTGTGCATGTTTTACTGTTATCAATGCAATTTTTATGTGTTGTACATTGGTTGTATTTGTTATGACAAAAAACTTTGTTTAGACAGTATGGAATAGCAATGTTAAGTCAGATGATTGAAGGAAATTGTTGTTTTAAAGATAGTTAATGTGATAATGCATAATCTCTTCGCCTTCTTTTACATTTTTGCTCCTTTTGCATTTAAGCAATCAGACAGAGGTTGACAAGACAAAAAATGTTATTTGGCAAATATGTGATAAACCAACCCAGTGTCTTTTGAAAAGTTATAGAGTTGTGATCTGTGGTCATATGAATTTGAAGTACCCTCTTCTTTTCAAAAGCACAAAATATATCAGCCTTTTGGTTTTTTAATCTTTTGGATATGGGCAAAATGAATTTATTAAAAAAGAATTAAAAGCGAAAATATTTTTCTTTAAATCACATCCATTTATACATTCAGATATTTACATTTTATTGTGATTTGTTTATTTCAAAAGACACAATTCCCCATTTATTGAGGAAAATTCATATCATATATTTACATGTTAATGTAGGGGGAATTGAAAACAAAAACACTGCAAAAAGTTCTTGTAACTTTTTATGTTTTAAATCATAAATTACCACAGACGTGATAACATAATTAGTGTGATTCTATTACTTATTTGTGTACACACATTTTCATTTTCCAAATACTAAAGATTAAAAGATGACAGCCTTGGTAGTTGAGTAAAAATTTAATGTGTTCACTTGGTAAATGTTCTGTATTATTTTAGTTACACAAGAATCATATTATTTGGATTAGACAATTAATTGTCTCTTTCTAAATAATACCTTTAAACATATCTAAAGTATTTTACACATAC
Source organism: Lingula anatina (assembly GCF_001039355.2). The sequence continues at coordinate 391,943 of NW_019774125.1, forward strand.
TGTAAGCTTGTTACTCTTAAAAGAGTTAATATTAATTTTATGTATTGAACTATATAATTATTTCATCTGCATACTTTTAATTGAAAATGGCATGAGCAGCTACAGAAAGTTTTTAAAAAATTAACACCAATATGCTCTCATGCAGTATGTGGTTCTGGTTGGTGAATTAATGTTTATTATTAATGTATATAATACAGTTATACACCAAAATCAGAAGTGTTGTCCTTCTTTAACTTTTGTATAATTCTGCAACCCTTTCCACTTAAAAGGACACCGTATGTTCCATTGATTCTGTTTTATTTGAAATCATTTTATATGTAGGTTATTGGTTGTTTTAGCTTGTTAAAAACAAAAACATCAAACCCTCTTTCCTCCATATAATGCTGATTTAGAGACAATGTATTAGGCTTATGTAATTCGACTGGTCAGATCATCTGAATCATGCCCCCCACCCCCACCCCCTTCAAAAAAAAAAAAAAAACGAAAGCTGCATTAAGCATTTTCAGCTCTTATTCGCCTTTAAATTATTTAAAGAAGTTAATACTAGCGGCAGTACAGTACACTTGCCCATATCCACGCAGACTGAAAATGGTTCGCTACTGGAGTGAGATTTGAAAATGATGACAATGTCGACTATAAGCTCTTTTTGATGCAGAAGCAACGACAAAAAAATCATTTTACTGTTTGTAATAGAGAATGTCAGTGATAAAAAATATGATTATAGAAAAAACATCGGGCTAAGCATTTATCACAAAGTTTTTCGAGATGTGAATTTATCAACTTGAACTGACGTCGTGATATATTTTGCCGCCAATAAAGAGAGTTTATGATATGACAAGACTCCCCTCTTACGACGGTAAAATCAATTTTTTCGAGTATTTAAACACCGCAACATCCCTTTTCTTTACGATATCTGCATCGAATGAATGTTGGGGGGGGGGGGGGGCGGCTTCGCCCCCGTGCCCCCCCCCCCCCTGCAAATAATCCTATTTCCGCCCCTGATTATCCCATTCAACTTCCTCAAACTGTTTGAATGCCTCCGCTTCTATTAGTATTCACTCGTCTGTTTGACTGCTTTGCTGCTTTCTTATTTATTCTGGTGGTAGTTTTCACAAAATCATTGGTGTAGCCGACTTTAAGCCTAGCTAAATTTGCCCCAGGCGCCGTATGATGAAATCTTTTACAATTTTTTTTTTACATTATTCGTAGCCAAATTCGCCAAAATTATAAGAATATAACTTAGCCAGGAATATCAATAGTTTTGTGAAAATTGGCACAGTGAAACTTAACGAATCGAATACATGAAAAAAATACCCCATCATTATTAGCAAGAGTGTAAGTGCTTACAATACTTCATGACCTAGCTCTCAAGAATATTAATCATCATGAATATGTTTTACCCTGATATTGAACGTTACAGGCATTTCCATTTAAAATAGAGATAAGAGCCCCCATGGATGAGAAAACCAACTGTTTGGTTCAGGGCAAATGTTTGTGTGCCATGTACCTGACCCAATTCAGGATTTTTTGAATATATGTGTGTGCGTGTTGCTAAGATTTTAAAGACTCTTATTCGTATCTTCGTAATTCCTTTACCGGTCTATAAGTGTAAGCATCAGCATTTGAGATATTTTAGCGTATATTACCTAATACAATGTGTTCGCCCTTTAAATGTCATGTATTGTTTTAAATGCATGCAAATATAGAACAGCTACTTAGAAAAATAATATTATTCATTACTTATCAATGTATAATAAATTTGTCTTTAGCTAACCCTCACTTTGTGCTGTAAATGTCATATCAGTGTGATGAAAAAAATTGTTCCAAAAGTTCATAAGATATATAAAATATGTTCATCACCTCTGCACGGCGTATGTGCAGATAAAACAGGTTATCCTGATATATAACACGTTACACGCAATTGTAGTTTACAAGGAGATAAAGTATTTTTTCTTGAGAGGGTAAAATTAATTTTGTTTCAGTATTTCTATACTTTTGCCTCTGTTTTAATCGAACAGTCTTTACATTGAAATGAACATTGGGTGAAAGGGAAATCTTCCTATCTTAGATGTTTTCAAGAGCAAAAGAACAATGCTAAGAAGAAAAGCAAATATCTAGCCTGTCTTAAGAACGACCGTGCTTGTTTAATGTAAAAAACCTTTAAATTTGTACTGTTTTGGCTTTGAAAATTATAAGAGTTCCACCAATTACATTTTTGTGTTACAAAAGTATGGTTTTAAGACAGTAAACAGACTGGTTTTAACAGCATATACCCTGCTTTAAATCAGTAGATATCTTTTTTTTAACAAAGTTGCAAAGTTAAAAAGAATTACATCGTGTATAATATTTTAGAAAAGATAAGTTTAGTACTTTTTTTAAATCATTTTCTGAGCCTTTTTAATTCTGATGGTAACTGATTTCATTCCTGCTGGTTCACGTATTCAAAGATTTTTCTCCAAATGTTTTAAGCCTTGCAATAGATAAGAAATAGAAAGATGAAGTGAAAATCTATAATTCGTTAAACACTAATGCATACGACAAGTTATAAATAAAAAGTTTTGTAAAAGCAGGAAAAATAATTTACTTTTCATTGAAGCTATTCTGCTTTTCTGTAAATGATGAAATGAGATCCGTAAGTAACTATCTCCATATTAAACCATGCTTTTACAATGATTTCCGAGCATTTCATTTCTTTATTATAGACAACTCGTCAACATGTATATTGTTTGCACGCAAGAAACTTTATTCCGAATATTCAGTACTACAGAACTAGTTCACTGATAATCATTGTCGATATAGGAAATGCCTCATGAAGGCGCTCGTCTGGCTTGGTCCATGTTTCCTCTATGGGCATGCTGAAGAATAGAAAGATAATATATGCTTATTTCTCCGTGCTTTAGAAAAGGACAGTAACCATTTAATTACATATATGAATTGTACCACTTGTTTGGATGTATATCCATGGCATCGCGTGGCAATAAATCAAGAACATTAAAACGAACAAGTTTATCAAAACTCTACGACAGAAAAACACAAAGCAAGTGTGTGAAGGCAAAAGTTAATAACAGCGCACCTGCATTTATGAGTACCTGCGTTCTGTACTATTAATTTAACTCAAATAAATCACATTGACTTACGGTTGGTGTGACTTGAATTGTGGAAGGCGCCAAAGTCAGAAGAACCGAGACAAGTCTCACTGATAATAAGTTGGTCTACAAGCGCAGCTACATTAGCAGAGAGAGAGGAGGCACGTCCCCAAACAGTGACGTGCGAGATACCGGTTGGTTTTTGGTCCGCCGTAATGAGATACGTTTCGTAATCAGTAGTAACAAACGCAACGTCCCTGTCTTTGACGCCGTCTGAAATGTTTTGTTCATCATTATTTAGACTGTCCTTACTTCAAAAACTTCTCTAGGTTGTTCTACAAAGATATTTGCCTCAATTTAACATGTATAATACCAAAGGCTATATCTAGTGAAGTTACACAATGTACTTTTACGTGCCAATGTAAGTAAGGAAATACCGCAATTCTCTATTTAAATGCATTACTATCTTCTCCTAAAAGTATCAACAGCAGTTTACCCTTCCCCACCCCCCACCCCCCAAAAAATAATAATAAAATAAATAAATAAATAAAATCATATTAGGATCATAGGATTTTAAAGCAACGACTAACGACTGCAGGTTTATTTAATTTAATCAATCGACGATCTTTAGAAGCATATGCCACAGGTACGTCGTACTATTATACAATGCTTGAGATTTAATAATTTAAAAAAAAAACGGACTTCAGAAACCTTGTCACCCAACGGCCCCTGGGTTTGTCGACGGATTGCAATTACTTTATTAAGTCTCGTGCTTTTATGTCTAATTCACCAAGGCAGTAAAACTTACTTTTAAAGTAGATGTAGTTGCCGGGAGTGCCGGTTGGTTCAAGGTAACGAGTGTAGTGAAAACATTCCTCAGGGTCGACCGCCACTCTGAAAATCATCGTCACGTTTTATACTGTGTTTTCTTAAATCAAAAAATTACGGCGTAAATAAATTTGATAAGTCAGTACTCAAAAAAAGGAAAAAAAACACAATGTATGTACATAAAAAAAGGCTGCTTAGTTCCTGCTTGAAAGAAACTATGGCAATAATATTGTTAGCACGCTGGGAGAAGTGCAGCCAACGCTACCTCTCTGAAAACAGCCGAACACTCGCATGGTAATAACTAGGGGAGACCGGGGCTAGTTGGACCCCGGGGTAAGTTGGCCCCCCGTCATTTTCTGAAAAAGTAACTACGAGGTAAAAAAATTGGCCACATACTGTTGTAAAGTGACCGTAGCCTACAATGCTAAGGAAGTGTCGGCCGTTAAAAAGTTTTAATTAAGCGGTGAGTCCAAATAAACGATTTTTGCACCTAAAAGTAATTTTGTTTAAGAGATTTAAAAATCTATTTTCATAGGCTTTTGATCGAATATAAGANTCAAATTGTGAGCCGTCTGGCATTATATTTGAAAAATAATGGCGTTGCATACGTAGCTTAGTTCATGGGGCTTACTTTGAAACCGGTTTTGTGACTCTAACCCATTCCTAGTTGGCTCTACAAGGCCAAAAGTGTCTAACTGGGCCAACTAGCCCCGGTCTCCCCTACACACAAGCACGCATTTCTTGTTCTACGAAAAAACTATGGTTACATTTATCGCAGCCAAGTGAAAATTGTAGAATATTAATTTGTTCGAGAGAAATTCATTTGTTCGATGAAGCACATAATGAAACAATTCATCTGCTAAAAACTTGAAAACATTCACATACCTTCCCCGCAGTTCCCATGACAGTGTCCCATTTTCAATAACGGTGAAGTCATTAGTATAATCAATCCACAACCAGTTTGGGTTGAGGTTAGGTTCGTAGAATTTTATCTCGTACCATTTTCCTTGAATCTGAAGTGATAAGAAAGCCATTCAGTACATCCAATTCGATTCCTAGGGACCATTCCTTATCGTACTAACTGTTAATCGGGGATTCTCGCTAAATTGCAATCAATTTAGGCGGCTTAGATGTCTGTCACGCCTACTGAAGCTGCTAGGGGGTAATAAATTATCGTTTAGCAGCTTCAGTAGGCGTGCCAGATATCTAACTGCTTAAGCTGACAGCAATTTAGCGAGAAATCGCTTGGAGATGGATCAATCCGGTTGGATCGATCTAGGTAGGGGAGACCGGGGCTAGTTGGACCCCGGGGTAAGTTGGCCCCCCGTCAATTTATGAAAAAGTAACTACGAGGTAAAAAAATTGGCCACATGCTCTTGCAAAGTTACCGTAGCCTGCAATGCTAAGGAAGTGTCGGACGTTAAAAAGTTTTACTTAAGCGGTGAGTCGAAATAAACGATTCTTGCACCTAAAAGTAATTTTGTTTAAGAGATTTAAAAATCTATTATCATAGGCTTTTGATCGAATATAAGATATGTATAGGGCATCAAACTGAAGCTCATTGTTTCAAGTTTCACAGAAATGTATCATCGTTGCTCATTCTAGCACCATAAATGGCTACCATCCTTTAAAATAAATAATGTGCACCCGGGGCTAGTTGGCCCCCTTGACTCGGGGCAAGTTGGACCCTCATATTACCCACAAACCTTTGCGCGCAACGCTGTTTGAAATAAACAAGTTTGTGAAATTGACAAAGCTTGCCGGTGTCTATTACCGTCTGATTGATTTTTAAAATTTTCTCTCTGGTGTCTTTTTGAGAATTTATATTAGAAATATTCTGTTGATTGTAAATATTAAAAAGCAAATCCATTGGACTTTCCGTAGAAAAACATTTATTTTGCCTTAATTCATTGTAAG
>NW_019774125.1:398148-444605 GCF_001039355.2 Lingula anatina
AACAACGTGACGTACGGAAACCTCAAATAATCTGCCTCATTTGAACTGTTTATTCATCAAAGACTCTCAAAAATCAATTAAATAAATAAAAAATTTATAAAAATGTATTTCAAGGCGTTTACATGGGATATATACTTCATTTTCGTATAGGGGAGCCAACTTGCCCGACCCTGGGGCCAACTTGCCCCATGGCGGGGCAAGTTGGCCCCCCTAACGTCAACTGCGTTTTTTTGTCAAATTGTGAGCCACCTGGCATTATATTTTAAAAATAATGACGTTGCATACGTAGCTTAGTTCATGGGGCTTACTTTGAAACCGGTTTTATTACTCTAACCCACTCCTAGTTGGCTCTACAAGGCCAAAAGTGTCTAACTGGGCCAACTAGCCCCGGTCTCCCCTATGGGAACCCAGTCTTAGAAGGCCTACTACAATGCAAACTGGAAATAAATTCACTGCTAGCGGAAAGATTTATAAATGGACAGGTGATCTTGCAACTTCGTCATCAAAATGATCTGGTCCTTCTAGCTTTCCAAAGTATCATCAACTAAATAAATTCCTTTGTTCGTGTATCCGTCATATCAATTTTGTGTTGTGAACTTACTAAATTAGTTTAGAGATTTTTAAAAGTACAGAAATGCAGTATTAATAGCAAACTGTTAATACATTTCGAAATCAAAAAAGAAACAAGTCTTTCCAAAGATTAAAGAAATTTTATCTCGACATTTAAAAAAAAGCATTTTGTTGAGTGGGAGACGTAGGGTACGTGAGGAAATTTCCCTCTCTGGCAATGTTGACAGGTATGAGCACACACAATTAGCTCAAATATTCATAACTAAAATGCAACTGGATAATGGAAAGAAATGCACGTTTTTTGTTCTCTCTCAGTAATTTTCGCACTCTATCAGAATCAGAATCAGTTTTCAAATTGTCAATATTGTAGCTTTAAAAATACCTATGGTTAATAACGCTGAATTTTTGTTATCGTCAGACTACAATATTTTTATTCTAATCAATAGAAGTACTAAATTGTCATTAAAAAAGTCGCCCATAAACTAATCAATTTGAATTGATGTATTTCAACATGAGCATCTACGCCTTGTAAGGTCTACAACCGCTTAAAAAGGGTGTTGAAAACATTAATGTTACGTTCAGCCTTTCTCAATTTTTTCAATAGTTCAGTTCTTCTTTCCCAGACCTTCCAAACCAACTTCTAAAACAACTTTTGAAAACCTACCTGGCTGTCGTCAAACTCACTCATGCTTGATACTACCCGACAATCACACCGTCCATCAACCGATCTTGCGAAGCAAACAGCCGCAACGAGGAAAAAGACGACTTTCATTTTCTCACTTTTCATTTACGTTGTAAATGCTAAAAGTGTGCTGAGCACAGGCGGTTACACGATTTATATAAAAAATGCATCCAAAGGTCATAAGACACATATAATATATTCACCACATTCAACTAAAATAGATTGCCCTCATATTAAATTATATCTGTCATTTTCCACACAATCGGCTATTCTAGCTTCATAAATTGCCCTCTTTTTAGACAAATCACGCATATGTAATTAAAACATAGATAAAAAACGCATTTAATACCTAAATGCCGTAGCATGAACATATAACGCGTGTGTGAGTGTATGTGCTTGTAAGGATAGAACATCTCATTCCCGGTCAACAGAGTTTTCATAATGCTGTACATCTACGTAGTTTTTTCTTGTCTTTCGACAACAGACATCTGCAATGTAGGTACTCTTCATTATCTTGTTGTGCACTTTTTCAGTAATTAGTTTCTCAAGCCCCTCCCACTTTTTAATGTCCAAAATGAAATAAATAGAACTTATATAATGATACTTGTATCATTGAAACCCAAGAGGATAAAAACGATAAATGCAAAACTGACAAACTGTTGCATGACGTCATGCAATTAAAGCAAAAAAGAATTTAAGAGAAACCCCTTTATATTTTACCTTTTTAGAATAAGGTTGAAGTGTAGCCTGTCTTAAGAACGATCGTGCTTGTTAAATGCAAAAAGAAAACTTTTGAATTTGTAATATTTTGCCTTTGCAAATCAAAAGATTTCCACCACTTACATTTTTATGTTTAAAAATTATCGTTTTAAGAAAGTAAACAGACTGGTTTTGAAAGCATATACCCTTTTTCCAATTGGTATATACACACAATGAACAATAGAAGTGTCACCCCTACTGAACCAATACTTTGGGGGAGATATTTGACTGTGGAATGATATACTCCTGGTATCATTTTATTAACATCAAATTTCACAAAAAGACCAACAATACAATTCCATGGTACAGCTGTTTTATACTCATTAGTCACATTATAAGTAGACCAGGCATTATAACTTTGATAACTCTGATTCAGGGGGTGACACTTCTTTTGTCCAGTGTGTGTATATTGTTTCTGTACAGGGATGCAAGGTTAAGAAGACCCATATTGTTTCTAATATTTGAGAAAAGATAAGTTTTACTGTTTTTTTTTAATCATCTTCTGAGTTTATGTGCCTTAGTTCTGATGGTAAACGATTTCATTCCTGATTTTTCTCCGTATGTTTTGAGCCTTGCAACAGATAATAAACCAATAGATAGTAAACAGGAAGATAAAGTGGAAATCTGTAATTCACTAAACACGAATGCACATAAAAAGTTTTGTAAAAGTGGGAGAAATAAATTACTTTTTTCATTGAAGCACCGTTCCATTTTGCTTTAATGATGATGTAATGTGAATCGTAAGTAACTTATCACCATAGTAAACCATAAGGCAGGGCGACTTTTACCATGCTTTTCGAGCATTTAATTTCTTTATCTGTGATAGACAACTCGTCAACATGTAAATTGTTTGCACACAAGAAACTTTATTATGAATGTTCAATACTACAGAACTAGTTTATTGATAATTATTGTCGATATAGGAATTGCCTTGATCATGGTGGCGCTTATCTGGCTTGGTTCATGTTGTCTCTATGGGCATGCTGAAGAATAGAAAAATGACATATTGCTTATTTCTTCACGCTATAGACATTTGATTACATGAACCACTTGTTGGAAATGAATATACATGACATAAATAAAACGGAAAATAAAGCGAACCATTTTATCAAAGCTTCACGCCAAAACAACACACATAATGTGTGACCCGCATTCGTAAGTAACACAGTTCTGTACACTTCATTTAACTCAAACAAATTATATTAACTTACGGTTGGTGTGACTGGCATTGTGGAAGGCACTAAAGTCAGAAGAACCGAGACAAGTTTCACTGATAATAAGTTGGTCTACAAGCGCAGTGACATTAGCAGAGAGAGAGGAGGCACTACCCCAAACAGTGACGTGTGAGAGACCGGTTGGTTTATGCTCCGCCGTAATGAGATACGTGTTGTAATCAGTAGTAACAAACAACAGTTCCCTGTATTTGACACCGTCTGAAGAGATATGTTCATCAATTTTGAAATATCCTGACTTCAAAATTTCTCTAGGATATTTCACAGATATTTGTATCAATTTAACATGTGTAATAGCAAATTGTATCTCAAGTTAAGGTACAGAATGTATTTTAGTTCTAATATAAGTACTTAAATATCGTGACTTTTTATATCTATGTATTGCCAGTCTTTCTACATTCTCTTAAAGTCATCAACAGCAGTCAACCCCCCCCCCATCCCCCCAAAATCTGTTTTAGGATTATAGGATTATAAAGCAAAGACTAACGACTGCAGGTTTTTAAAATTTCATATATCAAATTGTTGAATTAATCAACGATCTTTAAAAGCATACGGCAGGTACGTCCCACTACTATACAATGCTTGAGTTCTGATAAAATTGAAAAAAAAATGCACACTTAAGAAACCTTGTACCCCTAATGCCCACGGGTTAACCAAAGGATTGCAATCGCTTTTTTAAGTCTCGTGCTTTTAATATATAATTCATCAAGGCAGTAAAACCTACTTTTAATGTAGACGTAGCTGCCTGGAGTACCGGTCGGTTCAAGGTAACGAGAGTAGTGAAAACATTCGTCAGGGTCGACCGCCACTCTGAAAATCAATAAAAGTCATTTTTATACAGTGTGTTTTCTTAAATCAAAAGTTACTGCGTCGATGTCTATGAAAAGTCAGTACTCAAAAAGAAGAAAAAACCCAATGTATGTTAATAGAATATGCCGCTTGGTTAAAGAAAACCCACATGCAAATATATATGTTAATTTATTGTGACCATGACAAGTTGGAAGAAGTGCAGTCAACACAACCTCTCTGAAAACAACCGAACACTCGCGATGTAATAACTACACATAAGCACGTGCTTCTTTACCTAAAAAACAACTAACGTTACTTACATTTATCGCAGCCGAGTGAAATTTTTAGAATATTTGTTTTTCCAGATAAATTCATTTTATGATGTAGCAAACAATCAAGCAAGTAATCTGCCAAAAACTTGAAAATATAGGCGTACACATACCTCCCTCGCAACTCCCGTAAGAGTGTCCCATTCTCAAAAAAGGTGAACTCATTGGTATAGTCAACCCACAACCAGTTTGGGTTGAGGTTAGGTTCATAGAATTTTATCTCGTACCATTTTCCTTCAATCTGAATTGAAAAGAAAGCCATTCAGTATATCCAATTCGGTTCCTAGAAGGCCTACTACAATGCAATTAAATTCAGTGCTGGTGAAAAGATTTATAAATCGACAGATAATCTTGCAGCTTTGTAATCAAAATGTTCTGGTCTTTTTAGCTTTCCAAAATATCATCAACTAAATAAATTCCATTTTTCGTGTATCCGTCACATCGTTTTGGTGTCGTGAACTTACCAAAGGATTGTCAGAGATTTTTTTAAAGTATAGAAGTAGGCCTACAGTATTAATAGCAAACCGTTAATACATTTCGAAATAAAAATAGAAACGAAATAAGTCTTTCCAAAACATTAAAGAAACTTTAACTTCGACATTTAAAAAAAAGCATTTTGTTTGGTTGGGAGACTTAGGGTCCGTGAGGAAATCACCCTCTCTGGCAATCTCCCTCTTACACACATTAAGCTCAAATAATCATAACTAAAATGCAACTGCATCGTATTGGATATAATGGAAAACATTGGACGTTTTTGTTCTATCTCAGTAATTTTCGCACTTAATTTTTCAGATTCACGTTTTCGTGTTTTGTTTTTATCTTCAGGTTTTAATTTGTGAACATTGTAAGTTCAAAATGCTTATGGTTTATAGGGTTGAACTTTCGTTATTACCAGACTAGAATTTTTTCAGTCTAATCAACAGAAGTAAGAACTAAATTGCCATTTAAAAGATAAAGTATTACACCTGTCCCATAAGCTAATCAGTTTGAATTAATTTATTTTGACATGTTCAGCTCTTATTTCCCGTACCTTCCTAAACAATTTCTAAAACAACAACTAAATACGTACCTGGCTGTCGTCAAACTCATTCATGCTTGATACTACCCGACAATCACACCGTCCATCAACTAATCTTGCGAAGCAAACGGCCGCGACGAGAAAGAAGACGACTTTCATTTTTTCACCTTTCATTTACGTTGTAAATGCTAGAAATGTGATGAACACGGGCGGTTAGACGATATATATACAAATTCTTCAAAGACCTGAAGACACATATTCACCACATTCAACTAAAATAAATTGCCCCTTTCCAATTATATTCGTCTTTTTCCACAAAATGGGCTATTCTAGCTTTATAGATTGCCCTCTTTTTAGACAAAACACGCGTGTGTAATTTAAAAAAAAAAGATTTATGCCCCGCATGTAATACCTATATGCCGTAGCTTGAAAAGTAACGCGCGCTCGCTCGCGCGCGTGTATGTGTGTGTGTTTGTGTGTGTGAATGTGTACTGGTATGGATAGACCATCTTATTCCCTGTCAACAGAGTTTTTACAATACTGTGCGTCTACATAGTCTTGTCTTGTATTGCGACAACAGACAGCTGTAATGTAGGTACTCATCATTAAATTATTGTGCACGTTTCTCAAGCCAATGCCCAAAATGAAATAAATAAACCTTAGATAATGACACGTTTAACACTGAATACCAAGAGAATAAAAACGATAAATGCAACACTGACAAAACCGTTGCATGTCATCATGCAATTAAGGCAAATAAGGAAATAAGTTTACCTGCTTTTATATTTCTTCTTTTTAGAATAAGGCTGAAGTGTATTAACATTAATGCCTTTTATATCTTCTAAACTGTATTGTTTAATAAATAGTGACCAAATGACATTATTTTAAAATTGGTTCTGAAATGTTTTTCGAATTTTCTAATTTTCCACCTCTCCGGCCTCTGATGAAAACAGAAATTGTTTGAAACACAAGTAATTCAATATCCTGCGCTGGCAACAGACCACTTTTATCTGACATTGGAACATCTAGAGAACTTCACTATCGAGACCGACCAAAGCAATAAAGGCAATAAAAAGGGAAAAACAATTCGAAACAAATTCTTAATCTCTATCAACCTCGGCACAAGAAGATATGGAAACGTTTTGAGTCTCACAAAAAGCGATTTAAGATTTTAAAGAAAGTATTGAAAAGTGATGAGGCAATGCAATCCCTGTCGGTGGGGGGGGGGAGCAGCCTAGTCAATATAAGGGAAATAAAACTCAAAGCAAAAGCTTAAATCTTTCTCAACTTCGGTACAAGGTTTTGAGCCTTACAGAGAAAGCGATTTAGATATTTTAAATATCCTAAAAAGTATTTCACAAGGCACACAATAGCAAAACACTACTGATTTCAGTGACAAGAATATTACTAAGCACCAAACGTTTGCGCCACGTCAGGTTACTAGGTCAGGCACATTCAGCGTCTGCTGTATTAGAGACTGTAGACATCATATGGACCCGTATTTTTGAAGCAATTTCGATGGAAAACGACGTTAAGTGTATCAGAAGTGTGTGCACGTGAAAATGTATAAATAATTAAAGTGTACGGCACTTTTGGCTTCTAAATCTTGGTTTGATTTTCTACAACGTTGCAAATGTCAGGGATGTGATAAACACGGGTGGTTTCACAGTTAACATATAAATGTGTCAAAACATCATAAGCCACATAAAATGTAATATTCACCACATTCTGCTAAATCATGTTTAAGTAAATATTATTTATATATTCAGTGTAATTGTGGCATCAGCCATACAACAACCATTACAAGTGTTAGTTTGATCTCCATATTTTCCAAATTATCATCTCTGAAAGAGTCATACGCCCCTTAAAGGTCACAAAGGAATGCATTTTAAACAAACAAATATAACAGAAATAGGAATGAGAATAATAATACCTAATAAGCGTCCAGCCTTTTGAAAAGTGACGAGGAAATGATACCCCTGTTTGGCAGGAGGGAGCCAACCTTGTCAATAAAAATCAACTAGCATCGAAAACTTAAATCTTTATCAATCTAGGTACAAGGGGTTATCAAAACATTTTGAGCCTCACAGAGAAAAAGCAAGCCATTTATATTTACAATGCTGTATTTTTATCATAGTTCTACACTGTTCTATTCCAAGTCCACACACATGTTCAATATAGATATTCGACCACTTATACTAGGTCAGAAGAACTCAATCTTGATCCTTAATCACCCCCCCCCCCTTCAGCTTGGGAAAAAAGTGAAAGTCCCTTACCCACTTTGTTCCCAAGACCTACCCCCCCCCAAACCCTCTGATATCGGGACCCCACTTAAATACTATTCAAAACCACACTGTGCTTTCAAAGTTTTTGTAACAGACTACTAGCGCACCCTTAGTCAGAGAGTACCCCCCCCCCCAAAAAAAAAAAAAAAAATTGAGGAAGACATGTTTTGCCCTTTGTGTTGTCCACTACATTCTGTTAAAGGTCTGCTATGTTTAACAATGCATTAATTAAAAATTGAAATAAACTAACTTCAATCTGGGACACAAAAACACATTTGTGTCCGTGCTTCAATCAAAACCGAACTGTTTTTAATATTATCTATGCCCATCGTCTTTCTGTCAGGAAATTGCCACCAGAAATGGGGATACCATTATGTTTTTCACACAACTTAAGTGTACCCGTATTTTTTATGGCCAAAGGCACACACAGCAAGCCATTAACGACCATCTGCGATTTTTAACGCCGTTACCAAGACACAAACGTGACTTCGTGTACATTCAAAATGAACCACCTCCGTCCAGTCTGAACACTAAAGACTAATCAAAATCTACCACACTGCCACCTGTCCACCAATTTAATTCCTTTTTGGTTCTTTACTTGCATAGTGAAAGGCTTCATACCTATAATATAGTTTAACTCTGCCTGTATACCTGTATTTACTTAAATACACAGACAGATATGAACAAATAAACAGTTGATAGGTTACTTTTTATATTATACAGTCAATCCGTTTACACTAAATAAAGGCTGTTCAAGGCAAATGCAGCAGTCATAAACCTGGTTAAAAAAAATAATATGCCGTCTATCGTCACAAATAAACAACATTATTCGCACTTGTTTCATCCATGCCGTTAGGAAGTGTGTCTTCCTGAATTTATGGTATAGTGAACACGAAATCAGAAAATGGATCTCATCCTCTTTTTTGGAATCGTTCTTTGGCAAACAGAACGGACAGAACCTGTGTGCCTTGTGACCTTTTCCGTTTTAATGTGACTTCATTTCTCGATCACGATATTTCTACATAAACAACAGAAATGGATAACGTTTTTGAGAGTAAGTTGATTGTATTGACAAATATCTCTCGGGATTCAGGATTCATTTTAGGAACAAAATTTAGAATCTTGCAACCTAGAAATCTTATACATCTTACTGAATAGCAATCCAATTGCGGTTATATGCGAATTATTATTTGTATTTTAATGGCTGAATAAACTCTTATCTTATCTAAGTGCAGTTTAATACATTTAGTACTGAATTTGAGCTGTCACCGGTGGCACGCGGTGTAACGCTCGGGATGTCTTCCAGGGTCCGGTCTCCCGTTTCTAGACTGTCGCGTGTCACTTAATGGATACCAATAGGAAGTTTGAAACAAAAGTTTACATAGCGGTAGCACTCACCGATCAATATTTGCATAACGGTTCCAACCCTCTTCTGGTGCACCATCTCAGTATGATCCAAACCCTCGCCTACAGGGCTAACATCATTGCCAGTGATGAGGTCGAGGTGGAGAAAGAAACGGAATACATCCAGGGAGTTAATTCTAGCCAACTGCGGCTGCCCAGACTGGTCCTTTCAATAAATAAATAAATAAATAAATAAAACAAGTAAATAAAAAAAGTTAAGGACAAAATATCAGACCATATTGTGTTTCAGATCATATGATACAGATCCAGCGGAGGGGAGGCGACCCACTTTCAAAACGCAAATAACATTAAGCACAGCGGCACTAGTGCACTAAATTATTGAATTAAATAAACAGAAGCGGGTGTAAAATGCACTTGCCCGTATCCACACAGACTGAAATCAGCAGTTCAATAATGGTTTGATACTGGAGTGAGATTTAAAAATGATGACAGCGTCGACTATAAACTCTTTTGGATGCAGAAGTAACAAAAGAAAAATTATTTTACTCTTTTACAATGTTCACTGTTTGAAAGAGAGAAGGTCGGAGATAAGGACTATGATTATGCAAAAAAAAAAAAAAAGGTTTTTTATCAAAATGCTTTTTCAAGATGTGAATTTATCAACTTGATCTGACGCCGTGATATATTTTACTGCTAATAAAGAGAATTTATGATATTACAAGACCCCCCCCCCTCTTCCGACGATAAAATCAAATTTTTTCGAGTATTTAAACACAACCCCATTTCAGTGAAATATTCTCTACGATATGGCCACCGAATGAATGTTGGGGGGGGGGGGGGGTTAAATTCAACTTCCTCAAACTGTTTGAATGCCTCCGCTTCTATTAGTTTTCACTCGTCTGTTTGACTGCTTTGCTGCTTTCTTATTTATTCTGGTGGTAGTTTTCACAAAATCATTGGTGTAGCCGACTTTAAGCCTAGAGGCGCCGTATGATGAAATCTTTTTTTTTTTTTTTTTTTTTTTTGACATCGTACGTAGCGAAATTCCAAATTTGCCAAAGAATTTAGCCAGAAATCAATGGTTATGTGAAAATTGGCACTGTGAAACATAAAAAAGCGAATACATGAAAAAAAATCCCATCATTATTAGCAAGAGTGTAAGTGCTTACAATACTTCATGCCCTAGCTCTCAAGAATATTAATCATCAATGTGGACGAGAATAGCTTTTACACTGATATTGAACTTTACAGGTATTTTCATTTAAAATAGAGATAAAAGCCCCCATGGATGAGAAAGCCAACTGTTTGGTTCAAGTCAAATGTTTGTGTACTCTATACCTGACCCAATTCAGGATTTTTTTAATATATATGTGTGCGAGTTGCTAAGATTTTTTAAAATCTTTCAAAAGACTCTTATTCGTTTCTTCGTAATTGCTGGTCAAATATATATATATAAACGTATATATATATATAAACCTTGGAAATTTTAACTTAAAGGCCATACTTTTATACCCTACCCTCAGGTCATTTCAATGTCTTTTCATGCAAGAATGTTGTCTAACAACTGGGGTTGATACAATGTTGTTATCTGACGTTGATACAACGTTGTTATCTGAGGTTGAGTTAACTTTCAAATCCAATGTTTATCCAACGTCTTATCAACGTTATGGTTCAACGTTGTTTCAATGTTAAAACAACATATTTTGCCCGCTGGGAAGTGTGTGAAGGCAAAAGCTAACAACAGCGCACCTGAATTTATGAGTACCTGCGTTCTGTACTATTAATTTAACTGAAACAAATTATATTAACTTACAGTCGGTGTGTCTGGAATACTGGAAGTCAGCAAGGTCAGAAGGACCGAGACAAGTGTCACTGATAATAAGTTCGTTTACAATCGTATCAACAACAGCAGAGAGAGAGGAGGCACGTCCCCAAACAGTGACGTGTGAGATACCAGTTGGTTTATGCTCCGCCGTAATGAGATGCGTTTCGTAATCAGTAGTAACAAACGTAACGTTCCCTTCTTTGTCTTCGTCTGAAATGTTTTGTTCATCATTATTTAGACTGTCCTTATTTAAAAAAACTTCTCTAGGATGTTCTACAAAGATATTGGCCTCAATTTAACATGTATAATACCAAAGGCTATATCTAGTGAAGTTACACAATGTACTTTAACGTGCCAATGTAAGTACGTAAATACCGCAATTCTTTATATTAATGCATTCCTTTCTTCTCCTAAAAATAACATCAGCAGTTTACCCACCCCCCCCCCAAAAAAAAAATAATAATAATAATAATAATATTTTAGGATTATAGGATTATAAAATGACTAACGACTGCAGGTTTATTTAATTTCATATATCAAATTGTTGAATCAACCGACGATCTTTAGATCCATACTACAGGTATGTCGTGGTACTATACAATGCTTGAGTTCTAATAAAATTTTTAAAAAACGGACTTTAGAAACCTTGTCACCCAAATGTCCCTGGGTTTGCAAACGGATCGCAATAGCTTTATTAAGTCTCGTGCTTTTATGTCTAATTCACAAAGGCAGTAAAACCTACTTTTATTGAAGACGTAGTTGCCTAGAGTGCAAGTCGGCACAAGGTAACGAATGTAGCACAAGGTAACGAATGCAAGGGTCGACTTCCAGTCTGAAAATCAATAAAAGCCACGTTTTATACTGTGTGTTTCCTTAAATCAAAAATTACGGCGTAAATAAACCTGAAAAGTCGGTCCTCAAAAGGAAGGAAAAAAAACAAAATATGTACATAAAATGTGCCAGTTATTTCCTGCTTGATAGAAAATCCAGATGAAATATATATGTTAATTTATTATGATCATGGAAAGATGGAAGAAGTGCAGTCAACACCAACTCTCTGAAAACAGTCGAACACTCGCATGGTGATAACTACACGCAAGCACGCATTTCTTGTTCTACGAAAAAACTATGGCTACATTTATCGCAGCCAAGTGAAAATTTTAGAATATTAATTTGTTCGAGAGAAATTCATTTGTTCGATGAAGCACATAATGAAACAAGTCATCTGCTCAAAACTTGAAAACATACACATACCTTCCCCGCAGTTCCCATAACAGTACCCCATCTCCCACAGTGGTGAACTCATTAGTGTAGTCAACCCACAACCATTTTGGGTTGAGGTTAGGTTCGTAGAATTTTATCTCGTACCATTTTCCTTGAATCTGAAGTGATAAGAAAGCCATTCAGTATATCCAATTCGATTCCTAAGGACCATTCCCGGACCCTATTGTACTAACTGTTAATCGATCTATCTCCGAGGAGATTCTCGCTAAATTGCAATCAATTTAGGCGCCTTAGTTGTCTGTCACGCCTACTGAAGCTGCTGGGGGGGGGGGTAATAAATTATCGTTTTACAGCTTCAGTTGGCGTGCCAGACATCTGAGCCGCTTAAGCTGAAAGCAAAATTTAGCGAGAAATCGATCTAGGTATGGGAACCCAGTCTTAGAAGACATACTACAATGCAAACTGAAAATAAATTCACTGCTAGGTGATCTTGCAACTTCGTTATCAAAATGATCTGGTCCTTTCAGCTTTTCAAAGTATCATCAACTAAATAAATTCCTTTTTTCATGTATCCTTCATATCGTTTTGGTGTCTTGAACTTGTCTTGACATACAAACCCAAAAACACAACTTTCAGACCGAAAATGCCCCCATTGTAATGAGGTGGAAGATGAAATTCATTTTTTCCTAAATTGCGCCCATCACGAAATTGAAAGAAAATTGCTATTCGAATGCATACCAGAGTTAAACTTGCAGGGTCTAGCAGACAAGGTCAAACAGTTTGACTTCATTCTAAACCCACCCACTGAACAGAGTGCAATTGCAGTAGGGAATTTTGTAAGTGAAATTATGAAAAAACGTAATTAACACAAAGATTTCATGCACCTCACCTGTATATTACTACAATGTATTTTGTATAACATTATATAGGTATAATTTTTTTCATTTATTTTTTACTATTAGTACTATCTTTCCATATGTATAATATATATATATATATAGTAGCTAGAGAGCCTCTAAATGTAAAAAAAACATTTCTGTGCTCAATAAATTATTATTATTATTATTATTATTATTATTATTATTATTATTATTCATAACTAAAATGCAACTGTATCGTATTGTATAATGGAAAGAAATGTACGTTTTTTGTTCTCTCTCTTTAATTTTCGCACTCTATCAGAATCAGAAGCATTCATGTCTTTTTTTAACTTCAGTTTTCAAATTGTCAATATTGTAGGTTCAAAATACCTATGGTTAAAAACGCTGAATTTTTGTTATCGTCAGACTACAATATTTTCATTCTAATCAATAGAAGTACTAAATTGCCATTAAAAAAGTGGCCAATAAGCTTATTTGAATTGATGTATTTCAACATGAGCATCTACGCCTTGTAAGATCTACAACCGCAGAAAAAAGGTGTTGAAAACATTAATGTCACGTTCAGCCTTTCTCAATTTTTTCCTATAGTTCAGTTCCTCTTTCCCGGACCTTCCTAAACAACTTCTAAAACAACTTTTGAAAACCTACCTGGCTGTCGTCAAACTCATTCATGCTTGATACTACCCGTCCATCATCACACCGTCCATCAACCGATCTTGCGAAGCAAACGGTCGTGACGACAGGCGGTTAGACGATTTATATAAAAATGCGTCCACAGGTCATAAGACACATATAATATATTCACCACATTCAACTAAAATAGATTTCCCTCATATCAAATTATATCTGTCACTTTCCACACAATCGGCTATTCTAGCTTCATAAATTGCCCTCTTTTCAGACAAATCGCACATATGTAATTAAAAAAATTGATAAAAGGCCAGCATTTAATACCTAAATGCCGTAGCATGAACATTTAACGAGTGTGTGTGTATGTGCTGGTAAGGATAGAACATCTAATTCCCCGTCAACAGAGTTTTTACAATGCTGTACATCTACGTAGTTTTTTCTTGTCTTTCGACAACCGACATCTGCAATGTAGGTACTCTTCATTAACTTGTTGTGCACTTTTTGCAATAATTAGTTTCTCAAGTCCCTCCCACTTTTTAATGTCCAAAATGAAATAAATAAAACTTATATAATGATACTTGTAGCATTGAAACCCAAGAGGATAAAAACGATAAATGCAAAACTGACAAACCGTTGCATGACGTCATGCAATTAAAGCAAAAAAGAATTTAAGAGAAACCCCTTTATATTTTACCTTTTTAGAATAAGGTTGAAATGTAGCCTGTCTTAAGAACGATCGTGCTTGTTAAATGCAAAAAAAAAACTTTTGAATTTGTAATATTTTGACTTTGCAAATCAAAAGATTTCAACCACTTACATTTTTATGTTTAAAATTATCGGTTTAAAAAAGTAAACAGACTGGTTTTGAAAGCATATATCCTGCTTTAAATTGGTATATATATTGTTTCTTTACAGGGGTGCAAGGTTAAGAAGACTCACATAGTTTCTAATATTTGAGAAAAGATAAGTTTTACTTTTTTTTAATCATCTGCTGAGTTTAAGTGCCTTAGTTCTGATGGTAACTGATTCCATTCCTGCTGGTTCACCTATTCAAAAGATTTTTCTCTAAATGTTTTGAGCCTTGCAATAGATAATAAACAGGAAGATAAAGTGGAAATCTGTAATTCGCTAAACACAAATGCATATAAAAAGTTTTGTAAAAGTGGGAGAAATAAATTACTTTTTTCATTGAAGCACCGTTCTATTTTGCTTTTTCTGTAAATGATGTAATTAGAATCGTAAGTAAAAAAAAAAAAAAGAATCGTAAGTAACTTATCTCTATAGTAAACCATAAGGCAGGGCGACTTTTACCATGCTTTTCGAGCATTTCATATCTTTATCTGTGATAGACAACTAGTCAACATGTATATTGTTTGCACACAAGAAACTTTATTCTGAATGTTCAATACTATAGAACTAGTTTATTGATAATTATAGTCGATATAGGAATTGCCTATATCGACTATAATCACAGTCGACTATGAATCAAACTTCAGTGCAAGCCTACTTTTACCTACAGGATGAGACCAGACTGAAAATCAAAACAGACAAGCTAAGATTTTCAAAAACAAAGAAAATGATGTCATAAAAAATAGAAAAAAAAATTAAAAAAATTAATAAGACTTTTAAAAAAGAAAACAATTTAAAAAAGCATTGGTAACTATAGTTACCCCTCCATAAAAAACAAACAAACAAACAAACAAACAAACAAACAAACATACAGACAGACAGACAGACAGACAGACAAACAAGCAAACAGACAAATAAACAAACAGACAGACAGACAGACAGACGAACAAACAAACAGACAGACAAACAAACAGACAAAAAAACAATCCTCACACAATCCTCACGTAAAAGAGAACCCTGGCGTCCATCTCTAACTACTCACGCTATAGACATTTGATTACATGTACCACTTGTTGGAAATGAATATACATGACATAAATAAAACGGAAAATAAAACGAACCATTTTATCAAAACAACACACACGTGGTGTGACCCGCATTGATAAGTAACGCAGTTCTGTGCACTTAATTTAACTCAAACAAATTATATTAACTTACGGTTGATGTGACTGGCATTGTGGAAGGCACCAAAGTCAGAAGAACCGAGACAAGTTTCACTGATAATAAGTTGGTCTACAAGCGCAGTGACATTAGCAGAGAGAGAGGAGGCACGTCCCCAAACAGTGACGTGGGAGACACCGGTTGGTTTATGCTCCGCCGTAATGAATTACGTGTTGTAATACAGAGTAAGAGTACTGAGAATTCCCCCTTGCTCACAACCAAATGCGTTCACCAGGTATGCGTGATAGTACATGCATCCGCACTTCGGCTGTAATATGCTATACATATTGTATTGCTCATCACGCAGGGGTGGATTTTAATTTCAAGAGGGGACCAGAAATCGAAGGGGTGGGATCAGAACCACTCTGACCCCATCTCTAAATCTGCCACTGTTGCGAATTAAGGTACACTTATGTTTGAGGTTCAGTAGAAAGGTATAATATTTGCAAATGTACGGATGAAGAAGGAGCTACATGTACAGATCATCAAGACAATGATGTGTGAGAATATTTGTGAGATTTTGTTTGAAAGAGTGTGTTTATGCGATACCAAGAATAAACCTGTTTTAATCTTTGACTTTTGTCATCAGACAGCATAACAATACAATACAACACGTCTTGATGAGATATAGTGGCGGTAAACTTTAAAAAAGAAATGCTAAACAAAATACAATAGAAAGATAATTTCAAAGTAGAGTTTACAAAAACATTTCGTCCAGAACTGAAGGCCAATTACGGTAATACAGTTGTGACAATATCTTTAAATATTATTAGTAAAACTTTAGGTTAATTACGGTTATAAAGGTAAGGCAATTTAAATAACGCTTTCGTACTAAGCTTAAGAACAATACGGTATTACTATACTAAATTTAAGTACATTACTGTACTAAATTTAAGAACATTTACGGTACTAGTCAAACAAACGTTAATTCTTACAAGAAGTGGTGTCACCGGCTAAAACGTGCGAAGCACTACTGAAAACGTGCTACCGATTGGCAAAGTCCTACAAATCTACACATAGTGTATTTTACATTCTCCACACACACACACATACACACACATACGCACACACCCGATCTGCCTTTAAATGGTTTAGTGCTACATTTTCAGGTATGAGATGGGCATGCGTCGGAGCCAGTTTTCTAGTCGCCGCGGGGGCTGCATGCCGTTGCATTACAATGGAACCAAGAATGGCAACATGGTAAGGCGCTGTGCAGAGAGGTCGAATGATCACCTGATTCATCCAACAGCACAGATTTAATACGTAACACTTTTAAATTACAAAATGTGGTGTTATAGACTGTGACCATCACGTACTGAACCTTCTCGCGTTTCTCGTTGTTTTCACACTCCAGAGAGTACATGTCGCTTTATTTGCATATGCAGTAACATTAACTGGTGTGAACCGTTGAGACCATTCATTCTTTGATTATAACTTATTCGGGTAAAACGCATGTCAGGGTCAAGGTTTTCAACCCACAAAACGCACTAAAAAGACCTCAATTATATGTATATAATTTTTTTTCAATTCTATATGCTGATCCATGTTGGGCACGTACTAAACGGTCTCTCTGGCGGGGTTTGCTGTGCGGCGGGCCCTCTGTTGTCCAATGTCTGGTTTCCCGTGTCACAGAGAACCACCGTCACTGCCGCCGTGACAGTGTTCACATTACTTGGAGGTGCCTTGTCATTCATTATAGGTAAATACCAATAACTGACTTAATTGCAATCCATTGTTTTATCTGTAATTTTGGATTAAATAGTCAACATGTGAGCGGAGAGAAAATACAGCAAATGTACTTAGCCGTTGTGACAGGAATGATAGTCCACTAGGAACCGTACGTAGCCCCTTCCCCATTACTTTGAACAGGTGACATTCGTCTAACCCCTGGAGAGTCTCACTAAATAACTTAACCGGCTTAAATGTCTGTCACGCCTACCGAACTAGCTAGGGTAAAGATAATTACCCCCTAACAGCTCTACTAGGCGTGACAGACATTTAAACCGGTTACGTTGATAGCAATTTAGTGAGACTCCCCAGGGAGATAGATCAGTCCAAATATCTGTGGGAATGGTCCTTAAGCTCAAAGACCTATAAGACCTAAAACGTTTTTTGTTAAAACAGACTGAACACAACCTCAGGGGCATGTTAAATTTAACATCTTCTTCAATTATTTTTCCTCTGAAAGCAAAGGAATGTTGAATCCAAGAAAAATATCATTTGACACAGTAACATTACATCAATTAATAATTAAAGCGGTAAAGTGAATTTTAAAGTTGTCGGTGCAAGAGGGTTTTTATTTCTCATTTTAGCTCCTTTGGCCGTTCGAAAACCGACGTGTGTGGAAAACTGTAGCAGTTTCGTCGAAGAGTCCAACATAACATAGTAAACATTATATTCCCTCACATTGTTTTTCAATAATCCATTGTGCTCTGTCTGGTCGTGAATTAAAGAGCGACACACAGCACCTGTGTAACAGCAATGGAAGTCCTCTACCGAAGCAGGGTCTTAGGATAATTAGGTCGACAGTAATCTGCATATAACAAGAAAAGCGCTGGTGAATGTATTACTTACCTCCGTGAATACGCATTTCTAGTTCATTCCTTCAATTGCATTTCTTCTGTTCAAAGGGAAACATTCTCCTATATTTGTTTTTTGTTTGTTGTTGTCGTTTTTCTTGGCTGTCGTAAAAGTCGTAGATCGATCTATCCCCCTGGGGAGTCTCACTAAATTGCTGTCAGCTTAACCGGCTTAAATGTCTGTCCCGCCTACTAAAAGCTGTAAAGGGGTAATTAACTTTTGTGCGCGCTCGGCTCCCGGAAGCAGACAGCAAATTAGCGTGAACCCCCAGGGAGTTAGGTCGATCCAGATGGATCGATTTAAATCTGTGGGAACCCTGTCACAGAGTTGAACAGATTGCCAATACCACTGAGATCCGTGCATGATTCGTATCCACGTTTCAGTGATATATCTGTAGAAGAGGTATCTTGGGACATTCACAGACTTATGTTCATTGGTAAGCATTTTGAAGTAGTGAGCAACAGGACTCGCAGAAAACAGAAAGTCACATAAACGTATATAGGCCAAATATCATACTCAGATGGAGAGCATCTAATGCTTTTAGCGCTTTGCCTCCATTTCCTATGAATAAACATTGTTTTAAAAAATCATACTCAGTAATCAGTATATTAAATGGAGAATAATATTAACATCTATCTAAGCATTCCGTAAGTGAAGTGCGGGATTCAAGCAGATATCTTTCATTATTATTTCCACGTTTACTTATCTGCTTTTCTATAATTGGTCGAATTCAATTTATTTCTTCATTTCAGAGGCAGGCGTCTGTGTGGCCGTATTTGTCAGCATGCTGCTGTATTTTCCCGCCAAACCTCCAACGCCTCCCAGTGTATCCGCATCCAAGAAGAGAGTGGACTACCGGAGAGGCGTTTTTACCTTGCTACGGTATCCCCTCCTTCTCTCTCTCTCTCTCTCTCTCTCTCTCTCTCTCTCTCTCATCAAAGCCCCCCTAAAATCCTGCACAAATCACACTGCTTTTCAAAAATTTTCTTAAAGACTGCAGCGCACCCTGTGGTCAGAGATTACTCTGAGTGTGTGTGTGTGTGTGTGTGTGTGTGTGTGCGTGCGCGCGCTACTGTGACGAAAGGTGACGAAAAATATACTATTGTTTAAAATTGGCATAGGCCTTTACCCTCCGTGTTACTGTTTTGTTGCAGAAAATACCAAGTGTTTGCCATCGGCGTCCCATACGCATTAACGGGGGTGTATGGGTCCTGGATGTCGTTACTAGGCGTTATTCTTCAAGACAAAGTGTCACAGGTAAGCCCTGCTGCTTACTAATGTTCAATCACATTCCAAAGTTTACTATGCGATATTGATCCTGTTTCATCTAAAGTGTACATTTTAAAAAGCCTTTTTCTTCCTTTAATCTTGAATTAACTTCGAAATAAATATTTCATTGCTTGTAGGATGAGGCAGCGTATTTAGGTTTCTGGAGTTCAATTGCTGGAATTTTGGTAGCAGTTCTTTTTGCAAGGTATGTTTGATAAAATAATTCGTTTCGTTTAAGCTACCTTTTTTAATGTGAACAGTGAACCACGTGTTGTTGTAATTGTTGCAAAAAACTTGTTAAGATGTCAGTTTGCTTTTGTTGATAGTAAAAATAAAACTGTTATTACTACTCGGGTACGTGTCTTTCTAGGATCTCTGATTTATTTGCTGGTCACTTAAAGGCCGCAGTTCTCATACTGCTATTTGTGTCTGCCGGGTCGTACACTTGGTTTGCTGCTTTGATAGAAACGTTTGTTTTGCCACCTGTTCCTGGATGGATTGGTAATTACTGTTTTGTTCTTGTTCTTCCTATGCAAATCATCATCATCATCATCATCATCTTCATCTTCATCCCAGTCTGTCACACCACTGCTGGTAGATGGCCTTCAAAGACTTCTCCGCGCTCGAAGGTTTTGTGCAGCGTGCTGTCATGCTGAACAGAGTTCAACCGTAATATCTCACCACGCTGGTTCAGTGCGACCCGGGTATATGCTTGATGCCCGATTGTTCAAGCATCAGGACTATATACCCTCTACCAGGACGACAGATTGATTTTTCACAGATATTCACAGATATCTCTATAGATAAATAGACAGTCATTTTGGCTCTCGATTCAGCAAAAAATGTCCACAATAATAACTGCGGCCCTGGTAGAGGGCAAGGACTATATACGTATGCTGCAGGTTTTTCCAAAGTTGCACTTTACTCTTGGCAAGCTAAATGACCTGACGCGAGCAAATGGCCTAGTTTTCATTTTCTAAAAAAAAAAAAAATGAAGAAAGAATTTTCAGGCTGTTTTGTAATCCAGGTCAGAGCGTTGCGCTTGGTATCTGGCTTATTCGAAACAATAGAAACGGCGCTTATCTTGTTTTCAAGATTACTTCACTTTTTGCAAACTCACACAATTCGTTAATGCGTAGCTGATTACTATACATTCTTGTTAGCGTCTTATTTTAGTCCTCTTATCACACCTTCGAGTCACTCGATCGATTACCTGCCACTTTAAAGTAATGTCGTACAATCTCAATTGAGTCATAACAAACAAACCAACAAATAAATAAATAAATAAATAAACAAATAACTGCCTGGACTGGCCAAATACCAATCAACCTATATGTTGTATCTCTCATTGGTGTTCTTAATATATCTTTGACTGCTTGATTTGCTGATTTTCTGAAAGTGATAAAATGTTTTCTTAATTACATGCGTCTCTGCTTACAATTCAGAATAAAAACATATCTATCTATTTATCTCACATTGCTCAGATCATTGGACATCTTTATGTATGCAAAAATTACGTCTTGTTTCTTTCAGCGATGACCTACATCTCTATCATCCTGGGAGGCATTTGTGAGATAGCACTTCAGCCGTTTGGGCTGGAGCTGGCGTGTGAGGCGAGTTATCCCGTGGCCGAAGGGGTCACTGCTGGATTACTGACCGCGCTGTACAACGGGGTGGCGGTCATCTTCTTCTTCTCGTTTATGATACCTCAAGTTGGTAGGTAAAGCATAATGCTTGTCGCCTCCTGCCCCCCCTTCCCCCCGAAGACATCACGACACACACACACTCGCACACACAAAGATATAATTTTCAGGTGTTAATGCGCCTTTCTTACAACATGTACTAGGCGGACAAATTTAACGTTTCATACATGCACGGCATCAATCAAAATGTTTTCAGAATAGAAAATTACGAGTTTTGTAGATCAGCCTGATAGTAAAAAAAAATTACTTTAAGTAAATGTTCATTCTCAGCTTTACATTTAACTCATTTTTTCTCTAGTCTTTGCGAATGATATACCTAACATCATTATTTTGTCGCGTATCCAGATATCCAGTGATATACCTAACATCATTATTTTGTCGTGTATTCAGATATCCAGTACATGAACTGGGTCCTGGTAGCAGCAGTTGTTGTCAGTATACCTCTCACCATCAGCTATAGGGAGAGTTACCGGAGACTTAGCTTAGACAGCCGCTGATGGAGCCACATCTCTCCGTCTTTCTGTCGGCAACTTACCCTCTGATATAGGGTCTTCGGCTATCTTGAATGAATGGATTGAAAATAAACAAACCTGGAGACTTCTTTGGGTTCCAAGAAAAGTCTTAGCTACAGAGCCTATCTTCGTTTCCCACCAGGTTTTTCAACCGCAAACGCATTTAACCAGTCTTAAATATATATTTAAAATACATTCATTCTGTGTGTACTTAAACTTAGCTTCTCGCAGGCGATGTTGCTAACTGACGAGAAGTGGAATCGTCCTCAAAATGCAACTAAATTGTAATAATTGATAACAAATTAGGCCTTATTAATTGAATACATCGATGATTGTAAAATGGAAAATAAAGTTCATTAATGACTTGTTCACATCTGTCTTGTAATAACCTTTTTTATGCTATGCTAACGAGTAAAACATATGAGTCATCCCGAAAGCACAAATGATTGATTTTTGGATTTAACATATGACAGAATTACATCTTTCATTCTTTTGTGTCATGCATTTGAAAAACATTAATGTATTAAAGAATGAATTGTTATGAACATATATCAACAATGTATTTGTACCGCCCCATCCCCACGAAAAAAAAAAGAATGAAAAAAAAAAGAAAAAAGCAAGAAAAAAAATTCTTCACGAATTAAACAGTGTACAAATGGCAAATGGATTTCTTTAACAATAGCAGATCAATTGTTGACTTTTCCCTACGCTTTTCCAATTTGCTTTACACAATTGTCCGCCTAGATTTATACGTCAAACGCAATACGTCTTCTTCTTAGTGTGACGTCATAAAACATGTGACGTGTCGTTTGTTTATAGTTTCATAGCGCATTTCGCATTTCGGCAACATGGATGTTGCTGTGTATTGCTTCGCGTATATTTTACGATGAAATCAAGGAGATTATTCTTTATATACTGTATTACTGTAGCGTTATTCGATCGCTACTTCCTGCGGACATTCCCACAGGAGAATAGGTAAGTTTATGGAAGTGAAAGAATGTGATGTGATAGATTTTTAGATGGATTGAAGTAAACGCACGTAAGTACAGTCATTTTAAGATATTTCCATTCACGTTACTCAAAATAACGTGTTCTAAGTTTTCTACTATCGGCGTGACATTACATCTCTTAGAAAGCACTTTGCCGAGCAGTTCAGATATAGAAGCTAATTACACTTATTTCATCTTTAATTACATGACGCAATTAAGACAAATCCACGAAAACTTTACTTGGAATTTTTTGGGTTCCATTTTAGTGGAAATAACACTACTTCACTTGCCGACATTGTTGCCCCTGTGGCAAAAGTGGGTAAGATAACCCTTCCGCTGACCACTGAAGATCTGCTGGCCACGGATATTTACGTCATTGGAAATGCTGACAGTAATTTCGCGTCAAGACATGGTAAGTAGTTTTATATATTGATATGAGGCATAGGTTAGCTTATGTACGTTATTAGATAAACCGCAATTTACCGTATGTTTATCTAGTGTGATTTCTAACTTCTCCATTCGGATTATTGGTATTTTAATCAGATATAATATCTATTCCATTCACTTCAATGATGATTATTTTTCATTGTAAGTTATCATAATTACTTAAAGAAAAATAACCACATAAACAGACTGCCGGAGGTTTTTTCCTGTAAAAATCTTAATTCATGTTAGATTTCAATTTTCACGAATAATGCAATCGTAACTAAAGGCTAGGCTACTTTTGGTATTACATTTGGAATAAAATATGAGACGCTCCTGAATTCTTAGACAAATGTAGAATATATTCCTTATCATCACAGCATCCAGCGCTGAGCCTGACCAGGCACGTACGTGCGCACAGCCAGAGCTCTGGAACCAGGCCCTGCAGCGTACTGGAGTCAAGGGACGAGCTGCTGGCTCCACAGGACAGAAACACGAGGCATCTACTTCAGCTGTCTGGGGCTTAGATGCCGCCAGGGCGTTGTACCGGTGTGATTTGGTTGACCAGGTTCCTGCTCGAAAGACCGGGACGACCAGCGGTAAGCAGTGATTATTCTAGGCTATTCTCAATAAAGCTGGGCCTATTTTCAACTTTATTTGGGTTTGTCATTTTCTCATTTATTTATTTCTCTCTTTTGTTATAGAAAATATGTACAAGTAAATATAAATATATATATATAAGCTTATGTGCACATACATAAAATCTCTAACATTCATAATTTCTCTCTTTTATTATTTTAAGAAATTTACACAGGTTTTTAAAAACATTAATATTTCTGGATGAAAAAAGAATAGGGCGGGCCGACACCCGATGATTCAAATAACATTTATTTATTTGTTATCTAAATTACATAGATATTTTGAGTTTGACAAAATGGATAAAAGCAAAATCCAGCCTGTGATTTTTCAGATTATTTTGCATTTGGTGACATCGTGTCGTGGATTACAGTTGGCTTTAACTCTATCCAAGAGGATATCAAGACGTTTTTGAAGAATGCGCAAGACGGATTTACCGGTAGGCCCTAAATACTACGTTATAGATCGCAAATTTCCTTTCGTCAAACCATTTTTGAGATACTCAAGGGTCATATCAATCTGACATCTTCTTGACAACTGATGGACTTTCTTTCGGTATGCTGGGATATTGCCTTACATAGCCTACGTATAAGAAAATAAACCTTGAAAAAAGGCTGGAATTCAAATCTACCTAATATATGAGCGAGTAATATATATTTCAAAAGTGTCCTTACGCAGTTCACTAAATTACATTAACATTGTGTTTTTAAGTCCTAAAATGCGCAACCTTCCAACGTACAACTCTGCGTCTTTTTGACGAAAAGTTTCCCTAATTTTGAGGACAGTTGAATAGTTAGCATTCATTTTTCTCTTCATAATGAGATAGTTATGATAAAAGTAACTGTGCCCTAGGGTTCACAGAACCTATTTTCAACAGCACGTTCTTATTAATATATTTCTGTCAATTAATAAATACGATTTATTATTTATAATTCTAGGTTACCGTTCAGAGATGAAAGACAGTAGGGTTAGAACACGAACCCAAGTGGCAACTGAGTGTGGTAGGGACAAGAGGACAGAGACGTTTGTCTCATGGTGTACAGCATATACCTGGAGTGTCTCTAACACCACCCAGTGCTGGGGCAGGTTAACGGACGATGTAGCACGTGGACGACCGGATATAGGCAAAAGTTTTGATACTGGTAGGATTCTTTTTTTTTTCTCAACACTATAATCTAAAGAAATATAATCTCTTTGAGGCATAGCTGTGAATCCTACACATTTAACCTGTTGTATTCGCATTATGTTGTTCATAAGCATCGTCTTATCATCCTGACTGAAAGATGGACTCGTTACGTATACATTGTATATGTTAAGTTCAAACGTTTCATATCGTTTCAGTGCGACTAAATTCTTTTAACATATGTTGTTTATTTATTTATTTATTTATTTATTTATTTCAGTCCTCCCAAGCGACCCTGTTAGAATTCTCAAACCACCACTGGTTAGTGAAGCAGACATGTACGGCTACTGGGGCGAGCTTGCCACTTTAATAGGTATATCACAGTTTCCTGGCTCTTCTTGACAAATACACCGCTTCTTAGAAAAATTAAAAGCCATCATGCTGTACCAAAAAAAAACTAGTTCTGCTTAAACATTCACTAGATTTCTTGTGGTAACTTAAATTGAATAAAAAAAAAACAATTAAGCAGATCCATATCTATTGCGACATCTGTAGACGTGTGCATTTATTCTGTTGTATGATGAATCAGTGTTATGGCACTATAGTGACTTTTTATATCTGCAGTGGACAGAGTCAATGAAACAACACGGGAAACGTTCGACTGGGCGTCTGAACAAGCTTGGCAGTACGGGAAAAAGATAACGCCGCACCTGAGGGACGGTCTGTTGAGGGTTCATCGGTTCCTCTCGGGTGTCTCGCCTAAAGAAAAAGCCTGCGGTCACCACGACTCCAGCCTGGTGAAACTTGGTTGTGAAGGAATTTTTGAAGCATCTGTATGGGCCAAGTCGGTGACTGGGTTTCCAGAGAGAGGATTTAAGTCCCTAACGGGCCTATTCTCAACAACAACAACAACCGACCCCCGGGAGGAAGCTTGCGCCGGTTATGAAAACCCTTTCGCATACAACGTATGTCTCTTGGCATTTGACACCTCGTCGTTCCTGGACAGCTTCATGGTAAAGACCGGGAAATTTCTGGATAAATACGTCATCGATCCTCTCTTGGCGATATTGGACGATCCGCATAGCTTTGTCCAGCACTTGATTAACACAATCGAAACCCTTACTCGGCCCATTGAGGAGGCTTACAAGGAAGCCCTTGACTTGGGAAACAAAATCACTGTTAGATTTACACAGACACTGGGACCAGAAGTTATTACCGGTACGTGCCAGTTTTTCTTGCAATATTAAAAAGTTGAGAAAATAGGTTATTAAGCAGAAGGTCCACATTTGGTTATAAACATACTTCAGAAGTTAAACCGAATGAAAACAAGGTTTGACATGTATGAATTTGTTTGTCAAATTTTATGTGATTAGTGGTTCATTAACTTATTCTGATTTGTTAATATTATTGTATTTCTATATTATTTTTTATCATATTGCAGCCTTTTTGCACGAGGTTAGGGATTGGATGGCCTTCAAAACGGGCGCAATTTGGCGGCGCTGTACAAAACGCACATTGCTACGCCTGTGTCACCTGGTTGTTTGTGGCTATATCTGCACTTTTGGTGTAGCGTTCTTGGCTTTAGCTTTGGTGATGAAAAGAGAGTCTTACCGTAGAGGTAAGCGGGTTTGGATGACATATAATGACTATATGCTGATAGCTAGTGCTTGAATGAAAAAAAAAAACAATTTTTCGCCATAAATGTCTTGATTAACTGTTTAAACTAGGTAAGTATATTTCAAAATACTACTACATTGTGTAGGAAATCTGCACCTTCGATTACTCGTCCCGTGTACTTTTCTTTGTAGAGAAAAAAGCAAGGCAGGCCAGACTAAACGTTGACACTCTTCCTGGAGGCATTTCCCGGGCCACACAGATAAAACTAGAGAAATCCCTCCTCAGTCAACAACACCGGGTCCTGTCGCTGAGAAGGCAGTTAAAACTAGAGAAAAAACGCACCAAAGAATTGAAAGAAGACCTCTCAAAAGCCAAGAAAGCGCACCAGGAATGCCTTAAAAGGCAGCGGGAGAAAGATGCTTCACTCTACGAGTTGCAAGAACGGGAACTGGAACTGGAGCGTCAAATTATAAGAGAGAGCGCACGGCTGAGGGAAGTGATTAAGGAGAACAAGAAGGCCGTTGACAAAGAGCGCGATCTCATCCACGCACGGTTCAATAGATGGGAGAGAGTAGAAAACAGGTTTAAGGCCTGGTCTAAACCTCTCATCCGTCACATCAATGAGCAGAGAGCCAAGGCCTGGGACCTCAGCAGAGAGAAGAGAGAAGCCGAGGCTTTGGTTTTGGCGCAAAACATCGCCAACAGCGACGCGCCGGATCACTCCACACAGCACTCTGGGGTACAGAACAACCAAACCGTGGGGAGTGACGCGGCAGAGGCGTCCAGCAGTGAGGAAAGTTTCCTCTCCGCCAGAGATGAAGTTGACGGAGAGGAGAATGCCCATATTTCGGACTTGAAAGCTGTGAGTGAACCGGAGACAGCTGGTGGAGAACGCAGTGATGGCACAGAGGGGAAAGATAATGACCTACCTTCCACCGCCCCAGTATGTATCCATGTCTGATACCTAATCAGTGTCTCTTTTTCGTACGATAAATATTCTTAAAGTGATTCACTTAATTGTTTTAACACAAATTTTTATAGGTTACGATTTTTACACTATCTACACATGTACATTGTTTCACTATATTGATTAAATTTGAACTGATATCCATTGACAGTTTAATTTGAGAAGCAATGGAAATTTTGTAACCAATCCAAATACATTTTTCATTACCCACTGCAGTTTGATATCAGTGTTGATGGAGCTGTTTTCTACGTAATTGTGTTATTATAAAATAATAAATAATATATATTTTCCACAGGCATCAGATCCCGGCCGGGAGAAGTCACCGTCAGCCAAGGAGCGTTACGCAGTCCCGTCACATTACCTTCTTCCTAAGGGACCGTACGTGCCCCTTACTAAACTGGAGTACATACGTATGAAGATGATGGCAGTGAAATTAGACCCAACAGATGAGACGGTGCAGGGAGAATACCATATCATATACAGCAATTTTGCGCCTGTCATGATGAAGAATCTCGCTCCTACGGCCCCAGATCACGCCCTGCCACCTCCAGATATCTACCCGGAGAGCAAGACCTGGGTTGAGATTCACCAGGCACTGCCGGAGGAGCCGAAAACACCCGAACAGCAGCAGGCGGACGAAGACGAAGTGAATTTTCACCTGGAGTTGATGGACGCTAAGGAGCGCATCACCAGCGTCCACCCAAAGATGCCAGTGGAGTCTGTCCGTCTTCTGGCCCACATGGTTGTGTGGAAGGCGAATACAAATTTGGGTAAATTGGTTCAGGACGTGGAGAAGAAAGTTCGTGAACGCACTCCAAAACCGAAGGAGAAATTTGTCATACCACCTCACTGGGTGCAGAGAAGACGCAATAGGAGAGGATTTTTGGTGTACTACAGAATGTTCAGTCCAATTTTCAATGCCGCTAGACTCCTTCTCGAAAACATAGACTGGCTTGAAATTCTTTCTTAAATAGTATAGTATAGCAGTATCATGATAAAAAATGCAAAAAAATTATTCATTATTACAGGAAAGCGCTTCTTTAAAACACTTTTAAAGTATTAAAATATGCGTAAATCAGTTACATATTTTATTTCACTTATTTCACTTTCATGAAGATCTTTATATATATATATATATATATATATATATATATATATATATATATATATATATATATTATTGCTGTGATATCTTTAAATATTCAATCATTTTAACAGCATTCTGACCATATCAGAATCTGAATTTTAACGAATGTTTGTTTGTCCGTTATCAAATCGAAATGTTTAGAATAGAAATAGAAATTGATAATGAGATTATTTTTCTACAATTTTTATACATTACGTAAAGAGAAGTAAAATTAAAGATATTTGACTCAGGCCTTTTTTGTGTTGTTTATCGAGAAAAACACTCCAAGGTGAAAAAGATTTTAAGGCAAAAATAATAAATAAATAAATGAAAAATGAAATCATCATCTCAGTGCACATAATTTTCTTCAAATAACAACATGGCTGCATTGTCTTTGGAAGTCCTGTGGCAATGATAAGATTAATAAGAAAGACCACATTTCAAAGTTACCTTTATATGGTTTTTAAAAGTATCAATTCTCTCCGATCTGACACACACCTTGAAAACGGGTAGCGTGGTCCCATATACCGGTTAATTCAGGATCCTTAGGTGCCGAGTCTGGTAGTTGGGTAGGCCTGTCAGTGCAAATACCAAGAAAAACATTTTGAACTCAAAAGGAAACAGGTATTTTGTTTTCGTGGGATGCCCGTAAGGAGTGGGTCAACGATAGACCTATACATGTACCGGTAGGCCTACTTTGATACATCAAAAAACATAAATGATCGGATGACCGGGACGGTACGGCTGTTAATAAATTTTTTCTTAATCAGATCCATTTGAGGGAGAGTAAAGAGATAACAATATCCGAA
Source organism: Lingula anatina (assembly GCF_001039355.2). Next base: position 427,562 of record NW_019774125.1, read on the forward strand.
GATGAAAAGCGTCATCCTGTCGCAGATTTCTCTCATGCGCGAGTAGATAAAAGGGTCGTGAATGAACCAGAGTCATATCTGTGAAAAATCAACCTGTGACCCTTGTACAGGATAATTAAGCCCCACCCCACCCCCACCCGATATCACAGAGGCCTTTTGTATATCCTGTTCATTAAAACTCCTACACTATAGATAAAAAATCGACTTCACAGACAAATATACAAGAAACGGGCATATCTGGTAAAGAACGCGTTCCCCCTGATCATCTCAAATATCACTTCAGAAATACGGAAATATCAATTCAGAAATTCTAAACGGACTTGGAGCAACCTCTGCGTTGGAGACTAATGGCATACTATAGGGCCCGTAATTGTCGTATATAATTATACTTCCGCAAGTTAACCATCCGTTACTTGTTGCAGAACAAGTTGTCCACTGAATGCGACATATATATATAAGAGTGTAATTATGTTACCCTCTACCAGGGTCGGATATAAATTATATGCAATTTTTTCCAACGCGACAATGGAGACATGTGCCATGAATTCGCCGGAGACATATATCTGTGAATCTCTAGTGAAAAATCGATCTGTGACCCTTAATTTGTAGAGGGTACAATTATCTTATCTAATACCTTGAGCCCATATAATTTCACACCTTGAATACGGACGCAATTATGTTGTTCAAAGCACTGGTCGTGGGCAGAAAAGTGCTCCGACGACAAACTTATTAGGTGCTCAGTCTCGACGAGATACGCTGGAAGTTCAACAGCTCAGCCTTTGATATACGCACCCATTTGGACCAAAAGGTTTGATATTTCTGGATGTATGTGCAGCATCTTAAGATTATTCTAGATTAATCTGATGGAAATTTATCTGCGTAGTCTGTTGGTAACTTTTGAAATTAAAATTTTCAGTTATTTCTACACTTATTTAAAGTAAAGGGTATATGAGGCAGGCCACGCAGTGCTCGAAAGCTTTGTCAGCAGGGATAGCTTTAATTTAGTGTACAAATTAAAATAAGTTTAATACTGGTATTATAAGTTTTCTAGATTATGTTGGTTAAAAAGATTACATGTCACTGCTTCTGTCACTATTTCGCAGGCTCAGTTGCTTCAATAATATATATTCATATAACTGAAGGTGTTACTTTGATTCATAATTATTTTTTTTCTATATTCAGAACTTTACAAGCTAAAAAACCATGAAAATTGCACTGACCGCCGCTGCATTGTTACTGTTGGTGCATTTGGTGGAAGTAACCAGTGAGAGATCAAGGAACCAAGTTCATTCCGTCCAGAAACGCTATACATTAACCAAAGGTCTTGCTCGCCAAAAAGCCTGCGGCTCCACGACCTGCAAGTACGTAAATCTGTACTTTTGGTATTATTAATTATGGATTATGAAGCCAATTCAGAATAAAATAAAATAAAAATATTCTGATTGAAGAATATTCGGTATATTTGTCTGATACCTAAATCTCTATTTGCTTTTAGCATAATTTACAACATATAGTCCAATGATATTTTTGTATACGTAAGTGCACTTATACATGTACTGTGCCCTGCTTTGCAAGGAAGGCTCCAGAGAAAATGATAAATCCTAACTGTATTGAAAGCTTACAGTGTGCGCTGAGGCTATAAATAGAAAATGAATTAAAAATGAACAGCGACAAAAATAAATGAGTGACTACCAAACTGCTTCACGGGCACCGGGGACGCAACAGCCATAGGCCTATTTATAATGGTGCCCAGACCATCATATCAAAGGAACTGTTGAATGCATTTTCTACTTTAATTTCAGGGTGTCGGGCTGTGAGTCCGGGGGTGGATGGTTATTTGTGTCGTATTCTGCGGGCTGGCACATCCGGGGCTCTGACCGTGGTTGCTGTGGCAACTACAGCGGCTGTTGCAGGCATGCTTCCGACGCGTGCTACTGGCACGACTACACGTGTCGCTGTTGTATCCCTAGCTGGGCTTGTGGACCCCAATGTAAGAAAGCACCGGGATGTTGACACCCTGTCATATATATATATCATTAATTGAAACGAACACTTACTAACCAGGCCACGACACAGCTCTTACACAGAGATAACAGTTTGTAGATTCTACGACGAGATTCTCGTAAATGAAACGGTTGAAGGACTGATAGCGTTTGTAAAAGAACACTGTTACACTATTAACAATTTCAACAATCACAGCTGTCACATAAAATAAACGTAACAGAAATAAAGAAGCCGAGAATAAAGTTTGCCTCTAGAATATGTTTCATTGTGTCTTCTGATATGTGCACGTAGGGCCTACTGGTTGGCCACACCTAGGATCGGGAAAGATACCTGAGCAGCCCTCCCCCGAGAAGTATTTGAAAAAATTAGTATGTAATTTTGTAATTTAGTATAATTTTCACCAAAGATTCCAAATATGGAAGATGACCAGCTACTCCGTAATGTGTGCAAAATTGTGACAAAGCAAAATGCCTCCCCTTAGAATATTTGGGAAAAATTAAGCAATAGGCCTATATGATGTAGTTAAGTGTCATTTAAACCATATGATTGGTCCCCCAAAAAGAAGTTTGGCAAACATTTTATTGATCACCCCCTCCCCCCCCCCCCAACCCTTCAAAAAATCCTGGACCCGCCCCTGAAAACGATCGATGCAGTGCATGAAGGCGCGCATATGGGTCTCTTTTAAATGGGCAATACGTATTTTTTTAAACTAAGAAAGTGATTAGTAGGCCTATCATCGTTAAACATGAGATTTGCACTGGTGAATTTCACACAGTTTAACTTAATGTCCTGCAAAGTTGCGATTTTACATCGCGAGCGCTATACCTATTCAAATCAACAAATGACTGCCTGTGTGCGATCATATTCGCCTTCTTGATGTAGGCCTATGCCAATGCCAAATTTAACGTTTATAGGCCTACAGCAATCCACGTCATCCACTTCTGAGCAGATCTAGAAAAAGTGTCATTTCTTGTTCAAAATGAGTCCCACATTCCACTATTTTTATGTCAATCACAAAAAAAAAAAAAATAATAATAATAATAATAGGGGCCTAATAATAATAATAATAATAACAATTTACGTGTAGGCCTATACGCTCACTGCGTAGGTGCGTACAGGTAGCACTGGCTAGTATAGCAGCTGTTACCAATTATCTTATACTATTTTAGGAGCCCCTGGTATACTGGTTTCAGTGGTATAAGTTGCTATGTAGGCCTAATCTAACAGTTCTGGTAGCGGGTAGCTGCTCAGTGCAGTCTCAGAACGTTACATTTACCAAGAACTGAGCACGATGACACTCTGAGACCGTGACACCGGACATTTTCCTTTACTACGTTTCCAAGACGAAAGGCTACTTTATTGATTTCACAAACACATATGCAGTACGAATAGTTAAATAAGTTCACTGTACAATAAAAACATGACCACAAAGCTGAGTATGCACACGAGAAAGCGCGAATTTAGTCGAGATTTTGGCGTCTTATAATCTCCAAACACCAAAGAGTAAGTTTCCACAGACATGTACGATGTCCTTGATGGTAAGATTTCCAACAACAATTAACGAGTTTTCTTGACAATTGTGCCTGATCGGCGACGGTAATATAAAGATTTATGCAACCCAGCTGATTTTGCTTCATGTTTTATGTGGGTATTTGTGACTTATTTGTCAGGGTGAAGGGCCACGTTTAGCAATTCGTGTAAATATTGTTTCACCATAAATAAAGGCATGCTAAATTTGATTTTCTTTTCTCAGTAGCTCTTATAGAATAGCCTAGTCGCAGTATCTGGAATGTAAGTACTGTAGTGTTAATTGAGGTTGGAGATGTGATTTGCTGTTGAAAATTTGTTGTTTATGTTTTTATAACTCACTTTATTTTGTGTTTCTTTAATTCATTTAGCAACAGTTGCATTTCGGCCGTTGCTTTTTGTTGTATTTTTCGTTTTATTTGGTTGTTGTAAGTGTGTAACAAGGTAGATTTTCCCTGTAGTTATTTTGATGTTGATTTATCATTGTTTTGCTGTGCATGGTATTGTTTAATATTACATTAGCTTAACATGTTAGACATTTAATGCCACCAATATCAAATAATAATTGGATTCTCATTCATACATTACCCTTTATCATGAGATATTAAAATGTTATACATGTACATTAACTAAAACAGAAATATGTATTCCGTAAGTTACAACATTTGGTTTGAAATCTGCAGCTGTGTTGGATCTTCTTGGGAGTTGATGGAATGAAAAGGATTTTCATCTTTAATTTGGACACTTTGTTCCCCTTGTATTTGCATGACACTGATTTGATGGTGGTGGTAATGTTAAGTTTTTTTTTAAACTAAGTAAAGTAGTATACTTTGGGTGAAAGTGTCATGTTTTCCAGTGCCCTATTTTTTAATGTACATATACTGAGCATGGCCTACTTTTATGCCCCCCTACCCACTTAACCCACCTTACACCATACTAAAATTTTCCATCTCCCAGTGTTTTGATTGCACAGGGTTTCTAACAAAATTCAAACTTGGAGCAAAAATATTTTTAAATGGTGAGTGGTCAAAGGGATTTTTTTTTTTTTTTTTTTGTAATATGGTTAAATTGTGTGTATATCATAGAATTAATTTCTTACGGTAACCTTGATTTACATCATGAACAAAGCTATTAAACTACAAGTGATAACTCAGGATATTTTCGTCCTTTTTTTACTCAAAACAAATTATTAGAAGCTGAAATCACTCTCAACCAACGGTTTCTCTGTAGAGCCGTCCCATCGGCATTTAGAAGGTTAATAGCCTAAAGCCTACATTTCCAAAGACAGCTGTATTGTTTACAAAGTATTTATGTTGGGTGGTTGGTTGGGCTAGCTTGGGTTGAACTCCCTGTTAATCGATGACCAAATTACAGATTCACAAATTTGGGCTCCCTGTGCTCCAGATCCTGGGGGACAACCCCCCCCCCCCCCTTGCACTCAATAGATTTTTTTTCTAAATTCTGTAGTCATGCAGCAGTACATGCATACATACATGCACACACATGCATCCGTGACAGGTGCACATGGAGCATGAAAGCCAAGTTGATGGTTTATCTGTCATTGTCATTAAATACAAAGAAATCACAGTGGAAGATATGCTTTGTTTATAACAAAACAAAAAACACCTCAACTTATTTTAATACATTAACCTCTGGTGATTGTTAACACAGGCCATTTTTCTTAGCACTGTGCTGATAAAATACTGGTAACCTATTTGAATTATTCTTGATAATAATTATTCAGTCTCATAGTAATTTATAACCTGTTTTCTCTTCCACAGTAATTGCTTGATATCATGGCACAAAGCACATATGTATATGGATTTAGAGCACTCAAATCCATAAATTGCATGTTTTTTCTTTTCAGTTTAATATGCAAATGCTCTGTTTCATGAGAGATTTTGTTAGAAGTGATGTTAAAAAAATCAAGTGTGTTGGCTTTAAACTAGTCTGTGAAAGGTGGTGAATTTATACTGCTCTTCAGTAGAAAAATATTGAAAAATTGACGCAGTAATATCTAATAACATTATATTCTTTTCTCCTTTGCCTAGCCTATTTAGAGACAAATTTCATAGAAAGCATGTATATTGCTATGGTATTAAATGGTGCTATTTAAGTGGGAGTGGGTAAAGCTTAACTTTTTTTGCTGAGTTTGAAATTAGATAAAAACTGCCTTGAAGCGATGCTTTGTTAAACTGTTTCACATTGATCACACAAATCAAACTCAGAAACACAAACCAAAAAGGCAGATGGCCCTTTTCAAATTTCTGATTGAGAAATGGTGTATTTGTAGTACAAAAATGAAAAAATTGAAAGTGTAAAACTATATAGTGAAACTGGTTACTAATACAAACACCCATATCACCATAGATAGGTAATCTGAAGTGTAATGAACTGCATGTATTAAATGGAATTCAGATTGAGAATTACTGATTTGCCAAAATACATTTCATTTGCTGTAATGTTCATATTTTGATGATTTTCAGCAGTGCTATTGTTCTTCAAAGAAGTCTGTCCCAGAGGCTGATATTGAAGAACCTCTGTACAGAAAACCCAGAAGTGTAAGAAAATAGAAGCTTTTTTAATGGCATAGATAAATACATATTAGTATCCATTTTGGCATGATGAAATTATTATTTGTGTATCAAATGATCAAATAATGCCATGTGCATTAGCTTTCCTGAAAAGATTTTTCAACAACAAATTATGTCCAGGGTGACCAAGAATCTAGAATTGTCAAACTGTGTGTCATTTCACCAATGGGTGATCGCAACACAGGCCCTGTTCATTAAGGTTTCATCAGATACAGTTTTGACTGCTGAAATTAGTCACTTGGTTCCCATTTCTTCTATAATACATGATAACATTAACCCTTTGTCTTTCTGTGGAGATGTTTTGATGCAGGAATGTGTGTGTGTGTGTGTGTATGCATGTGTGTGTGCATGTGTGTATGGCTCTATTCCCATAGATTTTAGATCGATCTATCCCCGCGGGGAGTCTCACTAGATTACCTTCAGATAATCCGACTTAAATGTCCGTCCCGCCTACTACAAGCTGTAAGGGGGTAATTAACTTTGGTGTCCTCCCGGCTGACAGCTATTTAGCGTGAACCCCCAGGGAGTTAGGTCGATCTAAAGTAGGTCGATCTAATCTATGGAAATGGGGTGTATGTGAGTGTGTGAGAGAGAAAGAGAAGTGGGGGTGTGAGCAGAAGGGGGAATACAACGTTACCTTGCGTACGTTTTCTTCTTGAAGTTGAACAAAATATCTTTGAAACCTTTCTGAATGCTACCATGTACTGCATGCCTGGTAGTTTGTTCACAGCTATGTCCTCTCTCATATAAAATGAGCTTACTCTGTTAGATGTACTGGTCTAAAACTGTATTTTAGACAGCACGCAAGTCTCTTTCTACACATTTTAATGGGTGTATGTCATTGTTGTGTCATTTTGTTTAAAAATCACTACTAATAGAAAGTGAATTTTCAAGATATCAAGCACAGTAATACATATATATACATTCGACAGCTCTGTGTAACTTTTATTGGTGAAATTTCATTTCTGATATTGGTCAAAATTTTATCAAGTTTTTTATTTAAAATACTAGTAGTGATATTGTTCTGACCAAAATATTAGAAAAAACGTGAAATATAATCCTTTGATCTTTGTTCTCTTTTGATTTAACTGAGGGGATTTCAGTACAATTTACAACTTTAAGTCAATGCTCTATGGCAAAAACAATGGTAACATTTTAGTGTATTGTGTAGTCTACCAGTCCGTACTCTGTATTTCCAGAGAAGAGAATCCCCATCATGGAGCTCTTCCAGTGCCAGTGACAGAGCTTCCACGTCCTCTGCTTCAAACTACAACATGGTGGATTTCAGGCCTCGTCCAGAGGACTACCAAATCTTCACTGTCATAGGTAGGACACGACAGTCTGAGGCTCTAGAATCACTCTAAGGCCACATTCACAATTAGTTGATCTGCAGACTGTGTAGTGTGCGGATCAGATATGGCGTGGCCCATTTGATTTAATTGTTCTGTTCATGCTGGGAAGACTCGCTTGGGAGGCGGGAATCCATTGTCAAGCGTGCACCATATGTGATCAGCAAACTAGTTAGTCTCTAGATCCAATTGTTATGAACCTGGCCTAAAAACATAATAGATTTCTTCCAAATGCAGAACACATTTAGCTACAACAAAATTTAGAGAAATTGTCTTTATTTAATGTTTTCTCATTATACATTGTAAGTTGGTGGAATTTTTTTTTGTTTGTTCTGTTTTTGTAAGTTTACATTCAGCTGCTCCAACCATCAGATTACCAGCATCACAGTGCACATAAGACAGATCTGTTTCTCAACTACATTTCTGACAATGTGGCCTGTATATATTCTATACCCCAGGTCATGCTTGCAATGAACAGGCCACCATTTCACTGGCAAAGCATATCCCCTCTGGGACTCACATTACCATACGCAGGATCAACTTAGAAGAATGTGACATAGACTTTGGCATACTGCAGGTAAGAATGTGATTGTAGTAAAATTTGGCATACTGCAGGTAAGAAAAAATGGATAAATCTTCAACAAAACGCATTTAACAGCCATACAGTTAAAATTTATAGTAAGCAAATGCCTCATGAAAATGGCGCTTATGTACAGTGCCACAGACTATTAAGCATACACAGACTATGGAAGAGATAGATGAGCATTATTACTGATTTATATAATATGGCAATATGGCAATTACAATATGGCAGCTTCTCTTTTTCAGCATGAAATCCTGGCATCAAAGCAGTTTGCTCATAGCAACATTTTGCCGCTGTATTCTGCTTTCATTCATAATAAGGAACTGTGGGCGGTGATGCCATTGATGGGATATGGTATGTACTTGTGATAAACTGTTTCTGTCCAATTTTTATTTTTTTAAGAATCTTGCCTTTGCAAAATAAGTGATTCTTTTATTAATTTATTTTATATTTATTTTTCTCCTCATTTTCATTGTCTGTTGATATGCCAGCCTTGCTGTCTAGTTTTTGACGAAGCAATAATGNACAGCTATGTCCTCTCTCATATAAAATGAGCTTACTCTGTTAGATGTACTGGTCTAAAACTGTATTTTAGACAGCACGCAAGTCTCTTTCTACACATTTTAATGGGTGTATGTCATTGTTGTGTCATTTTGTTTAAAAATCACTACTAATAGAAAGTGAATTTTCAAGATATCAAGCACAGTAATACATATATATACATTCGACAGCTCTGTGTAACTTTTATTGGTGAAATTTCATTTCTGATATTGGTCAAAATTTTATCAAGTTTTTTATTTAAAATACTAGTAGTGATATTGTTCTGACCAAAATATTAGAAAAAACGTGAAATATAATCCTTTGATCTTTGTTCTCTTTTGATTTAACTGAGGGGATTTCAGTACAATTTACAACTTTAAGTCAATGCTCTATGGCAAAAACAATGGTAACATTTTAGTGTATTGTGTAGTCTACCAGTCCGTACTCTGTATTTCCAGAGAAGAGAATCCCCATCATGGAGCTCTTCCAGTGCCAGTGACAGAGCTTCCACGTCCTCTGCTTCAAACTACAACATGGTGGATTTCAGGCCTCGTCCAGAGGACTACCAAATCTTCACTGTCATAGGTAGGACACGACAGTCTGAGGCTCTAGAATCACTCTAAAACCACATTCACAATTAGTTGATCTGCAGACTGTGTAGTGTGCGGATCAGATATGGCGTGACCCATTTGATTTAATTGTTCTGTTCATGCTGGGAAGACTCGCTTGGGAGGCGGGAATCCATTGTCAAGCGTGCACCATATGTGATCAGCAAACTAGTTAGTCTCTAGATCCAATTGTTGTGAACCTGGCCTTATATCATAATAGATTCTTTCCAAATGCAGAACACATTTAGCTACAAGAAAATTTAGAGAAATTGTCTTTATTTAATGCTTTCTCATTATACATTGTACATGTAAGTTGGTGGAATTATTTTTGTTTGTTCTGTTTGTGTAAGTTTACATTCAGCTGCTCCAACCATCAGATTACCAGCATCACAGTGCACATAAGACAGATCTGTTTCTCAACTACATTTCTGATAATGTGGCCTGTATATATTCTATACCCCAGGTCATGCTTGCAATGAACAGGCCACCATTTCACTGGCAAAGCATATCCCCTCTGGGACTCACATTACCATACGCAGGATCAACTTAGAAGAATGTGACATAGACTTTGGCATACTGCAGGTAAGAATGTGATTGTAGTAAAATTTGGCATACTGCAGGTAAGGTAAAATGGATAAATCTTCAACAAAACGCATTTAACAGCCATACAGTTAAAATTTATAGTAAGCAAATGCATCATGAAAATGGCGCTTATGTACAATGCCACAGACTACTAAGTACATACAAACTGTATAAGAGATAGAAGAGCATTACCCCAGTTCTAGATAAGAAATTTCAACACAGTCGCATTGGTTTTTCAGCATGAAATCCTGGCATCAAAGCAGTTTGCTCATAGCAACATTCTGCCACTGTATTCTGCTTTTATTCATAACAAGGAGCTGTGGGCTGTGATGCCGTTGATGGGATATGGTATGTACTTGTGATTAACTTTTTCTGTCCAATTTTTATTTTTCAAGAATCTTGCCTTTGCAAAATAAGTGATTCTTTAATTTATTTATTTTATTTTTAGTCTTATTTATTTATTTATTTATTTATTTATTTTTCCTCATTTTCATTGTCTGTTAATATGCCAGCCTTGCTGTCTAGTTTTTGACAAAGCGATAATGTTTTGAATTCATTTTTTTTTTCATGTAGGCTCATGCCGAGACTTAGTTTGTCATGCCCAGTTCACAGAAGGATTGCCAGAGTTAGCCATTGCTTTTATACTACGAGATGTGCTGCAGGCACTGGAATATATACATGCCAAAGGATTCATACACAGGTAAACTTAATTAAACACATGATACAAAATGAAGTTGTAATCAAAATGGGAGTTAAAGTTTGCAGTAGAGGGGGGAAAAAAGAAAAGAAAGAAAGAAAAGAAGAAAATGTTAAAGACTAAGATGAAATTAAATATGACAGATTACACAAACATATATGGGGTGAACCATATTGGTTTTGAATATTTGTATCATGTATGTATGTATGTATGTATGTATTATTATTATTATTTTTTTTTTAATTATTATTCAGAGGAATAAGAGCCAGCCACATTTTAGTCTCAGCTAATGGGCAAGTTCGTTTGTCTGGAATGCGGTACATGCTCGACACAATCGTAGGTGGCGCCAAGGAGCATGTGGTCCATGATTACCCCACCACTGCTATTAAATCTCTCCACTGGATGGCACCAGAGATACTAGAACAGGTAGAATAACTGGTCAATCAGTTCAGTTAAAAGGGACGCTATCTTCCTACAGGTAGCAGCTCTTTTCTGGAATGATTTACTGATACAATATTAGATAATCATTTAGTGGCTGAACTGAAAAAAAAACATGGAAATATTTTGAAGAAGTGATAAATTGTATTGTAGCTTGTATTATTTTGAAATTTGTAGGAGTCACATCTTTGTTAATGTCTTGAGTGGTGTTACAAAATAAAGTTGATGACATTGGTCATATTTCTTTTCACTGCTTCCAGAATATGGCTGGCTACGACAACAAGTCAGATATCTACAGTATTGGAATCACAGCGTGTGAGCTGGCCAACGGCTGTGTGCCTTTTGCTGATATGCCACTGACGTTAATGTTACTGGAGAAGATGAGTGGGACAACGCCACGACTGCTGGATAATACTACAGTCCCTGACTACATCATGGAGGAAAATCAAAACATGGAAGGTAGTATGCATTCTTTTTGAGCCAAATACCAAATAAAACCTTTTTTTAAAATTTGGCTAAAGAATGCTTTACTATTTTTCTCAAAATTTATTTGTGAAGTACTCTTCGTAATTCAGTTGTCATTGTCTTGTTGGCTTTTGTTTTTAAATCATTCACTTCAATCTCAGTGTACTGACTATCCAAATTCGACCTGACACACATCAGTATACATGCATATTTTCAGGGGGCACAGACTCCGGTATTCTTCGAGACAGTGAGGGGAACTCTCGAGGAGACACCATCAAGTACCAAAGAATTTTTTCTTCACATTTTCATGAGTTTGTGGAGTCGTGTCTTAAAAGGGATCCCACAGAAAGGTGAGTGGAAACAGAAATGTTGAGGGTATGCATGAGCATGCAGGCATAAAAACACACACATACAGTTTGGAATTCTTCCCATATGTACGTGCAAGTCATTCTCAAAATAGAATTTTTTTACATTGACGTATTGAACACTAAGCCCTATATTGATTTTGACATTTTAAAAAGAAAATTATAAGAATAATAAGAATTTTGTTTGCTGAAATAAGTCACTCAGTTTTATTTATTTATTTATCTTTTAATGTATTTATTTATTCTTTCATTTATTTATTTTATGTCTCAATCATTTTTATGTTGTCTGAATTAAATACAACCTTACAGTGTGGAAGTGTAGCTAAATATCAGTCAAATAATTGAAGTTTTTATCCCTGCAGACCCACTGCGACAGATCTACTTAGCCATTCTTTCTTCAAACAAGTGAAGAAGAAGAGCACAGAAGCGTATTTACCAAACCTTCTTATACCCGTACAACCGCTTACAGATGCTACAAAATTACCCAAAGGTAAGTGGAAGTTAAAATGAAATTAAGTACATTTTAGGCTGTTTTTAGGATGATTAATTTTAGCCTAAATTTAGCCTAATGAACAAAGTCTAGTATGCCATGGCAAAAGAGAATGTAGAATATTGTACTTATTTGATAAATTTGTCATCGGTTTATTAAGAAATATTGATTTGACAGAAATTATATACATAAATTATTTATATTTGGCAAATAGAAATTTTGTCTTCAATACCAGGTATTGCAACACTCTTCAGCTGTGGAGGGGCCACGTTCTTCAGCCTACTCATGATTTTGAATTCAGTTTTTATGTTGTTTTTTTTTAAGTTTTTCAATTAGGCACAAATGCTTATCCTTTGCTATAGATTTCATTTGTTTATTTTTGAAAACAATTCAAATGTAGTCATTTAACTGTGTGTATTTTTATTGATTCTTAGTTATTCATATATTCAGTGTCACACTGTTACCTTTCTGTGTGAAATTTGAAATTTAAATTCAGAAACCGTCCTTTGTGTTCCAGATGATTCTGCAGTGGGCAGCCTGGTGGACAGACTAAAGGACACTGACCTTGGAGAGCAGTGGTCATTCTAATAACTGCCCTTACCAAAAGTGAATTCAAAAACATTTCTATAAATTATTGTACCAGCAGCCAAACAGATTCGTTCTACGCGCATCTGTGCTCGTTTTGGTGAGAATTGCTGGAGCCATTTTGAAATTATTGAGAGGCTAATTTAGAGATTTATACACCGTGGCATTTTTAGTCGACATGTTCTTTTTGAGAACTAAGTATTCTGGCGAACAGTCTGATTCATGTTGCTGTGCTTATAGGACTATAGGACAATAAATATTCAATTTTGTATAGACTAAATGTACGTTCTGTTACAAAGATGTTAGGCACAGTATGATATTGTAACGTTTGGGCCCTGGCCTGCGACTCCCGAGCGCAACGTGGGAAATAAGATAGGTTGGGGAAATTCATCCCCGTCAAATTGTTTAAAAATAAAATTTATTGTATGAACAACCCCAAATTTCAGTCCTTTTTATCTGCACACCCCTACTGATGCATACTGTGTGTGTTTGTGTGCGTGTCATTTTATCGTAATGGTGTATTTCTAAAGGGCTTTAAAAACTCATATACAAGTAATACTCTTATATTGAAATAAAATGATTGCACGAGTATTTAACCAAGGTACAAGAGACCCAGTAAAATAATACACTACTATAGTATAAGATGCTTTAGGCGTTCTCTTTGCATAATAATTTATTACCCGCATGCGTATTTTTGTCTGTGAATACAGAATATACAATGAATGCCTGTGTAGCATATAATGAAGAATAATAAGTTCGTCAAAACCGGTAAAACGGTGCCATCCAATGCAATGGGATAGACTGGTGCCATATTGTTCAACCATGCTTGTAAGGATGAGTAGCAATTTAGATGTACATACATGTATCATTAACAATACTGTGACATCTCAAAATTCATCACGGGAAAATTGCTGAGTAATACAATTACTGTGATAAATAAATAGATAAGCGATCGAATAATTAATTTCCAAAAAGTCGGTGAACCCAGACGGTTGAAATAACAACACGTAACCGTAACGATTCCAGTTATCCTCCTTGTTTGACTCCATGAATAACGGTTATGTCTTTCTAGTAATATATTGAAATAAAAGACGATGCGGTCATAAACCGTTTGCTATGTTGGTAACACTCCATCAAACGCCCGGTCATTAGGGCATTCAATTCATCAAATGACCAAGTTAATACTACAATCATCCCGTGTATTATAGCTCGCCCTTGACGAGGGGATTAGCAATCAGGAGTTGGAGTTCGTCGCCGACTCTCTCCACGCCTGCTCCCAACTTCTTGCACAACTTGTCCATCTGCTTATGGAGCCAGTCTGCAGCATCTTCGTCGGTTCTTCTAACCTGGAACTTTTCTATCGAAGTCGGCACCATTTTAAGGTTGAGGACGTTTCCGTTCTCTTGGTTGAAGTCGGCAAAATACATTAAGTTCCATTCGTAATGATATGTTTCTGATAAACGAGCAAGGTAACGGTTGATCGAACCTTCGAAATCATTGATCAGATCGCCTAAGCCGTAAGTGATGAGATTTCCATGGTAAACCTCTATACCCTTCACGTGGTGAGATGAATGTCCGTAGATGACGTCAACGCCGGCAAAGTCGATTGCAGCACGAGCAAATTTTTGCTGGTATTCTGGAACCGTCCAGTCCCAGTTTCTTCCCCAGTGAAAAGACAGAATGACGAGATCGCCTGGTTTCTTAACCTTTTTCACCTGTTCCGTTAACAACTGGATTTCTTCAGATATATTTACCATGGCCAGGTTGCAGACCCCTACTCTGTCGGGCGTTGCTGCCCACGACGCAGGCACGTGCCCATTTCTCACACCGTCCAAACACAACGATGCGCCCTTTGCCGTTCCAAAGATCAAATATTGCCGGCTTTTCGGCCTCAAAGATGTTCTTCCCGGCACCAACGAAGCCAAGGCCATTGTTTTGAAGGGTTTTTATTGTCTCTTCCAATCCTGAGTATCCCCAGTCCAGCGCATGGTTATTACTGAGGACGCAGCAATCCACCTTGATGCTCTTTAGAGTATCCACATTTTTTGGATGCATGCGGAACAATATATCTTTATATAGCCACGGGGAGTCACTGGTGGTTACTGCACTCTCTAAGTTGATTATTCGAAAGTCTGGGTTGTACTCACTTAATATATCCAACGCATCACCCCAGATGTAGTCAAAGCTGGGATCTTTCGTCAGAGCTCCTTTTTTCGAAACGACTTGTTTTATATAGCTCCGTGCGTCCATCGTCCCAGTGTGGGCTTCGTAAAGTGTTGGGTCAGACGGATGAGGTAGGATTTGGTCTATTTCTCGTCCTAGTATCAAAGTCCCCTGCCATAAACACCCTGACAACATTTGCCATGTCCATGTTGAAAATGACAGGTGTCACGTGCTTCAATATACCGCCATAAAAATTGAATTGTAGATTAAGGGCGTCTTCTTACATTATAAATATTTTTCATCTTAATAACGATGATAAATATTCTTTTTTTACTCAGTTTTATGTTGAAGATTAAAAAAAGTGTTAATTGCAGTCGATTATGCAGGGCCTTGCTTCGATCGTCTGCTTTATATAGGGGAGACCGGGGCTAGTTGGCCCCGTTAGACACTTTTGGCCTTGTAGAGCCAACTAGGAATGGGTAAGAGCTACAAAACCGGTTTCAAAGTAAGCCCTATGAACTAAGCTACGTATGCAACGCCATTATTTTTCAAACATAATGCCAGATGGCTCACGATTTGACAAAAAACGCAGTTGACGTCAGGGGGGCCAACTTGCCCCGCCACGGGGCAAGTTGGCCCCAGGGTCGGGGCAAGTTGGCCCCCCTATACGAAAATGAAGCATATATCCCATGTAAACGCCTTGAAATACATTTTTATACATTTTTAATTTATTAAATTGATTTTTGAGTCTTTGATGAATAAATAGTTCAAATGAGGCAGATTTTTTTAGGTTTCCGTACGTCACGTTGTAGGGGGGGGGATATGTGTTGCAAGAACCAAAATATCTATCAATAAAATTTGTTTTGTTTCAATTAAGAATAAATTAATAATGGCATAAAGCAGGTTTTTAATAATTGAAAACGAATAATAAATTTCGTATTAAAAGAAAGTAACAAATTCAGTTTTAAACCACTGAGTTTGTTTCAACAATGGTCTCTAGCTAGGGAGGGGTGGAAAATCCCCTTGGGGCCACATATAACACTGTAAATACAAACTGAATCCCCTTACAATGAATTAAGGCAAAATAAATGTTTTTCTAAAGAAAGTTTCGCTTTTTAATACATATAATCAACAGAACATTTCTAATATAAATTTTCAAAAAAACACCAGAGAGCAAATTAAATAAAACAATCAGACGGTAAACACCGGCAAGCTTTGTCACCAACTTGTTTATTTCAAACAGCGTTGCGCGCAAAGGATTGTGGGTAATGTGAGGGTCCAACTTGCCCCGAGTCAAGGGGGCCAACTAGCCCCGGGTGCACATTATTTATTTTAAAGGATATTAGCCATTTATGGTGCTAGAATGAGCAACGATGATACATCTCCGTGAAACAATGAGCTTCAGTTTGATGCCCTATACATATCTTATATTCGATCAAAAGCATATGAAAATAGATTTTTAAATATCTTAAACAAAATTACTTTTAGGTGCAAAAAAGTTTATTTCGACTCACCGCTTAAGTAAAACTTTTTAACGTCCGACACTTCCTTAGCATTGTAGGCTACGGTCACTTTATAAGAGTATGTGGCCAATTTTTTTACATCGTAGTTACTTTTTCATAAATTGACGGGGGGGGGGGGGCAACTTACCCCGGGGTCCAACTAGCCCCGGTCTCCCCTATATATATATATAGCAGACGATCGAAGCAAGGCCCTGCATAATCGACTGCAATTAACACTTTTTCTTATCTTCAACATAAAACTGAGTTAACAAAGAATATTTATCAGCTTTTTTTTGGGGTACGTGTTATTGTACCCCAAAAAAGCAACGTACCTGTACGGTAAGGGAAACAAAGCAGTATTTGGTTGTTAAACGAACAGAACAGCCTTAATTAATACAGCGGTTTGATCGCGTATAAGTTCTACTCAAGTAAGACTGAATGAAATTACGCAAAATATGCAAGTTCACGTGATTCAGGGCCGTAGCCTGAGCAAAATGCCAGGGGGGGCAGTAAGCGGACACGAGGGGGCGAAGCCCCCGAGGGGGGGGAGGG
>NW_019774125.1:444694-460031 GCF_001039355.2 Lingula anatina
AATTTTTTTTTTTCCTTTTCGGTTTTTTTTTTTCCCCCCAATTTCCCTTTTTTTTTTTTCCCCCCCATTTTCCCCCCCCCCCCCCCCCCCCCCCCCGGAGGCTACGGCCCTGTGATTTCTGACACCAGCAGTAATACCCTCAGTTCAAAAGGCAACTTTCATAACAACTCGCTTGCACTCTCCGTGTGGCAATTTGACAACAGGTAGAGGCGACTTTAAGTAGAGTATGCAATTCCGTATGACGTTAAGTGACCTACAGTGCATGTAAATATAGCCATCTTAGCCTAAATTATAGTAACAAGCAAGACCTGTACATACAAACTAAATATATTCCCACATGATATTTATACTTTTTAACTGGTTACATTGATATTAAAAGGCGTTTGCGCGTGTCACTTGCGGTTTCGCTTTGTTGAACTCAGTACCATCCCTAAACGTATTTATTCTTCTTTTTTTTTTCTCTCGTCGCAGAAGACATATGTCGGGTAATTTATATCTTCCTTTTCACCCGCGGCGTAGTCAGGATCTATTCGTCGTAGATTTATTCTACTTCTAACTTTTTGCATTTGGGCAAATTTCCGCTGCAAGCTCTATTGGATCCGCATCTTCTGCTTTTTTTAATTGTCCTCGTTTATTATAGTAACGCCAATGTCTCCACCACTACCTTTGCACACATTATCAACATTATCAGCACGGTAAGATAAGAATAGACTCATAATATGGATAACTTTTCCATTATTATAATATATATATATATATATATATATATATATATATATATATATATATAACTTTACAGAACGAACAAATGAAAAGATGACTGTCGTTGTTTAGATTGATTTAAAAGATTGATGTTATAACCAAAATATATATTTTTATAACCTGTGTTGGAATTTATAATCATTATATTCATCAAAAATAAATAAATAAAAAAATAAAAAAATAAAAGTGAAACAATGGTAACGTCACGACTTTCACCTTTTCCTTCATCTGACCTGACCTAATTCACGTAAAGAAATAGAAACAAGACAACACGACAGAATGGCGAGTTCTGAGCGATGGCGCCTGCTTGTATTTCAGTTTCTGTGTATAACGTGTTCGCTGAGGGTAACCCTGTCAGCGAACAAGCTACTACTTCTACTCGTGGACGGCATGAGATGGGATTACGCCGACAGAGAGAACCTATCTGCCTTCAAACAGATAGAAATGCAAGGTGCCCGCGCGACGAAAATGCGACCGAATTTTCCGAGCTCATCTTATCCCAATTATTATTCTATTATGACAGGTATGTAACGTTCTTTATGACTGTGCGTGATTTTGCATAATGGTTATTATATTTAGGAATCCGTGCATGAAAGCATCATCTACCTGTAGTCGTTGCCTGGTGATCGTTGTGCTACTAGATACTGCGTGATATTACAGGTAGAAAAATGCACCTCCCGCTTTAATTATTATTAGCCACATGTATGATGTATCCGGTTATGAGTCTTTTCGCAAACGTCTTGAGTCATTCTTGACTGCACCTGTGACAGTATGCACTTTTTTTAAACCATGAAATGCAGATGGCGTTAAGTGTTCATGTGTATACAGGATGTCTTTCACTCTTTATTTCATTTTTTTTCAATGAATTTTGCTTTGGGCAAAAATTAGGGTATTTTGCTTAGAAATACGTGTCTGTAATCTAGAATGGAGTACATAAGGGAACGTATGTGCAGGGACCAAATAAATCTGACCTAGAAACTTATAGACCCAATTAATGTGCACAGGTACCTGTCAGTGTGAAAAACAGGATTACCTCAGTATACAGTATTATTGGTCCTAAATTATTTGTTGCAAAACATTAATTACACATACTGTACATTTTTAGAAAGCCAGTACTTTAAGCTAAGTAAAGGTGTCTTTTTGAATTGTAAAATTTGAAAACTTTTTAGTGATGAGCTTTGATGATTATCAAATTTATATATCTGGTAACAAAAGAGGGCAGATAAGGCGAAAGTGCTTGATACCAATTATAGTAAGATGATCTTAACAGATGCATTTTCAATTTAATCTATGTATTTATTAAACAAGATCAACACGGTGATTATGACAATTCTTTAAATGGTTTATTCCTTGTTTCAGGTTTACACTGTGAGAACCATGGCATAGTGTCCAACTGTATGTATGATGCACACAAAAATGAAACATTTGACATGGGCAGGAACCCAGAGTCCCATGATTCAATCTGGTGGGAGGATGCTGAACCATTGTGGATTGGTGCTGTGAGACAGGTGAGTAAAGGAGATATTAGGATTTACTCCCTGGTCAGCAGGTGTCTCCTTTTTCAGCATTGGTACCCGATCAAATTTAACTTGGTCTGTTCCATATCTTAACTAATTATGTTCTGGCATATTTAGATCCAGATACTGAGATATTTATATGTATATAGGTCCAAAGCTGCTTTAGTGTAACATATTTGTTTTATCTTAGCCATTAAAACACACTGCATGTTTTTTATGTCAAGGGTTTATTGAGAATTAAACTGAAGGGGCACATTAATTCTTCCCCGCTACCCTCTTCCCTCCAGAAAAGAAATGATTTGTTCTTTCCGTCAAACATTTTGTTCATGACAGTATTCAAATGCTCAATGGCTCAAAGAGATGTATAAAACAAAACATGTTTTTTCCCTAAAGATCTGTATGTAAACAAGTTAAAATTTGGAAGTGCTTTAAAATTAATCTTATGTGGGAAGATAATTGATTTTTCCTCAAGTAAAAAAAAAACAAAACAGATTTCTCTTTTACTTACTAACAAATGATTGCTCAGCCTGTTCATTTGGTACAGATTCAAGTTTGTTCAGTATACTTATACATTTGACCTTTGTGCACACAATTTCTGTTTTAAACAGCGCAAGAAAAGCTTTCTTTTATCCTGGCCAACATGTAATGTCAGTATACATGGACGCAAGCCCTCCGTGTGTAGGGAGTATTCTGCAGAACCTTTACAAAATGGCGCCAGCCTGAAAGAAGACCTTAAGGAGGCTGTAGCTTCACTGAGGAATAATTCAGCAGATTTTGTGGGTAGGTGTAAGTTTGTTATCCCAGCTAGACTTCTAATACATGTAGCATGTCAAATATTTGTTTGCTCAGTGAATTTACTTTCTTTGTTGAAAAGAATTATTGACAAGTCTTTGTTGTGATGTGTTTCAGGTGTCTTCTTTGGTTCAGTTGACCATCTTGGACATCTGTATGGCCCTAATGGCACTAAGTTGAATTCTATCCTAAAGGAGTTAGATGGTGCAGTAGCTGAACTTTTGAACATTACAAGCGACATGAGGGAAACCTTGAATATTATCATACTGGCCGATCATGGTGAGTAGTTTTTTTTTTTGTGGAATGTTTCTAAAAACATTGGGTTTTTGATTATTTTTCTCATCTGTCTATCAGCCATCTTTTGCAAATGTACGGTACTTGTGTATGTGATTTGAATGTAACTGTTTTGAACAGCAGTGAACAAGATATATGTATGCCTTTCAAAGTCATACAGTTGTAATCCTGTAATGCCATTTGTAATTTGTCAACTTGGTTAAAAAATAACCAAGTAATTTAAAAAAGTATAAAAAATATATAAATTTCCCATGGTTCTTATTTGGTATTTTTAGAGGTGTGAGCATCTGCAGGATTTCTGTGAAATAACTGTACAGAAGAATAAGCTGAAGACTCTCTCATGTACTTGAATAATTAAAACTGCAACAAGAATGGTGTCCTGAGCAGATAACAATATTGCTTTTCAGTTCTTGCCACATTTCATTGATCATGGAGTTAATTACCCTTACGAAAAAGTCCTATAGGATCCTATAGGAAATTGGCCCTAACTTTTTCGTTAGGGTAACAAAGATATAGTAGGAATGCAACAATTAATATAAGTAATAAAAAAATTATGATAGGATGTATAGTCAAGCATGGATGTTTTTGATAACTGGTCATGATCATATTCTGTGAAAACATTCACACCCTCCATGGATCTCATATTGCAGGTATATAATCTGATTTGGTTCCAGGAATGACATCCTTCACTAAGGCTATAAACTTGACCGAGAGGATGGACTTGAGTGACCTGGTCAGTTTTCCCATCAAGGGCTCATTAGATGTTGGTGCAAATGTAGAAATTTGGCCAGAAATACATGTAGATCCAGCAGAGGTAAGTCAGATGACCAGTTATATCTTTTTTGCCAGGTAAGAATTTAACCAGTTGATCAATTACTTGGTTACTGTAAAACTGTCTTTTGTGTAGAGTGAAAGTCAGAATTCCTGTTCTCCACTGTTTTGGTTTTTGTAAGGACACCTTCTTCGATCATGATCTAAGCTATATATATATAGTAGGTGTTGATTTAGCCTCCTAAATTGCTTCAAGAGGCATCCAAAGCTTAAAAAGTTGAACTCCTACAAGAACCTGAAAATACAAGAAAGCAATCATATCACAAATCCTCATTCTTCAATATTTTGATTTTTTTTTTCAGTTAGTGAAAAAGTTGAACAGCGGCTCATTGGAGGAGAGACATTTTACAGCTTACCAAAAGGAAGATATTCTGGAGCCTTTCTTTTATAATATTGTAATATTTTTATAATATTGTAATATTTTCAGTTGGTTTTATTTTCAGTTAGTGAACAAGTTGAACAATGACTCATGGGGGGAGAGAAATTTTACAGCTTACCTGAAAAAGGATATTCCAGAGCGTTTCTTTTATAAAAATCACAGACGGATTGCTCCAGTTGTCGTCATGGCAGATATTGGCTACTATATCAATTCGGTATGATTTACAGTGAAGAATAAAACATGAATTCTTTCTAGACATTCATAGAATATGTTGAAAACCATATTTTATTATGAATATATGTAAGATTACCTTGGCTTTAAATGGAAAACTATTAATTGTCTCAATATACATGTAAAGTTGATATTATGATATGTAATTCTAATGATAACTTTTGGAGGGTCTTCCTATAAGTGATCTTATGACTGCATTCCCACAGATTTTTAGATCAATCTATCCCTGTGGGGAGTCTCGCTAGATTGGTGTCAGCTTAGCTGGCTTAAATGTCTGTCCTAGCTGCCTACTAAAGGCTGTAAGGGGGTAATTGGCTTACGTGCACGCTCGGCTGACAGCAATTTAGCGTGGACCCCCAGGGAGTTAGGTTGATCCAGATGGATCGATCTAAATCTGTGGGAACCCAGTCTATGATACCAGTTGAGCTGAGTGTGGTCAGGAAGGAACCTTTTACACTGAGTACATATGATTGATGCCTAGTAAAATGGACATTGATTTTGTTCTTTATTTCAGTTTGCATCTCCAAATTTGCCAACTTTTAATGACACAGATGAACATAATAAAACTGTTGTTCGGAATTTGGGAGGATATCATGGGTATGACAACACAGAAAGTGATATGCATGCCATCTTTTATGCCATAGGACCCAGTAAGTTATCCCAAAAGAAGTTTGGGTGATTGGGGGGTGAGGGGGCTGAACCTTCAACTACAACTCTTGCAAAACTTGATTCATTTCCACTCCCAGTAATTAATTTACAAAAAGAGAAAGACCACATCCCCCTTCTTTCCAAGGATTTTAAGCCCCCATAATTAATCATTTTGAACATGAACACTGATAGGGGCAATTATAGAATGTAGACATTGTATGTTAGACTGTTTGTCAACACTTCAGATTTTAACGCCAACTCTAAAGTGGATCTCATCAATAACACAGACGTGTATCAGGTAATGTGTAAGATACTTGGGATAGAAGCAGCAGCTAATAATGGATCCTGGGCAGCTATGAGAACTTTGACCATGTTTGACCAGCTGACTACATCAACATCGCCACCCGAGAGTACAACTTCATCAGTATCTTCAACTTTGTCTCCAACCTTACACCCGCAGAGTGAGTATATATTATGATAATTGTCATAAATTGTCATTTTATTAATATGGAATTAATCTGTTTAGAGTAATCAAAAGTGCCCAGGGCTCCCCTCCCCTCCTCCCCTCTTTTGTTTTTCAAGCAAAGTGGTTGTTTAATTTATGAGCCCTATCTCAGGCTTCGTTCACATGCAATGTCTATTTTCTAAATTCTATTTTCTATTCGCGCTATCTTATGATCACGGTCTGTATCCTGAATATCCTGCCTCGTAATTACTGGCAGCGCGAGCCAGTTACTTATAGTAACTGGCTCGCGCTGCCAGTAATTACGCCGCGGGATATTCGGGGCACAGACCTTGATCATAAGACATACCGCGAATAGAAAATAGAATTTAGAAAATAGACATTGCATGTGAACAAAGCCTCAAAGTGAAAAGAAAAGAATAAAATACTGGGTTGGGGCGTCTTAAGTGCTCTGTACGTATTTCTTTTATGAAATATTTAAAAATATTTAAAAATGAAAAAAAAAATATTTGAAAATAAAAAATAAATATATTTAAAAATATTGTCACACCAATTTACAGCAGAAATCTATGTTTCAGGTGGTGGAGTCAATGCTGGTTTTGTAATATTAGGACTGTTGATTGTAGTGGTACTGGTTATTGTAGGAGTGTGTATTTGCAAAAAGTGAGTACTTGATATCTATCAGTGTATTTTAAAGAAATAAAAATTATTGACCATAAGCCATGAAAAAGTACCTGATTGCATTTTTTGTCATTCTTAAACAGATTTTTTTTTTTTGCTTAAAGCACGCAACTTGCCTTCATGTTGGCTTTTGAGGCTTACATTTTTGTCAACATCATTTGACTATAATTCATGCCACAAGCCAATCAGAGACATTAGAAAATGAAAAAGTGTGACAAATTTCTAAATATTTATTTTTAAAAAATTTAAAAATTATTTATTTTAATCAAAATTTTTTCAGCTCTGGGCAGATTTTTATGCACTATTTTTACGCAATGGCTTCAGTTTAATAATTATTGCTTGGCTTGTTTTATGGTGATGACCTGTTGTCATGGTAACACTATACCTTCTTTTCCAGATATCGAAAAAGAGAATATGATGATCTTGCTTATCTGAAAAACGATTTCTCTTTTTCGAGGACAGAATATACAGACAGGGACCTATAAAGGAGCAATATTTTCACCCACTGGAGGAGGTTATTTCTTCCTGGGAATATTGGAGCATTCTTAATTTATTTATGTATTCATTTATTTTGTCTCTGCCAGAAGAGAGGATGTTTTTCTTGGTGAAGGTCACTGTTCTTGTGGAAAATATTTTCTTAATCTACTTCTTATCTAGGTCATTTTTGCAGTCATATATGCCAGATTGATACTGTTGTAGAGCTAAGACAAAATTTTGTTGATAGTTTTAAAAAATAATTTGACAAATAAACATTGCAGCAAACAGTAAGGGTTTTGTACAATTATAATTTAAGTATTTTTAAGCTGAACCTTGTTTCATGATAATAAAATGTATGTCTATTTGGGGAAAAGGAATCTCATAGTAATCTATCACTTCATGAAGAGCCACAGAAATAAGATTTTACATTGGGGAAAACTATTTTTATAAATGTCAGTCATTTGTTAATGTCTTTCTTCTTAACAATTTCTTTTTTCAGTTGATTCATTTGCAATTAGTGTAAATCTTTGTTTATTGGAATGATGCTTATTTTATTAAGGGTTGGCTTAATTTTTTTTTCTCTTGATTGTGGACAAAAGTGGGTTTAGATGTATACTGTACATTATTCAGCAAACAAATTATTTTACCAATTAAGTGTTTAGAATATACGGCATCTTTTACAAACATTCCAAGATGAGGTGGTATGTGTTGATAGTGATTAAATGAAGTTGTTGTTTTGTTCAAAGATGAGCTAGATTAAAAGTTGATATTTATACTCCTTATTTTCAGGACCATTTTTGGAGCTTGTGAGCATATAAGTTACCTTGGCCTGTGATAAGTATGTGTATTTTTATTCTTTATGGGTGAATCCTGGGATTTTTGTGGATTCAGGGAATATGTTTTAACATGATAATGTACATTTATGCATATACATGTTCCCCAGCACTCAGCACCCTGAGATAAATAATAACTTCCAAAAGAGCTCCTTTTCATAGCATGCGGAAGTTTTAACTGATAATTTTGTATTGGAACCTTATTATCAATGACTCACATATGCAGTTTATAGAAATATTCCGATGGTCTTGTGAGGGGAACCAGATTAGCTACTGTTTCATGGCCAAGGATAATTATTATTGTCATATATCATATAGAATATCACATCTTTAAATCTTATGTGATATTACTAGCAGTAGCAACATTTTATTGTCATTATCAGAATTATCCAAGAAAAAGAGATGAATGTACAGCTTGGGGTGATAATTATTGATATGCATTAGGGTGTTAATTATTGATATGCATTATTATTACTATTCATATTTCATTAATTGCTACATTTGCTTGCCAAGATAAGAATCTCATGCTCAGTTTCCTATTTATTTAATTATGATGGCTATAAGCTTTTGTATGTTGGTATATTATATTTCAGTGATATGCATATATTTATGTCTTGCTCACTGTCACACTCTAGACTGCCATCAAACAATTAATCAAGTTGATCAGCTATTTATTTGCTTAATTATCTTATGAATTTGATGATGTATTTATTTGGTATTTTTACTTTTTTTTTTTTTTTTTTTTTTTTGCCTTTCTCAAGCTTCGGTGCACGAAGTAATTGCTGAGATATTCCATAATCAAGACAATGGAATTTGATGATTATCGAAGTTCAAGTAATTTGAAAAAAATTATTTCCTTTATGTTGTTTTAAAAAGCTGTCAAAGCCATTAATTTACATCTGTTGCCTGCTCAAGATCAGAGGTGATGTGAGGGGGGAAACCTGTTGTCAGAAGTCAAATTGTTCAGAATGATTTGGGGCCAAAACTTAATACACTAAAACTTGTAGTCTTTACACATTTTTGTGTATCTACTAAGATGTTGCCATAGATGTCTAAGATGTCTCCATTATCTCAGAAAGTTTGTTTTTGTTTTATTTTTGGATGTGTGTAATGCTTTTGTAATACTTGGGACAAATATATTATTGACCTTTGTCACAGTTTAAACTTATATATATTTGTGCATCTTATATATTGATGAATGATAAGATATTTATTTATTTGCAAAACATTTCATTGTATCCTGCGTTATTTTTATTAATGTAAGGGATAAGAATAAAACTTCTTAAAGGTGAAATATGTTATGTTTCTGTTACATGGTGAAATCCCTCAGGTCTCATTTTTTTTCATGACGCCAGTTGTGGGTTAAGCTCTATACGTCCTCAAACTCCCACACGCCCCCCCCCCTTTTCCAGGTAATTTTTCATGAGTCTCGGAGTAATCACTGGGGAAAAAATGAACCTGCATCGAGACGCCTCCACACCTATGGATCCCCGAATCGGTACATCCCCTCCCTGTAAAATTATCGTAATACGCGCAGCCGGACTCTCCCCCACCGATACTTCCCTTCGTCGTCTCTCCCAGTCATCGAAAAAAAGTGAACAATTGTCTCAAGGCCATACATAATTGTCAAACAATTGCGATCTACCCAGTTTTTTTTCTCTTATGTTTTCCAATGTATGGGTATTGGTGTGGTAAGCGGGAAAACTTACAATTGATCCAGAGAAAAACTTAACTGCTCTTAATTCGCCCAAACTGTGGATTTTCTTTCCCTTTAAAAGTATTTGAAAAAGAAAAAAAAAAGAATATCAACTCTGACATTTTGTTGCTGTGCTCGTTAAACACGTTTAGAAACAAAAATAGAAATTACTTCCACCGACTCTATTATTGGAATGTCGTTTCCGGTCAGCCGAAAAGGCTTTAAAACGGCAGCTTTTTCCATTTTCTGGGTGTAAACGTTGGCCATTTATCCTTCCCTACAGTGCTCAAAACGAAATTTCACCGTTGTATTTCTTTAATTTATCGTATTTGCTCAGGTTTAGGGGTATAATAATTTGCTGTCTACTCGCTGATATGCATTAAAAATTGCTAATTTACTTACCTTCTGCAAAAGCAAAAGATTGATTTTTCAACAAATACAATTATTAATTGAGAGTGGGCATAATCTGCAAACCCCAGGCACTGTTGAAGTACGAAGAAAAGGCCTACAGGTACTTCTTAACAAATGAAAAAAAGGTAGAACTGCATGCGAAGTTGCCACGAAACACTGCCTCCCCGTTTTAGTGACCTTTTTCTCACGACTTTTCTAAAAAATGTCACTTTTGAGTCCCAGATAGGCGTACTTTTGAAAAAAAATTAGGCCTACAATAAATAAAACACCAACATTTTAATGAGAGTTGCGTTTTGGGTGGAACATTTTAACCAAAGGGAATCTTTTCTGCAGGGGAGTAACAGTTCAGAGGTGATATGAAGAAAAAAAAAGCAAGGGAACAAACTTATGATAATATGTTTACCAACAGCCTACTGTATACGAACTTGTGACATATGGACCCTGAGATTTCAGTGTTTGTTCTGAAACGTGTTCGACCTAGCTAGGCCAATATACAGTATATATAGTCTCTACAAAAATGTCGATTTGAATGATTAATAGGCCGAGCAATGTGTTTTTTATTATGTTTTGCATATATTATTATTGAGGATTTTGAAAAAAATTCAAAGTTCTAGGAGACTTGCAACATTGCAAACTTTTGAAGCAGATTAATTAATTTTCGCGTTTTGTTCACCGCTTTCGAAATATCAGAACAGGACCCTAAAATATAGAAACGAATTTTTTATATCAGTCATTTGGCTCCTAAACAACTTTTATATATTTATTTATTTATTTATTTTTCAATGGGGATCGGGCTGGGGATTCACTTAATTGGCATGACTGTTCGGCCAAAATTCTGTCCACGTTTCAAGGGTCTAACACGTAGGCAATAAAGAGTTTCTCCATTAAAAATGAAGAAAGTAAAAAAAAAAGTCAAAATAAAGATCGTTCTTAGCAAGGTCATGTGTAATAACCTTTAAATACATATACTGTATTTATCAAAACTTATCCAATAGTACGGTATTTTCATACGACACCACAAAAAATAAATCTGAATCAACGCCACCCAAGGCACGCTTACTGCACATGCGCCAACATGCCCTTCTTGACTCTTGACCCCATTTCCCTCTCATGACCTGACCTAATTCATGTAAAGAAATAGAAACAAGACAACACGAATGGCGACTTGTGATCGATGGCGCCTGCTTGTTTTTCAGTTTCTGTGTATATCTTGTTCGTTGAGGGTAACCCTGTCAGCGAACAAGCTACTACTTCTACTCGTGGACGGCATGAGATGGGATTACGCCGACAGAGAGAACCTACCTGCCTTCAAACAGATAGAAATACAAGGTGCCCGCGCGACGAAAATGCGACCCAATTTTCCGAGCTCATCTTATCCCAATTATTATTCCATTATGACAGGTATGTTAAGTTATTAATCCCTCTCTGTGGCTTTGCAGGTTGGACAGTTGTGTTAATTATTGAATCTAGGAATTGTTATAATCTTTAATTATTATTATTATTATTATTCCACTGTACTTAGTAATGAAACGAAAGTTATGTGACCCTGCGTGCAACCAACCATGTGGGAAAAGTTGCACTAATCTAATTAGTATTCATGTGTCTGCACTCGGGAATTCATGCATCACTCCCTCTAGATACACAGTGCCCCCTTTTCGCAAACACCAAGTATACCGGTAGATATCTACCTGTGACATTGTGCAAGCCTTTTATTTTATTTATTTACTTTTTTTTCACAAAGACCTTAATTATCAGCTGCCACATGGACATACATGGTATGCGTAGTACAGATTCTATGTGGGCATTGCTTTTGCCTCAATTACAATAGGTTCTCACACTGTGGGTAAGACCTCATTCCACTCTGAATATCATGAAATACTACCTAAAGATATTTTTACATAAAAATACCCTTTTTTCTGCACCCCAAATTACATTTATCTTGAACTCAAAAGAATGTTTCTGCTGATATCAAGATCTGTGGAAGAGAAATGTTTTTGCAGCTGCAACAGAGGTGAGCATGTAGTTTTTGGTATTTTAATTGGTATTTAGTAACACCTGGAAATTCCTGGTTCTTTAGCCTAACTTAGGCAACACAATTAAGTCTCTGTCCTCTACCTCTAGATCAGGGTTGTTAATTATCAAGATTAAAATTCGTTGCACAAAATAAAAACAGCCTTTTAAGCAGAAATGAAAATAGGATGACCAAGGTTAACAAAATAACATGAAATTTCCTTTTGATTTCTCTTAATCCATACAGGCATGCTGTCTGCAATGTTTGTCATTGTTTTTTCTGTGACAACATTTATGTAATGACAGACCTGCAGAAATGGCAGAAATGAGAGTGAATTCTATACAGAATATTGTTAAGATCAATGTGAAACATGCATGCAACATATGTTTGCCATTTAAAGTCCTGTGTTTGTGTAGTTCTCCATCTCCTTTTTTGCTTTTTAAATCTTTATGTGCAAGTGTCGAAGTCTTTTGCCTCTTTCTCTCTCTCTCTCTCTCTCATTGTGTGGTATGTAATATATCTGTCTGTCTGACTGACTGCCATATGAACCAATTCCTTGTTTCAGGTTTACATTGTGAGAACCATGGCATGGTATCCAACTTCATGTATGATTTAGTCAAAAATGAAACATTTGACATTGGCAACAACCCAGAGTCTTATGATTCATTCTGGTGGGAAGATGCTGAACCATTATGGATTGGCGTTGAGAGACAGGTAAGTGAAGGAGATGTGGGGATTCACTCACTGAGTCTAGTGTCTCGATCCTTTGTCGGTAAGACTGCGTTCCCATAAACCCATCATGCTAACTAGAGTGATCTAACTCTAATGGGCTTCTCACTAAACTGCTTTCAGTGTCATCAAACTAGTATTTTCTATTGTCCTGTATGTTAACTTGTCTGCCAATGTTTATCAATGNTTGGGATTCACTCACTGAGTGTGGTGTCTCCTTTGTCGGTAAGACTGCGTTCCCATAAACCCATCATGCTAGCTAGAGTGATCTAACTCTTATGGGCTTCTCACTAAAGTGCTTTCAGAGTCATCAAACTAGTGTTTTCTTTTGTCCTGTATGTTAATTGTCTGTCAATGTTTATCAATGTTTTTACACCATTTATCAAAATGTGACAAAGTATGTTATGCACATATCAACCTGTTACTTTGGGACAGGTCCAAATGTCTAAAAATTTTAGCTTCTTCTGCACAATTTCTGTTTTTTTACAGGGCAAGAAAAGTTTTCTTTTATCCTGGCCAACATGTAATGTCACCATACATCAGTACAAACCCTCCGTGTGTAGGGAGTGGTCACAAGAACCTTTACAAAATGGCGCCAGCCTGAAAGAAGACCTTAAGGAGGCTGTAGCTTCACTGAGGAATAATTCAGCAGATTTTGTGGGTAGGTGTAAGGTTGTACGCATAGACTATCATGTCAAAAGTTTGTTTGCTCAGTATGGAGTAGGTAACAATCTTTGTCAAAGGGAGTTATCAGATATTTTGGAGATATTTTTTTGGGGGGGGCAGTTTGCTTTTAAATTAAGCTTCATTGATTCAGAAGCAGTTATGTGATGATTTTCAAAGTTGCAGATACAAGAAAAAGTGAGATAAAGATGAAAAGGGATTTATTTTTAAAAAAGTAAAAAAAAAAAAAAAGGATTAGTCATATCTAATTTTGATAGTCTTTTGTACATGTTGATTGTGTTTGTTTTGTATTTCAGGTGTGTATTATGGTTCAATTGACCATTTTGGACATCTGTACGGCCCTGATGGGAGGGAGTTAAACACCGCCTTACGGGAGTTAGATGGTGCAGTAGCTGAACTTTTGAACATCACAAGTGACATGAGGGAAAATTTGAATATTATCATACTGGCAGATCACGGTGAGTAGAAATTTTGTGAAATTTTACTTAAATCCTTTGGGTATTTGATGACTCTTTCTCTTATTTCTGTCTGTCTGTATTTCATGGTAAATATAGCTCTTTATAACTGAAACACCTTATCCGAGTTGCTTCTAGGTATGACTTTGGTTGGTGAGGTTGTTAACTTGACCCAGAGGATGGACTTGAGTGACCTGGATAGTTTTCCCATCAAGGGCTCATTAAACAATGGTGCAAATGTAGAACTATGGCCAGCAATCGATGCAGCTGAGGTGAGTCAAGTTGATTGTTCTCTGCTATCCTGATTCACAACTAACACAATGCATTTGACTCTAAACTTTTGTTATACTCCTCCGTCCTTAGATAAACATGTCAAGAACTGACGTACAGCTAAAAGTACTCTGTTTGGGATTTCTCACTAAATTTAAGCTTTTCCTTGTGAAAAAAAGTTATTTTCTCCCACTCACATGATTGCTTGGATGTGTGATTCTTGTTAAATAATTTGACAGTAAATGAACTGTGATTCATGTGGACTGTCAAGGTCAAAGTCACTGTTGACTGTGAAGGTCTTTATTTTTAAGGTCTTAATTGGGAAAGATTGCTAGCTTTTTAGGATGTTTTTATTGAAGCATTCATGTACCTTTTGTACATTTTCATATGTGTATATACAGAGTACACTTTTACAATGGATACAAATGGAGACTGAAAAAGGGCTTTTATACCATGATACGTATTCATGATTCAGTAATATTTTCAATTGGTATTATTTTCAGTTAGTGAACAAGTTAAACAATGCATCATGGGGGGAGAGAAATTTTACAGCTTACCTGAAAAAGGATATTCCAAAGCGTTTCTTTTATAACAATCACAGCAGGATTGCTCCAGTAGTTGTCATGGCAGATATTGGCAACCATATGACAACGGTACGATTAAGGATTAAACTAAATTATGAGTAATACCTAGATGTTCATAAAATAACAGAATACCATATTTGTTTTGAAAATGAGATTACTTCAGTTATAATTTTTGTGTCCTTTTTTAATTCCTATTGTTTGCAATATATATTTCTTACGCATTCAGAACTGTATTTTCATAATCTAGTAAGTGGACTGAGATAGTCTGATGTATTTCAGAGTTACATATGGTCCTTAAAGTTACATTTGAAGCCAGTGTGAATGTCCAATGTAAATCAGTATAATCATGATGAACTCTTTTATATATGTGATGACTTATAAATGAAGTGTTTTTGTTTTTTGTTTCAGTTTGCATCTCCGAATATGCTGACTTTTAATGACACAGATGAACATAATAAAACTGTTGTTCACAATTGGAGAGGTCAACATGGCTATGACAATACAGAAAATGACATGCATGCCATATTTTATGCCATAGGACCTAGTAAGTAATGTTTTTATTTGTGTGTGTGTGTGTGTGTGTGTGTGT